>JAQMCX010000043.1:18235936-18345571 GCA_029814765.1 Acanthurus leucopareius | reverse complement strand
ATTAATACCTTTAATTTCTTTAGTTTGTCTAATACTCGCTGCTAAGGGTTCAATAAAGATAGCAAAAAGTGAGGGGGAGAGTGGGCAGCCCTGCCTGGTGCCCCTTTGTAGACTGAAGCTTGAAGAAGTTTGATCATTTGTCCTCACGCATGCATTTGGGTCATTGTATAGAATCCTCAGCCAGTCAATAAAAGATGGACCGAATCCAAATTTGTTCAATGTTGCAAATAAGAAATGTAAATAAATACAAATACTATCTGACAAAACTGGCTAGTTTTTTGAAGGTTGATAAAGTCATATGACAGAAGACTTGGAACGCCTCATTTGTAACTCTAAGTTTTGTCTGATATGTGGCGTTTGCTGTAGTCCTGCTTGAAGCAAATCTTAAAAGCAGTTGGTCAGGTGGTTTTCTGATATTTCCATAACTCAAAGCGCTTTTATAATACAAGTCAGCATTCACCCATTCACACACACTGATGCCAGGTGGCTGCTCTACAAAGTGCCAACCTGCACCGACCTCTTGGTTAATAGATGACCTGCTTTACCTCCTGAGCTACAGCCGCCTTAGAATATGAAGTGACAGAGCTAACATTAACTTTTCCGTAATGGAGTCTCAACATTTTCTGTCAGGTGGAAATTAGAGGAAAAGGTCACATCAAAATTATTATTCATGTTTGATATAATCTGCATAGATCTGACTGTAAGGTTGGAGGAGACACTGAAAAACAGCTATACACACATGAAACGTTCAGTGGCCAGCACTGGCAGTGAGGCCATGTGACACTTAACTAAAGCTAGCTCTCCTGATAGACAGATAGAGGTGAAATACTGAGACAAAAGTTCAAGGGCAAAGATAAAAAGGTCTTGAAAAGTTTAATAGAAGACCACAAGGATGCATTTTAAATGTTGTTAAAAAGGGGTTGGAGGACTCAAACAAATTTGTCCATGTCTAGACACATGGAGAATGACATTTGATGACTTATACTGATGATACTAAGCATTCAGTTGGTTGGAATTTTCATACAAAAAATGGAGGGAGCTGAGTGTTTCAATTAACATTACCCAACAGACCACAGCTGTGTGAACACTCAGAGGACACTAAAACAAAATAAGCAGTGATATGCAGCCGCAACTACTTTTGTAGTAATAACTGAAGGTAAATCAAAAGTGAGACCAAGTGTTTGTTGGTGTTAAGTGGGCCTCATTTGGGAGAAGAGGGGGAAAGGGAAGTAGAGGAGAAGATAAAAGGCAGTTTCAAGTGTAGCAATTCAGACTTCAATCCAATGTGGCCCACTAGACGGCTGCAGCCTCATAACGCTTTGCAAACATGCCAAAAAGAATGAGGAAAGGAGTAACATGGCAGGTCATGCTGTTTGATGCAGTCATGTGTGAATGGGGTCTTTAAATTGTGGGGATTTAGTGAGGAAAGCGAGGATGAGATTAGGTTATTAAGGGCTCAGACGACGACTGGCTCTGACTGATAAACACTCGGCGTGAAAGAGTGAGTGACGTACATTCTTCTCTTTTGAAAAAAAGGGCCAACAAACAAAGAGCGCAGATAAATGGGCAGCATTCAGATCTCAAAAAGATTTTAATTTGCAGACACCTTAGATGACAGGAGGGAAACTAAGATGTAAATTATAACTGACATGAAATATGTGCAAAACGTGTTGAAGCAAAACTGATGGACAGCACTGTGCCATGGGTGCTTCTGACCTGCTAAAATAAATGAGGAAGATGATGAAGAGGAGGAGTAGCAGTGACAAACAGCTTCAGATTATAGCAGACATATTTAAATATGCAACTGGATTTTGATAAAACAAAACCCTCCTAAGATTACTTTTTGTAAATATATATTTGTATTTATTTCTTGGGCATATATTACAACTAAATATGTTTTAATCTATTAAAATTTTTATCAGTAATAGCAGTTTTGATACTTCCTCTCACACACACATGCACACACACTGTGACTCAGCATGCATTAACAGCATAACTGCAGATTAGAAGAATACAATAGTTCAAACTGATGACATGGAAGTTGAATAAGGTTAAAAATGTAATTACTCCATGGAGTGTTCCAATAGTTTTCATTGAATCTATTTAGTTATATTATAAAGCCTGCTGCTGCTTCTCAATCTCACATTAATACACAGGTTGCTGCTGATCCTTTGCACATGGAGCAATGTTTCACAAAATAAAAGCCCCAACCTTCCTCAGAGAGGGCAAAACACGTTTAATATGCAAGATCTCACTGATGTTGCACTGCGCACACACAATCATGCCAGCTTTCTAGTTTTGTTTACAACAGATGCCAAACACACACAAACACACGCACGCACACACGCACAAATACACACAGATACACAAAGGGTATGCATTTCTGATATCAGAATAGACTGTCGCTGTGGTTACTCGCCCTGATTTACCTAAACTAATCAATACATGAGTGCATACTCATCTTTGGCTACTTCGTATTCTTATTTGTGACCAACAAATCTTGTCATATTTTGTTTCCGATTTTTAATTTATTTTTTTATGATGATGAACGTGCAAGGACTCCAAATCAGAGGCAGCAAGGCCATCTAGTGGTACTCAATAGCAGCGACCTGTTTGGGGCTGTTAAAATGGTTCAAACTTGTCAGTGATCGGCGATGGAGTCATGGATTCATTTTGTCGTTAAGCACAAACACCTGTGCCTCAGTATGAGCTCCTCCTCAGCAACAAAACCTGCGATGGCTGCTGTCTGCCGACACAGGGCACGTTATCCCCTCATTTAATTGCAAAACAATAATAGAAATGAATAAAATACTGATCAAAGACAGTTGAAATACACTTCAGAAATATAACTGTAAAGTGGAGAAAAACAAATCAATCAAATTCAGTCATATTCGAGCACTGAAGCAAATTACTTTCATTTTTTTCCCTCTCTGTTTTCTGTCATAGCTGTGTTTGATAATGCGCGCGGGTCCAGTCTCACACCAACCTGGGCTTGAGTGCAATTAAACCAATATATTCGAATCAAACCCCCACCTGGAACACTTTTACGCACACAGACTCTTATTGGTCTTCTTTTGGGAAATATGAGCTCCGGACATTGACTTATCAGAACTGATTTTTCACCAGCTTGACTGACACCTGCGGCACAGTAACGACTCCACTGAGATCAACACAGACTCCGTGTGGAGATGCTCTCAGAGGCTTCTCAGCCGCTCACCGTGGAGCGGCTTCATCATCTCCGAAGGCACAGAGCGCACTGATCTGCTAAGACTAAAACAAAAATGCTTCTGCTTGAGAGAAATTTACTATTTAAAACTGGATTCATGGAATCATTCAAAGAGTGAGAGGGGCTTTCGGCTGTAGATTGCATTGGATGCATTTTATTTGAGAAGCGGACACTCGGTACTACTTCTTAACTTGGATATACTTTGATTTTTTCCGATGGATTTTTTAAACGATTTTAATGTTTCTATACATAACACTAATTCAACAACAACAGGTGAGTTGAGCAACTAACGCACTGTTACTAACATGTAACTGGAACCTCATCGATCACCTTGCAATTAAACATCAGAACGATATTGAACATGTTTTAATAACAAAAATCAAATGATATGCTGTTGTTTCATCTTTGCCTTTGTTCTTCTGTCTTCCAAAATTATCTCTATCCTGTACCTCTTTAAAAATGCAAGTTTTCACAGTGTATCGCACAAATTTAGGTTACATGGTGAATGAGAAATGTGAGATGTGACCACCTTCACGAATTTACATTTTGACACTGCTTAAAGCTTTATTGTGATTTCTATGTACAAATAAATGCACATCATCCTCGTGATAAAACGTTTCTTTAGCAAGATTTCCTACGGATTGTCCGTGTCAAAAGTACACATTACCTGACCAGAGCAGCCTATTTTACAGGTCAGTTGTTATAAAGAGATTTTGCATCCTATCATCATTCCTCTTTGCTTTGTACTGCTTTGAAAGAGCTGACACACACACCCATTTATCCATGTATTAATAAATTAGTAATTTTCCGCATTGATATGATCTAACAGTCTAAAAGCTAGATGGATACATTTTATGATTGCTCAGTGCAGTGTCTGATGATAGATCTCTCTGATTAATGATCTCCTGACAAATCAGGGGTATATTACGCAACCTCTACTGGTGTAATATAATATTTAATGTCTGACATACAATATGATGTTAATAAGTGCTTTTGCTTCTTGTCTCCAGATGTGGATGGGGCCCTTCACTGCAGTGCCATCCTCCCTGTCATCTTTGGTATCATCTGCTTTCTGGGTATCTTGGGTAACTGTATAGTCATCTACACAATCATGAAGAAGACCAAGTGCCGTGCCAAGCAGACTGTTCCAGACACCTTCATCCTTAATTTGTCAATTGTTGATCTCCTGTTTCTCCTCGGGATGCCATTCCTCATCCACCAGTTGCTGGGCAACGGTACCTGGCATTTTGGAGGGACAATGTGTACGGTCATCACTGCTCTTGACTCCAACAGCCAGATAGTCAGTACTTACATCCTCACCGCGATGACCCTTGATCGTTACTTGGCTACGGTGCATCCCATCCGCTTTAACTATATTCGCACACCATGTGTGGCAGCGCTGGTCATTGGTCTGGTGTGGGCTCTGTCATTACTCACCATCATCCCAGTTTGGATGTATGCAGGCCTGATGCCTCTGCCAGATGGCCTTGTGGCCTGTGCACTCCTTCTGCCCGACCCAGTCACAGACACATACTGGTTTACGCTTTACCAGTTTTTCTTGGCGTTTGCTATACCCTTGGTGATCATCTGCCTGGTGTTCTTTAAGATCCTCCAGCACATGTCCACCAGCGTGGCACCTCTGCCTCCTCGGAGTCTGAGGGTGCGCACCAGGAAGGTGACCCGCATGGCTGTGGCCATCTGCCTGGCTTTCTTCCTCTGCTGGGCTCCTTATTACATCCTTCAGCTGGTCCACCTGGGGGTGCACAAGCCAAGCCTCGCCTTCTCTTATGCCTACAACATAGCCATCAGCATGGGTTACGCTAACAGCTGCATCAATCCTTTCCTCTACATTATCTTAAGTGAAACTTTTAAGAGGCAGTTTCTCAGGGCTGTACGCCCGGTCAATAGAAAGTTCCGGGTGAACCCGAGTACCACCGATGGTGGCAGTGTGAGTGTGAGAATGATACCTGAAGGTGCCCAGCAGGACCCAGCCTCTGCGGAGATGATACCATCCAGTGTGGCCCCACAGTGAATGAGAATCACTGTATAAAAGTGTAATGAACTTTTGTATCAGAGAAGCACTATTGCTTGGACACACAGCAGCAGAACATATAGTGCATACATAACGATTTGGAGCAGTCATGTTGACACATAGCCTCTAAATAACCATTTTATTCAAACAATATGTTCACTTTCAGCTGTAATAAAGGTGGTGTGAATGTTCAGGAAACATCCTTCCATCCTTTAAACTGCATTGATGCCAAGAAAATTTTGTTCTGTTGATCATGTTCACACATCTGACAATCCCATTATTCTCCCCCTGAAAATTACCAGTAAACATTTCTTTCAAACATTGCCCTGCTGTGCATAAGAACAATCTGGTGGTGAGTTCAGACTGAATGCATAGTGAAATTCATTTTGCTTCATTCACAGGGGATTTTGCAACCTGTTTCATAAAAGCAAACAGCCAGTGGTCTGGACAGGACAGGTGTTTACTGCTGGCTAGCAACATGCATTGACTCCACAAACTGTAGATAATACTGATGTGTTTTCTTTCAGGCCACCTTATTCATTATCCATTCATCCTTATCATTTGGATAATCACACATTTATGTCAAAGAGGTAAAATATTTCAACCTGTACAGATGTTTCTGTGCCTCATTTCCTGCCAGTTAGAGGAAATCCACAACTCCTCTTTAACTGGTAAAAATCTGCTTAATGTCCAGTTTGAGCACAACTTAATGTTACTGGTTTGGTATTCCATTTGTATAAATTACAGGTCTGGTTAAACAGCAGTGAACCCCATTCTTTAACCCTTTCAACAGGAAACATTTCCTTCTGGTCTGAATCAGTGTATCATACTGATAGTAATTATGTGATTATCTAGCAACATGTGAAGTAAACATCTTTATCAATTGTAATTTAAATCATCATAAATACTACATTGTGAATGTACATACATCAACACATACAGAATGTTTAATATAAGGAGAATGTAAAAAAAACAAACAAACATGAAGTACAATACACATATCACCACACATGTTTGATATAATAGTATTGTGCACATCAACGCAGTGTTCCAAGGATTTTGCAGCTTCAGCTTTAACCTTTAGGCTTTGTGATGGAATCACATACAGGATAGACAGACAGGACTTTATATGCCTGTTGTACTGAATAATGTGAGGAGATGTATGAAATGAGGGAGCCTTTTCAGAGTTTGTGTATAAAGATTTGCACTGATGTTTCTGAAGTTTTGTGAATAATTCTTGGTTGCTCTTGTTCTTGTGCTTTGTGAATATCCAACCCTTGAAAAAACAACATAAGGATGGAGAATAAATCCAGGGATATTGTTTCAGATTATTAGGTAAATACAAGGATTTGCCAGATAAGACAAGATGTAATGGAGCCTCTTATCTCAACACAATAAAGTCAGAATTCTGACCTAGAGACATATTCTGTGTTGAAAATAACACAGTAATGGAAGTACAAGCAATGAAAACCTGTTGAACCCTCACTATAGTGACAGTTGCTTTAAAGCAGATTTTTTTTTTTTTTTACATATTTGGCACTTTTCATTGGCCCTCCCTGTAATTAATCGAGGCAGGGCCCAGCACTATGCTTTACAGTATGCAGTATCTATACTTTATTGTAGAAAGGGTAAATTCAAATCAGGGATGAATCAGGAAATAAGCTGAATTCATGTTAATTTTCTGGTATCCTTAGTTTACTTTAAGACAAAAAAAAATTAGACTGTTTTAAAAATACAAAGAATTTACCTTATTTAGGCAACAAACAGCAGAGAGAAAAAAAGAAGATGTGCTGTCTTTGTTTTTCTTCTTCTAATGTTTTTTAATGATCTTTTAGTGAAGTTAGCATTTGGATTTTGCCCTGCTTGTCAATGTGCTTGTTCATCTTTTGTCAAGGACAGATGAATAGTTTGTGGTGAGCCTTCTGGCATCATTTGTCTTATTATAAAGCTGCCACTCCAGGTATTTGCAAAGTTATAATGACAAAAAAAACAAACAAACAAACAAAAAAAAAACTAACAAAAAGAAAAAAAACCCCAGCTCATGCATATGAGCTCTAGAAACTTTAAGTTTAACTCATTTCCTTGCAAAATTGCACAAAAATGGCTCTGAACAGATCAGAACTCATAAATCTGACTCAATTCTAACCCTGAAACATTGAAGAGTTGTAGCCTCCTCTTTGTAGGAGCTGCTGTAATTATTTAAATGGTTATTTGGTTGGTTATATTCCTTATTGATCCAGTCTGAAGTTTAAAGCAGATATGTTGGCAGTTATAAATGAAGGGCTTCGCTCTGGATGAGCTTAAATGTCAAATCTATAAAAGTGCTATTTTGTCATTGGAGTGTTTTTAATGTTGTTGTATTGATTACAAGCTATGTTATAATTTTATAATGTAAATTATAATAGTGAAATTTTATGTGTATTCATATGTATTTATATAAATATAACCTCTGATTGTGAAACTCAGAGTTTCTCAACCTTTTGTGGTCCCTGAGCTTGTTTTCAGAGTCCAAAATTGTTTTAATGCTACCTGTCAAGTTGCCATCAGGATGAAAAACTCAATATTCTACTTTTACAGTGCAGAGAAAGCTTTAAATGGAATTTATGATAAAGTTTAACTTTTTCTAAAATTAAAAATAAATCAAAGATATTTACAGTCAGTCAGTCCCTCACCACCCAAACAGTCCCCTGCCGGGTCCCCACCCCATAGGATGAGAAACTCTGGTGTAGCTGTTGTTTTGTCTGTTATGACACAAAAGAAGAAAAGGCCTCATTACAAGCCTCATTACAGAACACTGATTGTTGACAAAATAATGAGTTGTGGCTTTAAGCAGTGACAGCTAATGAATCATTATGTTTACTGTGACAGAAATACAAAACTGTAAAACTGTCAACAAACTGTGGTCTCTTTGTTTTACACCTTCATCCAAAGTCCACTTTTATCTATCCCTCTCTTTCTCCATGTACATATATATATCTCTATATATTTATATATATCTATATTAGGCAGGCAGGCAGGCAGGCAGACAGGCAGACAGGCAGACAGACAGAGAGACAGACAGACAGACAGACAGACAGACAGACAGGCAGACAGACATAGAACATAGACAAGAACTGACTAAAATATGCCCATGAAAGATGATTAGATAAGAGTAAAGAGAGATTTAGCTGTGAAGGTATGAGGTAATTAAAAAGCTTCTCTCTGAACTCAGAATAACTTGTATCATTTGATCTTGAACTCTGTGAAATATTACAGCAGTTGGATTTGCAGAAAAAGTGCAAATATCCTTTTTTTTTGTCAGACCCAGCAAGTTTTTTTTTGTGTGTTCATGTAGTACTCACTTAAACTACAGACCGACCTACCGTCAAAGCCAGTGAATGCAGGTAACAGGAATACAGAGGATAGGATCACATAACTCGTTTTCTAAGGCACTGCCGTTGCAGTTCAGTGATTTATGGCAAAAATCAAGACGCACAAGGCTTACGGGATTCTCAGGCACAGGCCATGGTCAAAAGAAAAAGGCAGAAGTTCAAAACAGGAAAACAAAGAGGAGCAGACAAGAATCTGAAATCAAACAAGCAATGTCAAGCAGATAGAAACATCTTCCAGATACAGGAACAGAGAGTCCAGACAGAAAGAAGACTGTTGTGCAACATTACTGGACCAATTTAATAAGGAATATATAGTTCTCATGCTGTGTGGCTGATGAAGGAATAAGAAACAGGTGAGGAGGTGGGCATGAAGTTTATATGAGGAAGTGACAACAGGTGTGTATTGGGTGGGGCAGCCAGGCAGGGAGAGGGAACAAAGTCTGAGGACATCTGGTGGACAGCCACAGGATGGCAGGTCTGGGGAAAGGAATGAAAAAGGGAAACTAAGGAGCCGATTAATGACAGATCACTGGCAAATCTTTATTACATAGAAATAATTAATTGATTGATGTGTCATTTATCTCAAAGAAGTTGCTGATAACATTAAGAATCTAAATCTAAATGCAATATTGAAACGGAACACGCTATAATCCAACTTCAGACTTCATGATAAATCAGATTTTGCACCTCATTTCAGGGTCTGCACAACCTTATTTCAGATAAGATAGAATCATTTCAAATCCAGACTTCTGGAGACTTGGGACTTTGTTTTGTCCCTTGTGTGTGAGTCCTCCCTTGCTGCACCATTTTTTTTCTTTTGACTACTAAACAGAGAAGAAGACAAACAAAGTACAGTTTTCTAGGACACGACACAACCTTTGTGAACCACATCTTCACAATACAGACAGATGTTTTTTTTAATCCAATAAGCTAGTGGAAATGAAAGAGCTGACTTCCAGATCACAGAGATGTATTTGCCCTTGATAGAATCTGTAATCCAGAAAGGTGAGTCAGTGATCTACAAAAAGAACTTCTCTCTCATGTAATCATATGTGGATATATAGTGTTGGAAATCTGCACTAGTAATTACTCATGTTTTGTTTTTTGTTTTTTTTTTATCCAAGAGAAATTTATAGATTTCAGCAACAGAAATCTAGTGAAATATCTAAGACTGATTATACAAAACAACTTGATTAGTGAGTCATGAAAGGCTACTGGTTTTATTCACAGCTCTCTATGAGAACAAATAAAAAGGACAAAGATATTAAAATCTTGGCGTTAAGAGAATATGGAAGAAACTCTGTCTTAAAAGTCTAATTATTTCTTTGGCGCAAGATGTACTTTTTACAATATTACTGACGGGTTTAAAAAATGATCCACCAACACCAACATTTGAAATAGGAGGGATTCAGTACAGCCACTAATAACTTCTTTCAGTTCACTGGCATATAATCACTTGATATTATTTTGTCTCTTTAAATACATAACAACTTTTAATTGCGACTTTTATTATGAAGTTCAGAAATGAGCTCTACGACCCTGGATCTTTTGTGCTTGATAGACATAATGAACATGTTCCAGACAAGAGGAGGATTGTACGACCTTGCTATGCAAATGAGATGCAGCTTCAGCCGTTTGTCAGTGGCACGGATCAGCACTTGGTGCAATGGTGGGGCATGAAAGCTTCAAATGGTTATTGAGCCTTCAGCATCATCAAAGCAGAGATGAGCTGCTCAGTCACACGTACACTACACCAGACAGTACACTAGAAAACAACACAAAGGGAAGGGAGATTAGGTCAGATTCTGCTGTGCATTAAACAAAAAGAATTATTTAAAAAGTTAAATTGCATGAGTCTGTAAACTGATTGATTGCAATAGTGTTGTTTTTTTGCAATATTGCTTTTTATCTTTTATTTCAGGGTCTGTAGTCTATCTAATTTTGACTTTAAGACCACCACAGCAAAAAAAAAAAACACTTATGAGTGGTGTTAATTGATTTTTTTTTCCCTGTTGATATATTTTCAGAACATGTTGAACTGCACCTACCTGTTCGTGACAGTTAAGTGGTGTTTAGGGAACAGGCTGATGGTTTGGGTTCGACCCGTCCCTGCAGCCCTTTGTAGTGTCCATACCTCAGCTGGCAGTTTCAGGGTTGAAGTTTCGAAATATAAGAGACACTTCATTAACTTTGCAGTCAGCTCTGTGCCTGACAACCCATCTAATGGGGTGTGTTTCATCGCACATGTTGACATGGAGTCTGTTGACATTTCAATTGGCTGATACTCCTCTGCAGCAGCTTCCTTGGAACCCTGCTGTTTTCTCACCATCAAATGGGCGTAAGAGCCATTTGTCACTGCATCATTTGTCAAGTCCTTTAGAAATCCTGTAGAATTGCTTTTTTCTCTGGCAGTTGTTTTTTGCTAAATTGAAGGACTAAGGTTATAGGGTGTAAGATGCTGTGACACTGGCCTCAAGGGAAGTTTGTGATTTTTGGAACTATAGGTTATATGAATTAAAAACAAAAAAAAATTTGATTTGATGCCTCAAATGATCACTTTAAGCAGATTTCTTCATCTACACCGCCTTTTCTTCAATCTTGATGCGTTCAATTATTATTCAGTAAATTTATTTGTTTTTTAAGGCCTCAACTTTTACAGCTCCTAAATGTTTTCTTTGGGCACTTCAAATGCACAAAAAATGCTGACATAGTTAAGTACAGGACAGTTTTGCTGACACACATGTTTTCAGCCCTTTTTTTAAGCACTAAATACCACAGAAATGCAGATATAATGAATGAAGATGACACGTCCACACACATTAATTGAGGAAATTCTAGGAAAATTGACACAATTACTCATGTCTTGACCGCTAATTTGCATAACTGGGAGAACATTGTTATTTGCAACAAGTCTAATAGTTGTTGACATTTTCAGTCCAGACAGAAGTGGACGACTGAAAGTGATCAGCTGATATATAGACATTTCCATCCCTGTAATCATGCTGCTATTATGGGTTAAGTTGTGACAGTTTTTGTGACATATAATCATAAGAAACATTTTCAAAAACATATTAGAGTATAGGACATAGAGTGATATAGAGTAAAGAATTCTCGTGACTCTTAAATCCCTTGAGCATTTGCACCATTTAATGTAACGCTGTTAATAGTTATGGGCATATTTGGTGACCCGTGGGTGTTGAGGCTGCTTGGAGAGTGTTTTGCTCTCGATGACGTCCATGCTCTGCTGACTCAGATATCAGTGAATAGCTGTGAGAGGAACTTAAACATATGTGCATGCATTGTACCTTTTATTTGCACAACATGATTCACTGAACTACGTTTGCAAGACTAGAAGTAAAACAAAAACCTCACATCTGTGCATCTGGTAAGGCGGCTGTTGTAGTATTGTGTACAACTGTTTTAACTTACATTGAAAAGGTAGGTATTTAAAGGTAGATTAAATCTACCAGCTTGGTAGAGGTCTTAAGTTTAAGTGTGTACAATAAAAAAAAAGTATTTTCATGCTTGCTGCGGAACATACAATATCCGGCCTGGATGTTGCTGGGTGGGAGGAGGTGGGAGGAGGTTGAGGTCATGGACAGTCTGCAGACGTGTCCCATGAAAATCTATTAAGTTTATGGAGATTGTTGTGTTCCACATTCAGTCTGGACAACCTGTGGAATCATCCACTCCACCCAGAATGGAGCAACCAATGCCTGGATGATACTTCAGGCATTCAAGTCTATTTTATATTTTATCAGCAAAAAAAAAAATCCATTTTGTCTTTTTGCCTTAAGTGTCTTTGCTGCCATGCATTAATGTTGCTGCTTGTCCTTTCAGCCCCACCATGACTCCTGCACCCTGGTTACACGACTGAGATATTTGCTCATCACTGACAGATATCTCTATGTAAACATATCCGCATGGAGTGACACCTGGTTGTATCTGTGTCCTGCTGCTGTAATAAAAAATTCTATCATGAGCTGCCTGACTGAATTGTTTTTTTGTTTCAAATAAAATGACTATAATTACTATCCTGAATTTTCAGTCTTCAAAATTTGCATCGTTTTGTCTGGCAATGTAAAATATACATCAGTCAGAGACTATTAGGCCTGTTGGACTGAAATATGGAGGTTGTAAATTCAAAAGCCCAACAGGGATAGTTTTATAGCTAACTTTTTTCAGCCCTCTCAGTTGATGGAAAAATAATGGAAATGTTACAGAGTGACTCAGGGCTCTAATCTCTTTGCTGTGTGCACAGGTAGCTTTCAATGATGAGCTCAAAAGAGCAGAATGAGGAAAAACAGCAGGATATTTTGAGAAGCGAGACTGGACGGACCCTGCTGGTATCCCCCCCCCAGGACAGCCTCTGTGAGCTGCATCCTCTCAGCATCTGTCACTGGTTTAATGATCTTGTACCCTCAGCAAGAGAAAAGAAACTGTGGTGCCACTAGAGGGGTCATTTTTAAGCAACTGGGATTCAAATGAGTAGAAAGCTGCTTATGAAACAAAGATGCATAATTTCTGTATAATTTTACAATTACTTATTCTTAAAAAAAAACACTTCAATAGTCAAAACTGAAGTGGCAACAGTTGAACCATTTCAAGCACCAATGCTCAACTTTGTAGACAGATTATTGATGGGTTGTTTATTAGATATCAGCAAATACAGATTTGGCATGTCAGTGACAACAAAGGAGGACAGCAGCTCATGAGGGACAAAGTGCAGCAGTGCAAAGCTGGGCTCAAGAGTGAGCTCCAAAATTACAAATCACAAAAGTCTAGATGTTTTTCTTCAACACTAAATCCCTTAAAGGCTACGCTGTGTACCCTCTGCTGGCCGATCTCAACACCACTCTTCACCTCATTTGAACTAAACTGAACAATGATCAGTCACAATGATTTACTAATATATATGTGTCTGTGTGTGCACTTGCAGGAGATGTGCTACCCCCCCTACTGTGATAGTGATTATGACACCGTCTGATGGAGTGGGCTTCATTTTCTACATGTTTGTTCTGGCATGACCTCCAATTACCTGTCTGTTTTTCTAATTATTTTAGAGCAGCTTAGGCCAGAAAAAAAACAAGGTAAGAGGAATTTGAAACATGAGCTGATTTGGGGGCTGCAACCTTCCCTGCAAAATGTATAACAAACCAACTAAAACTGTCGACTGGAGGCCATGATGATCATAAATAATACCTTTTTATTTGTTGTACTGAAAAATAAAACAATATACCATTATGTACAGAGGACAATTCTGTCATAAAACTGTTGTTTTACAGTGAAAGCAGACTTGTTACACCCTTATGCAAAACATGGATACATTGCATTGAGCTCAGTTGGATACATTAGCAAATTATTCCCAAATCACAACACCCGACAGGTCAAATGTCAGTGACAGTAAGCTCATTTATTCACTCCTTCCTTCTTTCACACACACACACGGCTCTGTCTGTGTGCATCCACAAATATATACATTGATCATTTTATAAAAAGTAGAAAAATTGCATATAAAAACATCTTCAACCCATATTTCACAAAATTTTGTGTTAACACTCAATAACAGTGCTTAGTTTGGCAGAGTAAACATTGTGTATGTGTGGCAACAACAAGATTGAGCCGAGCAAAGACAATCAGAAACAAACATGAATTTAGAATGCAGTACAGACCTTGTGTCTCTATTTAAACCTTGTGCCCCATTATAACGCACTACTGATCTCTCAAACACGCAGTACTGGAGTAATCTGTCCTTAGAGAAAAACAGCTTATCTGCTTCTGGATGACTTCCTCACCCTGGAGTTTTATACTAGAAGCAATCGGATAAAAAAGGATGGAAATGGTCAGCCTTTACAGAAGTCTGTTATTATTTGTAAAAGCATGTATGTTCTCTTATTCATATTAGACAGATCACAAATAAAGAGTGAGGGTGAGTTTTACTATCCTCTTTCAAAAAAAGCTCTGGAGAGAACAGATTTTTTTTCTTGTAATAAAGAAGGGGTAATGAACTCAATTACAGTTTGAATACTACAGAGCAGCCGAATGGATGTTTGCTTTTATTTCATTTAACAAAAAGCCTCAGCTGTCATTTCCTCCCTGTCGGTTCATTTAGGATTGACCACGGCACAAATATGCAGCTGTTGTATTTAAAACTATGTGATTATGGCGATGTCAGTTTTTTAAATTTTAAAATTTTTTTTTTTTTTTAAGCAATTTGTGAACTCATTTTTAAATTTGTAGTCAAAGAAAGCCAAACAGAACCTGCAGTCGAAACATCAGCCACTGTCAGTCCATCCTGACATTTCAAGGAGAAAGAGAGAACGTTTCTCACATTGTGTTTTGGTTTTGAGTGCTGGGTTTTTCATTTTGGAGAATAAAATCTGTCATGTTCTGCTTCCTTAGCCTTCTGATTTTTCATGGACCAAAACAGATGGGAAGTTTAGCAAAACTACAAGAGTCCAAACTTTTTCAAAGGACTGACACTAATGAATATGACATTCAACACTTATTGCTTAGACTCAACAGGCTCAGAAAAATGCCGCTTGCTGAAGGTGATGGTAAGATTAAATGTGTGTGTGTTCTTAGAAGAGTTGTGGGTGAGACAGTCATTGTTGAACTGTCACTAACACAAACATTTTAAATCATCTGTTGCAGAAAAAAATGGTTTGTTGTTCTGAGAAAAAAGACGCAATCTGAAAAGATTTTTTTTTCCAACAACAACAAAAACAGATTGAAAAGAAAAAAGTGAACCATTAATTGAAACTTTTACTAATGCCAGCAACAAAAATAATTATATTTTACCATGACCTTTGTTGTGATGGGAAATGGCAATAAAAATGGTAAGATATATTAAAAAAAAAAAAATTCATCCAGCTTTAAAAAATGTGAGTCAAAGTGCACCACGGATTAATAATGATACAAGAGACAAGTAGAGACAAATTGTCTCAGGCACCTTATTAAAAAAAATAACTGTTGTTGCATAATTTTGCACAATATGGGTGCTTATAACTGGAGGGAAAGGGTTTCTAAACTTTATTTTAACAATTTAGAGCGTTTTTTTGTCTTTTCTGTACATCCAACTCATTATGTTGTCAAAAAATGTGTTGTTCAGTTTTCCCTAATTAGCAGCACAACAGTTAAGCTAGACTAGGAAAGCTTGAGCAGAGTAATCAGGTGGGAGAATAAACCAAAAAATCTATCAGGCATTAAATCACGCACACACACATACACACACAAATGGTTGCATTATTTGAAACTAAACCCTCACCTTTAAATTAAACAATTACAGACTTGAAAGATAATATGAGGAAATGTAATTTCACATTATTTCAAATTCTCACAAACAAATCAGAAGAAAAAGTTTAAGGTGTGAGTAATATTGAAAGTTTTTGGTCTGATTTTGTTTGTGAGAACCTTATTTCAATCCAGGTGACAGACTCGATGAGGTTAGTTCATGTTCAAACTTAGTCAGTGAAGATTTCTAAGGTTGATCCAATGCTTTTGAAAACACTATATTAAAGCGTGTTGCACTGGTGTTGAAGCTTGGTACTGTGACCTGACAGGCTGTGAATGAACTCTGACTCTGTGGCAAACAGGTGAGGTCATTTCACACTCTGATCAGTGCAGTCATCAATAAAGATCTGGTGGCTGCACAAAAATGTATCTGCTGTAAAAACAGTATCAATAGTGCTTTGAAAGTGGAAATAAAGACAGTACCAAGTGTTTTTCTTTAGTGCAGCTGCAGGTTGCACAACTGAACACAAATGAACAGAAGCTGTATATTTGTTGTGATTCTCAACTTCCCAACCACCAAAAGGCTGGGAATACACAATGTTCTTTTCATGTCACAATTTCAATAAAGAAACTAATTTTATTAGTGTAAATTTTCCATCATAGCATGTCAACACTTCAGGTTGAAAGCTAATATTGTGCTACAGATTTATGGTGTCAGCCATGTTGTTTTAAAAAAAAACTATTTTCTTTCTTGTTTCTCATTTTTACTCGCTTGGTAATGTTCTTCATCCTCATGTTTATTATTTGTATTTGATCAGTTTTGGTTGTTCTGTTGTTCTGTATTTTATATTTTATGTGCTTGTGATGTTAATTCTGCACAAACCCTGTCAGGGAGTTGTTTGAGGGATGACTGCATTTTTCCAACTGCACTGTCATTCAGTAGTGTTATTTGCTTAAACGCATTCTTTATATGTAAAGTGCAATTTTTATCTCAGCACTGTGCAAATATCAATATAGGGCCATACATGTGTAGAGCCTAAGAAGGCATCATGGGAGATATCTGTGTGAAAAAAAAAAATTAAAAAAATTAAACATCACTGCAACAACAAATGAGCCAATCCAGCTGGTCTGTTGTTGTGTTTCAGTAAAAACACAACTTCAGGAAGATTTGCTACTACAGGTCACCTGTTTGATTTGCCTGGACACTGAAAGCTCTGCTTTTCACCTCATACTTATGTACGTGACTTTAAGAAAAGCTTTGCTCACAGCGACTCTGGCTGAAGCTACTCAATGGCCACAAGGATAACAGTGTAGTTGTAGTGTTTTCATACAAATAAACATCTGATCATTTTAGGAAAAAAAGTTAATCTAGTAAGATAATACAAATATAATAAAGATTATACTTAATTACATTAAATATGCTTACATGTTTGCCCATAGAGAAAAAAATAATTCCTGCAAAGAGTATAAATCAGGCTCCAATTACATAATCATCACAATTAATCATAATACTCTAAACTATAAATAGACAAAGTGCAAAGCAAAACCTTCATTACACCAAAGTCTGAAAGGAACTGCTATGTTTGAGTTTTCGTTGATATATAAGTAGAAGATTTAAAAAGTCTTCACGAAAACAAATCAAAAAATTAAAATTAAAATACAATAGGTCTTGCAATATTCTTGTCCTTTTTATGTTTACATTTACTGTCATAACATTTTTGTATTACTTTTTCATTGTGACATGAACTTACCATGACACATATGACAAGAAATATCAATATCTAAACCAGTTGAGGAGTTGCACTGCATTTGAGTGGTTTCCAACAGTGAATGCAAAGCACTTACTGGCTTCCAAAAAAAAAGAAAAAAAAGAAAAAGGGTTAAATCTCAGCCTGTGGGTAGAGACCGCTAGTAGTGATTTGTGTTACTGACATGAGCTTATGCATCGGTTGGTGAATATCCATCATCATCTAGCCCACGGCTAAATGCAGCTTTAACTGTGTGACAGTTAATAAAGTTCTCAAAAACATGTTAAAAAACAAAAAATAACATTATGAAGAAAGGTGTTTATACCTAAACAGCAGCAGAGAAAAACCATGGAATGCATCAACATGATTAACCAATGTAATGTAAAAATATCCTCTAGGGGTGGATATTGCATGAATATTATACAGATCAATATATTTTCTGAAGGTATTTTCTAAATTTCCCACCACCAATATTAGTCAGGCTCAGCTATTAAGTTCTACTAGTCCTTGGAGGAATCCATTGTTTTAGCCAATAGTGATTCTCAATTAGGAGACTAATTTGTTCAGTGATTCTACAGAATACCATTTCCTCTGAGTTTTCACAGTTGTGAGTCATGGTATTTCCAGTGCAGGTTGAACTCAGTCTAGTTCAAATGGGGATAAATCATAAAAATCATAAAAACACTGCTTCAAGTTCAAAGACTTTTTTTTTTCGTTTCCTTTAAAGATTTAACTGGGGATTAAGGATATAATAATGATCAGAAACTGCAGCCTCAGCACCACTCATGTGGACTCATTACATTCTCATAAATGAACACAATCAGTGTGTCTTGATTGTAAGAAAACAACCATAAGAATTTAAAATGGAGTGATGTATTCCAACACTCATACTACAGCTATAAGACACAAATGTGGATAATTTGCTTGCTTAAGCATGTCGTGTGTGTGTGTGTGTGAGTGTGTCTGTGTAAGGGGTTTCGTGCTTTCAGTGCTAAACAGACAAACTCATTGGTCTAAACTGCATATTTGTTGCTCAGGCACTTGTTTTTAAGTCATAAAAACAGAATAAGAATAGACTCATTTGCTTGATGGACAAGTCATTATTTCACTCTGCTCTTTATATCCCAGCATTTTTAAAAGACCCTTCATGTGCTCCATGTCTCTTAATTCAATGGTACAAACCACTTGAGCCAGTTCACTTTCAAAGTTTCAAGGTAAATTGAGCTCTATTGCTTTTGACCCCAGAAATTGGACGTTGTTTACTCCAAAACAGATAGAAGGCTTTGTGTGTGTATGTGTGGATGTGTTAAAAATCTCTTTGTCAAAAGCTGGACTCTGGGACTGTCCTTTTGCGACCCAGCGAGGTTGTGCTGTAGCGAGTTCTCTGCAGGGTGCCATAAGATGGTTTGTCTGTTGTCAGGCTGCGTGATGGTGCTGCGGCTGCAGACATCCCATTACGATGCAAAGATGCTGTCCTGCGCATACTCTGCTCTGCTTTGGTGGGGATGTTGGAGGAGCTCTGGGAGCGTTTGATGTCAGCTGTGCTTCGTCCCACCCTCCCGTTTGCTAGCTCGTCACCCAGGCGGCTTGAGCCAGACTTGCTTCCATCTACCGCAGCTCCTCCTCCTGCTGCCCCATTGGACAGAGATGACTTAGAAAGAGTCCTTTTGCCTCCTTCTTCACCTCCTCCCTTCCCTGGCTCGCCCTCCTTGGACTTCTTTGTGTCCTTATCTTTCTTAAGAAAGTTACCTTTGAGAAAGGAGAGAAGTCCTTCATTGCTCTTGGTCTCGTCTTCTTTCTTGGTCTTAGAGTTTCCTTCATATAAACCATTGTGTTCCCTATTAGCTATGTCCCCTTTGTGTCTTCTCAAAGTCCCATCATGGAGGCTAGGAGTGCTATAGCTAGGCTTGACTCCAGTACTGGAGCTCCTTCTTGTCTCAGTATCTTGAGAAGCTTTTGAGGAGCTCTGCTTCCTAGCATCTTTTCTCCTTGTGAGAGTGTTACTGCTAGAGCTACTGCTCATATTCATGCTGCTCTCATCTCTTGCTGCCTTGCTGCGTCTCAAGCTGGCTGTCTTTTCTGAAGGTCTTCTTTGTCCCTCTGGGACTTTTAGAGACTCCTCTTCTGCCTTACCCACACAAGTTATGCTTCCAACACTTGAAGATCGCACATTGTTTGCAACCCTGCCTTCACCAGCTTCTTTTGTACTGCGTGGTTCGCTCATCAACGTCACTATTGGATCTTTTGTGCATCGGGGCCGCCGGCCAGATTCCAAGTATTGTACCAACTCCACAGGGGCAGGATCTTGGACAGCTGGAGGCACTGGGTTAGGTTTCCGTCTGTCCTTTGAACCAAAGGACCAGCGCAGGGGAAGCACTTTGCTCAGGGTGTCCTTGGTCTTGCCGGGGGCTCTCATGCTCACACTACGTCCTTGAAGACCCCTGATAAATGGCCTGCTCTCAAACCCTCCTAATGATTAGATAGAGAGGAAAAAGCTTTAATTTGTAGCTTTAAATACAAGACCTTTCTACAGAATACACACAAAATCCTGGGTGGAGCACCTTACCTCTTTCCTCCTTAGAGTCATTGTCAAGGAAGACTGGTGACTCAGGGGAATCTGGTATGGACGATGGGCAGGTGGTGGAGGATCGAGAGACCAGACTGCCTCTCTTACTGTCCCCCGTCAGTCGGACTAGCCAGTGGTCCGACATTGATGAACTTGTGGATCCTGTGAGATGCAAAGAGGAAAGTGAGGGATCAGAGGAGGAATACAAACCATTAATGCTGTTTCACTTAATTAACACTGCACCCCTGGAACATTCTTGTACTTCATGGACAGTTTAACTCACAAAAAAAAAAAAAAAGATGAAGCACACCAGATGAATCTTTTTTTTTAATGCCATACATTCTTCTTTCTTCTCAAATAAATATTAGCCTAAACACAAGTCAACAAAATCACTGAAAGTTTGGGGATTTGGGGTTGTTTTTTAGTTGCTAACCCTTAAACTTCTAGCCTAAAGCATGCACGATGAGCGGGCTACACAGGTAAAGTCACTTCTTTTATCTCCACAATTTCATATTTTCTTTTACATTTTGTAAACTTGTAGTCTTGTACTTGTAAGCTCCAACTGATGCATACTAATGTGAAATCACTTAAGGCACAATGTCAGATTTTGTGCAACTTTCTCTTCAGCCAGAAAAGGCTTTATAAGTTTTCTTTCAAATATGCAGTAGCCCTCCATGACACATAGAAACAGACTTTGATGTGTAAAATCAATAAAGTTACCATTTTAAATAAACAGTCTATCCAAAAGAGAAATTTCTGATACTTATGATGCTATACACATAAATACATTCACAGATAGCTTCTCCACTCAGACAGCAGTGATGGAGGATTTATTCATATCTATCTCTTCCTTAACTTAATGAACTGTAATGTAATGCATTATTTAAATGTACTGAGATAATAATGGCAGAGTGCACAATATCAAATGCAGAAGTAGCCATGCAGCAAGATGGCTCATCGATGATACATTACTGGAATAATATTACTGTGAGTACAAGAAGCATTTTAATCAAGCTGAGATGGAACTGTAATGAAGTGCTTTGTATACCGTCTGAGAGTTTGATGCAATAGAAAATACATCAAAACTCTACATAAATACAGCACTTAATTGAATGGACAAGAGGAAAATGTCGTTTTCCATTGTTTAACCACCCACATGTTGTCATGTCATCTAAAAGTTTGCTTTTTTTGAAGTTATAGACAGTTGTGTTGGAAGTGGAGAGAGAGACATGGCTCCTTGCTCTCTGTTCTGAGTAAGATTGTTCAAACCAGTGTTTTCTCTGTTCATCTCTTCCATATATATATATATATATATATAAAAATATATATATATATATATAAAATACTACAGGATATTGAAGTAAATGTTTAAGTCTTTTACCAAACAGAAAAAAACATTCTTCACTCATCTTTTTGACTGGTCATTGGAAATTGTGATGGGACTGTAATAGAGGCACGAGACGATGAAAACAATAACACTAATGAGAATTTGATGGTTTACAAACTACATGTAATTTGACACAACAAAAATGTCCTTTAAATGTCACGGTGGCAGTTGGGGTGTGGTTTTCCTCAGATTCAGGGGGGTGGGGGTGGGGGGGGGCATATTGGTTCAAAGAGCGGAGCCATTGTGTGTTGATTCGACACAGCTGGAGTTCATCGTCTAATAAACATCTCTTTTTGTGCAGCGGTGTGTTGCAACTCTGATCAACAGCTAACGAGACAAGACGTCTGTAGTAACAGTTAAATTTGTGTTATTTATAAGACTTGTGAATGCAGCACAAAGGCCTGGCAAAATAGTGGAGAGCACAGTCTTTGAGTTCAATCTACACATCTTTCATCAAAATAAGGTCAGAGAGAGTGACACTAACAGTGCTTTCAATAACAACCACATTTTTTCCTTTTTCTCTGAAATAAACATTTTTTTTTTTTTTTGTTTTACTGATACCTGTCTGTTTTGTTTTTTCATGAACAGTTTAAATTGACTATATTTCTTTCTATGACTCTCTTCCTCAGGAAGAGGAGGAATAAAGAGCAGCTTTTTTTGTTGTTTTTGTTTATTTCCTGTAAGAATGCTTATCACATCATTTGCCCATACTGCATTCTTAGAGATGTCAAAAGCAACAGCCCCGAGGGACATTTTGAAAAAAAAAGTGGCAGAAAACCTGTTTGAAAAGTCTATTGATTTTTTAAGATTAGAACCCAGCGACAAATCAAATAAAGGAGAAGTTTCTTTTTATCTCTCTCTAACATTCTAAAGCAGTCTATTGTGTGTGCATGGACGAGGCTCTGCAGCACCCAGACAGCTCAATTTCACCGGACAATATACAGACAATTTTAGATCTTATTTCCTTAGATCTTATTTTTTGGTTGCATGAAACGAAAAGAAGTATATTATATAACACTAACTTTACAGATAATTTCGGCATTCATGCAGCCTACACACATTTTTTAAAGCAGCAGGGTTTGTGAGGAGGTTTTCTGGAGGTCCACAGCAAAAGACAAGTTTATTTTTACTATAATACATCCATAAGTATCACAATGAAAAAAAATATATCATTATGTTTTACATTGATTTTGTACACTCTCTCTGTCGTTACCAAAATGAAAAACCTGTGACAAAATGGTCTGATTTTGCGTCAAGTTAGTGTCTCATGGCATAAAAAAGTTTTAGAATCAGTGATTTAGAGAATCCAAAAACTTGGTTTATTTATTCAGTATTTTTCTAAATGAAATATATATCACTGGAGAAGCATTGATTAAATAAGAAAATAAATCTTGACTGACAGAGATGGAAACACAAGGAAACAAACACACAACTGTCATCACAATTTTACTCAAATGTCAACTCTTCCTGCATACAACCCCTCTTAAACCAGTAAGAAAAACAAAAACAGGGAGAATCATTGTTAAAAAAAAACAAAAAAACAAAAACAGAGCTGAAAATGTTTTCATGCAGGTGGTGTCCTGCTCACTGTGAGTTATTGACATTAAAATTGGTGTCAGGGCTTTTAGGGTCCTGTCATTTGAACAACTTGGTAAGAGTAAAGAAAAGATCCACAGGCAGCTGATAAAAACATCTTTTCAAAGTATCTGATGTCACCCCAATGATGCTAGCTTGGGACATAATGCCACATTGGCTTTCCTCCTACATTAACCCTAAAATGTGGCTCTATTTTTTTATATAAATGGGCAGAGAGACACGGAGACACATGAGGGCATACACAGTGGATTGTGAACAAATGCGGAATTAAGTTGTATTATGTAGAGATAAAAAAACATTTGTTATGCAAGTACTTTTGCCTTTTCCTGAGCAAGTAAGTGTCTCACTCTTCTCAATCTCTATACTGGGTTTGTTTTGATCTCTCAAGTGGACTCTTTTCACTTTAGAAAAATCAGTTTTTCATTCACATGCACACACACTCAGACACAGAGAAATAAGAGTCATGCTGTTTGTGGTTGTTCTGGGCCTGAACGACAGGTTCAGAATAAAAACAGTGCACTAAGTGTTTGCTTTCTCCTAATATTTTACAACTGGAGGCTTGTTAAACATCGATTTTACACAGCTGGACTGAGATGAAGTGGGGCCAGATGGCTGAAGCAAATAGGATAACAACTTAATAGAATTTTACAGAGGAAATATTTATACTCTATAGTGTTTGACATTTTAAATATGGACATGTAAACAAATTGAACTAAGAAAAAAGCATTACGAGGAGGAAATGTGCACAAATTCTACTCTTTCTCACATGTGCTATACAGTTACAGAGCACACAAATAGGATCTTTATTGATTTTCTAATTGGACTAAAGGGAAGGACATGTAATAATGATTAAATCATACCTTAATGGATATAGTCATTATTACATTTATAGAACCCACAGTGACATGCTTTGTCAGTGACAGTTAGCATGTTATTAGTTTGTGTTAAAGAAGAAGAAAGCAGTTTTAAAACATAACTGAGTGTAATTATATAAAACCAAACACATTGGCTTGACCACACTTAACTATATGTGACTGATAGGAGGTGCTTCAACCATCTGCCCTTGATGCAGCAATGCCATTCAAGACTAAAAGTCACTAAGACCGTCTATAAAGAAGCAAAAGAAGACTGGATGGTTGTTGAAAGGGCGGCTTTCAGTTTGGTATGTAAATTTCTTTCAAAAGTTAATAATGTGATACATATCACCTGACCTTTACTACATTGTACTGATTTAATATTGAACAACAATCTATTTTTCTGGAGCACTATTCTATTCTGTGATCCGCAACTTAAACAATATTACACAGTAGTTTTTCAAGTTACTGTTACTTTTGCCCGCCTTTTCATCTTTTGGTTAAGTTATTTTTGGGCATCTTTAATGGATTTACAGTCTCTGCACAGAAGTCAGCACACAATAAGGGTCCATTCAGAGCAAATGAGGCCTTTTTATGGGAAAAACTCTCATTCATTTAATCGTGGGTAGTCTGATTAGGTTGCAACAATGCTGACTGCAGGGTTGGTAAAAAATAAAATAACAAATAAATATATTAATTCAAACCGCTGCAGCCCTGAGACTGAAAGTTGAAGCCAATTATCTTTAGGGAAAAACAACCTGACTTGATGCTGTGGTGAACAGTCAGCTGTTTGGCATATAAGACGAAACAGGGCTTGCAAGAACCTTTCATAAGGTAAAGCAAAGACTTCATTTGCATTTGCAAATAGACTGACACTCCCACAACGGCACACAAACCTGGTAATTGCTGCAACGCCTCATTTGGTCTTACTTGAACCAGAACAGAGATTTCAGCCCCTCATGCAATCCTGCACACACAGGGGGGCTTTTGCAAACGTTTATATTTATTTCATTTCAATTATTTCTGGATTCGTATTCTTTATAACTGATACCCAATAACAAAAAGTGGCTTTTCTACAGATCTTTATCTGCTCTGTAGAAAAGCCACCGGGATGCTGATGTAGCTACTGTCAGCACTGAGCAGGGTGTCATTTTGCTGTCTGAAAGACTCATATTTGCTCCAACAGTGCTGCTTAATATGTAGGCATACAGCAATGTGATGACTAGTTTTGTTTTTAAATATCTACGGTTTCATCATCTGTCAAATTATTTTAAGTTCCATAAGAATTCTCGTGAGAATGTTCTGGTCCTTTTTCTGCTTCTTCCATAAAGCTTAGTCCCGTGTTTTACATCTTACAGCATGCTGGGACTCTGGACTTGCTTGTAGGCAAAAAGGGCCTCAGTATCATAGCAACTCACAAAGGAAGAAGCTCTGTGAGGAGGGTCAGGAAGGCTGGAACATTTTATAGAGGGCACTGAAAATGAGCCCCTTTGATGTGGATGCAACAAGGGTTAGCAATGGGTTCTTAGGTCTAGTGCTGTTTCTATATCTTAAAGGAGCCACAAAAATGCATCTGCCCATCCATGATAGTATATAAAACGGCAAGGATGTTATAAGGTGCATGCTGCCATGACAGTGGAATTTGTTGACTAATGTATAACTGTGAAGAATGACTGTGTGATGAATTGTCTGGGACTGTCACAGTCATAAAGTGTCAGCTTAGAGCCAGTTGTCATAAAAGCAATTCCTATTCATGATTTTAATTTTTCTGTTTACTTTATGAACTGAAACATTATGCATTATACAAAGACTTACCTAATGAAGAAAAAAAGGTATTTGTTGGCTAAAAATGACATTTTTGTAATTCTTGTTTATTTTCCTGCTTGTAGCATACCTTTGACAGAGCAGCTGGCCGACCACGGAGGAATGACGTTTCGTCTCTGGTAGAACAGGATATAGGCTCCTCTGGTACATACTTCTTCCTCTGGCACCAAGTCTACACTGCTGTCATCGTAGCTGTACCACAGCCCGTCCACTGAGTTCCTACAGTAAGCTGGACAAGGAATTGACAGCAAGCATAGTTTAAGTACTTCTGAACACAGCTGAGGCTCATTTCAAATGAAGCAAAACTAAGTGTTTTTTTAAAGTTAAATGTAGCTGCAGCTTTATTTGGCTCATCCCTCCATGCTTAAGAGCTTCACTGCTATCCAAAATCCCTCTAAATATTCATGAAGGAGCAATATTTTTCATTGTTATTAGGGTGGCTAGCTTATTTCAGCTCATTAGACCGGCAAAACTGACTAAATAAACCAAAACATGATATCTGACATGCTGAGCTGCTCGCTAGAGATTTATAATGCTGCAGCTTAGTACTTTCAATAAACTAGCAAGAGTCACTGTGGTAAAGGATGTTTGTTAAAATACAAATGTATAGCTATTTCAGTTATGTTTAATTGGTTATGGATAACAGTTCTGCTGCATGGGGGATAAGAAACAGAATTTCACGCTTGGCTTATAGAGAAAATGCTTAGTATGACACATTTTTTCTGCCCATGGCAATAGCAAAGTGATACAGCTTTTCATTTTAATCCATTATGCTTTCAGCTTTATTTTTAAAAACACGCATTACCTGTAATTAAAATACACACATCAACACTAGAAAAGAAACTGCCTGTTTTGGATTAAAAGCAGCGAGATGATCACTGCACCTTCTGACCACTTCATCCAGGAGGAGAGGGAAGAGAGTTGGGTAAGAGCCATTGGCTCAGCTTGGACTTAAGGCTGCTAAGGGCCAATGTCTGCTTGCAGGAAAATAAAATGCACAAAATGGGACTCTCAAGCTTGTCATAAAGAGGTGTAGATACATGGTATAAACATAAGCACGTTATACATGTTATGAAATACAAATACATACATAACTCTACATTGGTTTTATTTTGAAACAAATGATGAATCATCCCACTATATCCCCATTATAGTGCATTATAGTGCATTATAGTGCATGAGACAACCACCTCCATCTCCAGACCATAAAAGACACGGAGAGACAGGGCATAGATCTCTAAGCAGGCTGTCATGGCAACAACTACTCCATCCTTCTTATCTCCCACTTTCTCCAATCTCCTACATATTAGCTTAACAAAGAAAAATATCACATTTTTTCAATTATTTTGGCTCCTCTTACACTATAACTATGTGTTTTATTAATATAAAAAGCTATATTTTATTGTTTGTAATTTTATTTCTTTGTGGCTGCTCCTGAACTTTATATAACACTGAGAGGAGGTAGACCTCATTAACAAAGAGTGGCCGAGTGCAGTTTGAAAATTCTCTGTCTGCTGGCATACTTCATGGCTGCTTAACTACTATTGGCAATTACTGGAACTACATCACATAAGTGTGGGCTTACTTGACCTCTTGTATTTACTGTTGCTGTGGGCTTAGAAAATATCAGAGGAAATGTCAGAGGGCCATTAGAGACTGAAATTATGGTCAAAGGGTTGCATCCAAATGAATATGTTCAAGCCTCAGGCAATATATGCTTAAAATATGATGCATTTTCTCCAGTTTAATCTTGAGAGTTTGCAGGTGGAAGAAAAAAACAATGTTTGGACTAAAGAAGAAACAAACACTGTATCCTTGACAAAAGAATCCTTGTTCAGTCCTTAAAATGAAGGGAAAAAGAAATGAGTCCATGCATTCTGCATTATTGTAGAAAACCTAAACTCACATTACCCATAATGCAACACAATTACTGGTGGCTTAGTCCTAGATTCTATGGGCTAAAGTGCGAACACAGTTCATGTGGCCTTGAGATTTAACAGTAAGTTGACAGGAGGAAGAGACAGACACCACTATTAAGAAATGAAGCACCCTGAGACCCTCAAAAGATAAGTGAGCAGGGATTAGTGACACATGGAGCACTAATGGAAGATTCCCTACAGGATAAACTGCTAAGAGAGTGCCTCAGACAGCAGAAGTAAGAGGGTGATGAGGAGGAAGAGGAAATATTAAGAAAGACCAAGCCTCTCCATGGGATGTACTGTTGGCAGTGGCTGACATCAAGGACACCTACAGGTGGCTGTAAAGACCAGGCTTAAGGACGGCACAGTAACAGACCTGAGGCACCAGAGCAATAGAGGCCACAGCACAAAAGACCATGGTGCATTTTTTAAAATCAAATTTCATTCTCTTTTATATATATTTTCTAATTCATTCCCATTTTTTAACCTCTGCACTTTGGTTTGTATTAGATTATTCCTTTTATGTGATCTTCTTTGTATACATATTGTATGGGTTTTGTTGAAGGGAGCCTGAAAACAAGAATCTCATTGCTAATGTCTGCTCACAAAGAAAGCACATTAGTTAGTTATTATGTGAACAAATAATACCACCCAGCTTCTTACCAGTGTAATGTCCTCCGTGCATTCCACCATGATGGTTACACACAGCGTAGAGGTCGTACAGATAGTCGTGAGGGAGAATCAAGTCGGCAGGTTGGTGGTGTTGGCCTGGGGGCTGCTTCCAGGAAGGCTGCCAGGCCCCTAGGTTCAAGTTTTTCATACTCTGACTCCTCTTTGCAACGTGAGGGGCCATGTCCAAACCAGTCAGAGGGAAACGCACCAGGGTGGACAGCTTGTTCCTCCGCTCGCCTACCTGTTTTTTGACATTTCTTATTCAAATATGCAGTACCAATGTATGTACAGGCATGAAAACAAACACATTTTTCATGGGCAAATTTGTGTAGTGGAGTGGATTGAACAGAAATATATTTAACACTGATTTGATTAAACAGCTTTTAAATTACTGTTGCAGCAAATACAAATCAACTGCATAATATCAGACATAGACTCATGGTGTAAAGGCTGGTGGCAAAGGCGTCTGTGTTGACACTTTGCATTAAGTGTTGTTTGCTTTGGACCGCAACACTATGGCAGGAGGATTTAGGATTTAGATACATGACAAAAATGTAAAACTACCACTTCCCTGTAGCTCAACTCCAACCAAAGAAAATTACAGTGTGTATTAATGTCTGTCCAGGCTGTCTGGACTTAAATATACATTGTGAAGAATTTGAAGAAATGAAACAGAAGGCCACAGACGAGGTGAGTAGGGAAGATTCACCAGGAGGTTGGGTTCAAATCAATTAACTCTGAACTGGACTTCTGACACTGCAGCCCTCTTCAGAAAGAGCCAGAGAAGACTGCTTCTCCTGGGGAGTCCTCAGATCTTTTAGCTTGAGCACAAGGCTCCTGCAGCTCCTCTTACAGTCAGCAGTACCTGACAGGAATGTACTTGAATTTCAAATATATTTTTGGGACAAGAATAATAATTGTAATTCTCCTAAAGTTTCTCGACATTCCAGGATAAAACTCAGCTCCATGTGACTGCACTTATATAAAGGAAAAGCTTAAGTATGCTACAGTGCTTATGCGCTCCTTCCTTTCTGCTGTTTAGATAACTTCTGCTACTGTTGGGACTTCAGCTTCTTTCAGTTAAAAAACTTTAAGGGAATAAAGTGGGACAGACAGGCAGACAGCTGAGAAAACTGGAAGACACCCAGGTCAATTGACTTTAGTACAAAAATAGAGCAGAAATACTCGTTTCTGTGTGTGTGGTGTGTGAGAGTTAACACCAACTAATTAAAACATGAAAGAACTAATTTAGTGCTTACAAAAACTCAACACTGCAGTTTTTTGTGAAGAAAATTCTGGCCAATTGTCTCCTAAACCTGAGGTCAAGCTACATTAACTGTGGTTAAGTGTTTAAAACATATTATTGAGTGCTAATTAAGAATTCATGTTTGGACACACAACTTACAGGTTCAGAAACTGGGAAAGAAATTGCTGCCGGCATGAACCAGAATTTCTTCCAGTGACAATAAGAGCAGCAGCAATGTCAAAATAATGGGACACAGGGGAGCAGGGTGAGTCATGAAGCCAATATGTGTGGAAGTCCCTGGCATCAGGTGTGAGGTTTTTACTGAAATCGCTGTGAACACTAATGTTTGCCCTGGAGGATGAGAAGCTGGCCCAAATGTGACTATGTGGGACTGCGTATTGCAGATGGAGGGCTCTATTATCTGTGATTGTGGCTAGCAGCGAGGGAGGCTTTTTATTTTTCTTAAAATGTAAATGATGATGCTGTTTGAACCAAGTGTCCCAGTCAGCCATGACAGGGTGTCAGTAAGCCAGCATAAACAGCACCGTGACCCTGAAAGTTAGGCAGCAAAATGAAATTCAGCCATCATTAATTTGATATTTTACATTTGTTTGTTTCATACTGTAAGTAACTGAGTCAGGTCACTCAACAGGTCAGTAAACAAACAGCTGCAGCCATGTTGCTGGCTCTGTGAGGCTGTTACTGAGGTGTAGCTGTGTGCTTTAAACTAAGTGCTTACACAAGCCCGGCAACATGTTCACAAAGTTTCCACTGCACGTTACAGCTCAACTGAACTCAAACACAACACTGTGTGTAAGTGCCTTGACATTATATTGAATGCAGCACAAACAAGACTTTCACTTTGACCGACACTGTGCATTCACTGTCAAACTGAGAACTTTACTGCTAACCTTTTCTTCTGCTCTGCTCACATTCAGAGCCACTCTCTGCTTCTTGATCGTTCTCACTTCAACTCCAACAAAGCAGCCCAACTATAGCACAGTTTAAGGGATGCTATTTTTCAAAATCTAGTTTGAGTTTGAGAAAAAATCGAGTCTGCATAGATAGAAGCTAAAGCTATTTAAAATGTGAGATTTTGAGTCTGCAGACAAGTACCACTGAGCAATCAGTAGTCTGTAGTACTTTCAGTTCACCTTTAAGTATTGATTTAGCTTGCCTTAAAACTTCACCGAGTTGATATGTGTCAAATTTTTATTTACTACTTGCCTGATCAAGCTATGCATTCCAATGTGGCTTTTACTTGCACCAAGAAAATCAGGCAATCCTTGTTTAGCCATATATAAGTATTACCTCAAGTACAAGTTCCTGGTTAGAACATCCTATCTAGTGTGACTATTCATCAGACAACTCAGACAATATTTAACCAGGGGTAAGAAAATCCTGACCTGGTGTACAGAGCAGAGCACTGAGGACACATCTCCAGCATGGGAGCCGTGCCCTCTGTGGAGGAGGCAGCACAGTGAGATGTATTTTAAGTGCGTCTGTCTTGGGAGGGTTTAGCGGTTGCTGACTTGCTTTAGGTAAATATTAATTAACTCTAGTGTTTATTTATCTTACTGCAGTGTCACGGGCCGAATTTGTAGCACTCTGGAATTCATCTCATATGCACTCAACTGCATTCATTTCTCCTCTGCCCTTCAATGCAATCTCATATAAATTTCATAAAACTTGGAAACAGAAGATAAGATGTGACTCTTGACTCTCTGATGTCTGTAGCTGAGCGAAGGGCAGTGAGTTGTTTTGTTTTGTTTTTTTGAAGAGAACTTTTCAACAGAAAGATGGCAAGGTTGAACGAGATTCACTTGTTACTGATGGATGTTGTGAAAAGCATCTTCAGTAATGGGTTGAGGTCAAGAGTGTCAGGGTTCCAATTTTTTTAAAAAAAGCAAACCACAAGATGTTTGGGATATCAAACCTGGCAGCTTTTATCACAAGGGGTATTTTTACTGATTTTATTTTGTAGTGGAAATTTTCATCTAGCTGGGCAACGGTCTGCACCGCAATATTCATGATATTTGTGTGTCCTTTATGTATTCTTGTCCAGCACTCATCTCACCACCCTCTTATATCCTCTAACCATCAAAGCCAAATTCCTTGTTCTCTGCAGAGTATTTAATGCAACAATTAATATGGGAGCATTTTCCTCATGAATGAAATGTTTGGCCTTTTTAAAATTTTTATCAGTATTTTTTGCTGGCAACAAGAACAAGTTTGTTCATACTGATAAACCGTTATCATGTACATATTACTATGGCAAATGTGTTTTTATGTTCATTTAGCAATTGAAAAAAATAACATCCGCATTCATTTCGAGTTGCTCAAAGCTCTGTTTTTGGTCCCCTCCAGTTCCTCAGAGAAGTGTCTGGCTCATTAGCAGATAAATATTTAACGGAGTTCAGTGTTTGTTTTTGTTTTTTACTGAAAAATTATCTTTCAAAAACAAAGCTATTAGCTACTTTTCTCTTTGTGTTCTTCCTCTGTTGCCTTGCATAACCGACCGTGACATTGTGTACACAGCGAGCTGATGAATTTCACATTACACAAAAAATTACTGATTAATGCAGTTTTAAGATGAAAATAATCCAACTTTGACTGGAGTAATTGTCACAAGAGGCCACTTTGCACTTCTCCTACCTGTCGGAAGCGCTTGAGGTGGAGGATCAGTATGTCAGGCAGAGTCCACAGGCTCATCTTCACCATGCCCTGCTGGAGCTGCTTACAGTGGGGACACTTCCACGCATCGTCTGGGGCGAGCTGAGATCAGCCAGAGAACCAATTAATTAAAACGCTACACGGATAAAACATTATGTAGTCTGTTCACTCTAGTTTGTGAAGATTTCATGATGCAATGTAAGATGTTTATTTTAGACAAACTGTCCTTACATGAAGCAACTGATGTCAGTCTGTTTTTTTATTAACTCTGTCATGATCGTACCTCTGTGAATTTGGCACTTGTCTACATTCTTTTTTGTACCAATTTAACCTGCATAAATGAGGGTTTTTGAAGACTTAAATAGCTGGTGTCCTTGTTCCAGCCTGCATAATTTACTGTGATAAAATTTATAATAACCAGAGCATCTCCTTTAATCTTCTAAAAAAAAGCACCCTAGGGCCTGTAAAGCTCACTGTGTAATAGACTATCAACATGTTTTCTCATGAGTGAAGTCGCTACAATAGATGCATCAAAGATAAGAAATGTGAAATGTGGACTCAATATTCTGCTTGCTTTATGTGTGAGTGACTGACATTTCAGAGACACCCTCCTACTGCTACCTGTAAAACACTGAGACAGAAATACTTGCAGCCTGGTGTTTACTCTTAAATTGCCCAGAAGACTCAAAAAATGATTTCTTTTAAAATGAAATCATCCCAGCAATGACAGCCCCCAGTTTGAAGCAAAAAAACTTGACTTCCCTAACCGTCAGTTAACCCCAGTCTACACCCGTCTCATCCACCGTCACAGGCAAACCGGGACTGGCCATGTTACTGTTGCTAGGGTTACAGGTAGGCCTAAGGGGGCTGTTTTTAAAACTCAGTGTGTCTCCTCCAAAACATCCTGCACAAGATGCTTATATCCAATGATATCAGATTATGAAATTTAATTAATTTAAACTTTAACCTCCTGTACATCAGCACCAAGTTGTTGCAGCAGTGAGCTGAAGAATCACTTCCTGTAGCCCTTGTACAGTAATCACTGAAACTAACACCTTTTTTTATCATCTTACTCAACTTACAAACAGTGAGTGTTGAATACAGATGTTTTATGCATCATGAGCTGCAGTGACTGTTATGCCACTGCACGTGTTTGAGTGTGAGTAGAAGAGAAAAAATGAGAACGATCGAGAGGGTCTTTTTTGCAGTTTCTCCCTCTCAAGATGTAAAAAAGGGAAAGTGGAAACGAGGGAAACATATTAAAAAAAAAGATTTAGATAAACTGTTCTCTCAAGTGACAACAGTTACTTATGATGACTGCACAGCTGGATCACATCTTGTTGGTGGTCTTTGACTGGTCTGCAGTGTTTTCTTAATTTAGAGTTTGTCTTTGTGCAGATAATGTGACACAGTACATAACAGCAGGGTCATATTAAGACTGTCCTTGCTTCTACTTTGCAGCAGTACAAAATGTAAGATTACTCATAAATGTCAGCCTTTATATTTTTCCTCTTAAAATGAAAAAGACGAACGCTGACAAATGCACAACAAACCTCTATTCAGCCTGAGTTGAAATTAGTCATCATAGCCAAAATAGCTTTTCACATGGCAATTAAAGAGAAAAATCTTTTTACGTGCTGACACCCAGTCATAAACTTGAAGATGTCAATTTTGCTGTAGTTTGAGCACAGAAAATGTCAAAGGCTTTTGTTTGCACAGCCTTCTACAAAAAAGTGAAGTTTGAGTATGTCACATAATACTATAATTTGGATACACTTTGTGTGAGAAGAAATAAACACGCTGAAGATTCTATTTAAATAAATGTCCATGAGGCCACTATCACCAAATGTTGTGATACAATGATAACTATAACCTGACATGCCAGATGAAATGTTTCCCATGTCCACGGAATATATTTCACATGTCCATCTGGGAAACAGTCTATAGGCAGCATTAAGAATTCACAGGTTGTTTCAATTTTACAAAAAATTTAAAATATGATTGAACACATCCTGTCTGTTACTTTTATTACTCCAACAACAGTCTGGAGAAGAATGAAATCATCTTTTGCATCAAGAAAAGCCTTCAGTGCCGTTCTTTTCTCTTCTATTAAAGAGGAAATGTTGTCCAGTTTTGATAAAGCTGTTGCTACGTAGCATCCATGCTAACCTTTTCCGCAGTCGCCATTGTTTCCAAGCTAATAGTCGTTTCTCACTTTCTTTCAAACTAAACCACAGCTGTAGCTACCACTTTTTTCTCCACAAAGGACACTGATTTATGGTAACTGAGCAACTAACGAAAGTGTTGGAGTATATTTAACTTCACAGTGTTACAAACTCTTTTTGTTGTGACCTTACCAGACAAAATTGCAGTTTTAACTTACTGCAACTTACTACTTACAAGCAAAATTTAACTGGCTAAACAAAGTTCCTTTTATTATGATGTATTCACAGAAAAAATGAAGTTTGTTTGAGGGAAATTAACAGTGACCATAACTGTTCATCAAAAATCTTTTTAAAAGTCAAGTGAGTTTCTGCATTTCCGGCTTTTGTGTCGGTGTATCACTTCAAAATATTGCTGAGAGTAATGGAACAAGAAGGAGCAGCCACAAGTGTCTTTCGGCTCCAGCTGCAATTGGCAGAAATCTAAATGACTCCAGAGTTGACACACTGATTTTCTGCTCCTTCTCAGTGCAATACTAAGAAGTGCTTTATATTTGAACCTCATTAAAGGTTTTTGCAGCCTAAGAAAAGCTTGCAAGTTCAAGCAGCACTTAAACAAAGTTCATTTGAGTTTAAAAGAGAACCTGAAGTAGACAACAAGGATGAAAAAGCAACCATTCTTACTCTATCACTGGCCTTCATGCTGCTTTCTACTCTTCATTGTTTTTCAAAAGCTTTGAAATTTTGAAGGAAAGACAAGCAAACTTACCTTCTGGCAACTAAAAAGAATCTATCACCTAATCATAGCAGGCGGCTTTAGTTTCAACTATAAGTTTAAAAAGATAACAGTTGCTAGTATCATGTTGGGTATCCTCGGGGCATCCATGACAATGCTCAGTCATTTACATGCAAGGATGAGGTGAAGCATTTTGTGGAAAAAAAAAAAAATCTGTTAAGTATATTTCTACGAAGGCTCAGGGACACTTTTAAAACCATTATCTGTAAACACAGTGTGTTTGCAAATGGTTGCAGTCTGTTATTTAGGTTTTAAACAACATCTGATTTATCCTTGGAATTGGGCTTGTATCTCAGATCGAATTTTACTCTTTCAAAACTATAAATTACTTACTTAATACCTCTTTACTATGTGAATTGGGAAAACTTTAGTGACTGACATTGTAATTATGGCATGATGTGAATGCAGAAGCTGAGGTGTGGCAGCTGAGCATGAATCTACTCTGCCATCAACAAATCTTTCTTTCTTCATCTCTGGTCTTCACTCAGCACTGTGGAAATACCCAAGATGCAATTCACTCACCTATTAGAATTTGCTTTTATAAGGAGCAGGAGTCTTAAAAGAAAAAGAGAGGATTCCGACACACATGTCTCTTGACATCTCTCTTTTATTAGGTATTTAAGATATTTGAAATCATATGTCTGTGTAAGTTTGCCTCATTAGTAGAACTGATCAAGCAGCCCAAGATATGCAACAGCCAGCGCACCACGGCTATGTCGCTCTCCCTCCTGTGCACAAGTACTTATTGCACTGGATTTCTTCTCTTCTGGCTCACTCAGTCAGTAATTGGGGATGTTCTTACAATCAATAAACTCAATGTGAGTAGGGTTTTGATGCAATCACCAGGGCTCTGAAATCTCTTCACATTTATTAGGAGAGCATAAAATGTACAAAATTTATGAAGCAAGTATTACAGCACCATTCACCTGTGAGTACATATTTTCAAAGTTGCTGCTGCCTTATTCTAGCTACCAAGTTCATATCATCGCTAGTTCTTCTTTTAATCTGCCTGCTTATTTGTTCTGCTCTAGAAAAACTCAAGTCTTTTTTTGTCATCCTTATGAAACGCAATATAAAACGATCATAAATCACACCAATACTGTGAATACCCAGGAGCTTTCTCAGCATTCACACCTCAGAGAAAACCACAAGGTCCACTAACACCACTTTACCGGCCAAGAAAGCATGGCAGTGGTTGTGTGTCCTCAGAGCACTTAAGAAAAGTTTGTCAGTCCAGAAAGCTGCTGGAGATCATCTCCTGCTGCACCACAGAGAGCAACCTGACTGCAAACTTTGGGGCAGGTCATCTCATGCAAACAGAAGATCATTGAGATACAGCCTCCAGCCCTGGAGGACATCTATAGTTCATGTTGCCTCAGGAAAACTGCCCCACACCCATGCAGTTGTCTGCTGAACTCCATTTAGCCTTAGTTAAAGCTCTGTGCATCCAGAATGACAAAGAACTGTTACAACAGAACCAAAATCTGCTCTGAACCAGTGCACCGAGTTTCCCCCACAAACCGTCTGACTGGCCAGATACAGACTGTCACAACTGACTTCACACGCACACACATTATGCAGTCTGTTTTTATTGTTATTTATTTTTACCTGATGGCTTTTTAATCTTATTTCTGTACCTCATTTATTGTTTTTTATAGCATCAAGTATGGGAGCCTCAAGCTCAGAACTGTTATGTTTGTGTAATGAGAATAAAGATATTCTTTTTATTCTGTTCTGCTCTTATTTACAGGATACAGAGCGTCCTGCTGTAAATAACTTAATAACCAGTGAAGACACATTTCTATGTTACATGTTTAGTCTAAATTTCTTCAGCAATATAAAAAGCGACTCATGAGAAAAACTAAGTTTAAATGTGCGTATAAAATTCAAGAGGCAATTTCTGCTGATGAATGACAGATATTTGAACATAGCTGACATGGTTCTGTGTATTAACCTGCATGTTTCAAATCCCCAATGCCCCTGATAACTAATCGTAACCAGATAATCCGTGTGGAAAAACGTAAAAAAAAAAAACTTTCAGAAGCTTCATTGCTCTTGCAGACTCTGTACAGCCTTGGATTAAAGCTTTTCGGCCTCAGTAAAGGCTGGTTGGTTTTCTTTTACTCCTACGTATAAATATGTGTATAAATATACTTTTTTTTTTAAAATACCACAAGATTTTTGGGGGACGAAAAGACTCCAAGACACACAGATGGTTGGATTAACTAGTTGAAAAGTAATTACGTCTGTGTTGTTTACTTGGTGGTTGTGTTGCCTTCTGTCTCACCTGCTCCTCTTTGGTATATAACTGGAAGCACTCATCCAAGGTACAGCTATGCTGCTGCAGGTGCTGCTGCTGTTGGTTTCTTACACTCTCTGCATCTTTCACCACCTCCTCTTGGATGCTGCCAAACAGACTGAAGGACATGTGCAAAGCGTTAAAAGGATATCTTTCAATTTTTCAACCAGATATGTGTTATTTCAACGTGGCTTGTGTACACAAAAGAACCATTTTAAACTCCCCTCCACTGTCTCTACATCCTCCAAACATGGAGGAGCAGCTGTGGAAGAGCAGCATAGGACTTTGCAGGCCTGAGGGCTGTAGTTCAGGACTGTCAGTATTCCCTCCCAGGGTCACAAAGTGTGAAGAAGACAGGTCAAGAGAAAAAAGCCACCACAAACTCTCTTGGACTGAGAAAGTTGTGGCTCATAAGATACAGATGAAACTGTAAAACAAGGTAGTGCTCAGAAAATGTTAGAAAAGATTCTGTTTCTGCTTAACCTATTTTTCACCTAAAATGCATACTGAGAAATGTACAATCTGGTAATCAGTAATTTATTTGACTGTCAATATGTAACTTTGTAGCACCCAAGTAGATGACTTTGTGTAGAGTGCACTCTTTGGCCAATTTAGTAAATCTAGAGATGAGTGACAAATTTTTGTCCATCAACTAATAAACTGGTTGAAGAGGTAGAAATTTCAGTCAAGTCCAGTAGAAGTCATTTGTGCAAACTGCTTACCATTCTTTAGTCTTGTGCTCCCACTCGATGATGAGCTTCAGATGAGAAGGTCCCCCAGGACTGCAGAACTTCAGAGCTCTGCAATGCAATTAAAGACAAAAAATTGGAAGCATGTTAATCCAAATACCCGTTTTCATGGTGTAAGTTTTGTCAGTGGTTGTAGAAAGTATGGCTCCATCTGTGAAAGTTACAAACCAGGAAAACAAGAGGCTGAAATCTGCGTTAAAGAGCCTGCTGTTGTGACAATGAACCTGAGAGTTTCTTTGAATGTCTCTTGCTGCTTTTTTTATTTGATCTTATTTAACAAACACATACATAGTCACGCACCGGACACAGAAGGATTACACGGAGTGACACCAGGGAATGAGTGAGACCAGGCTTTACACCGGCTATTAAAATGCAAACGTCTGATAAAACTGCGGTGAGGAGCTGCTGTGTTCGTGTTGCTCAGCCCGGCTTCACTTCTTTGATTTTAGGAGAGAAGATAAAAGAGCATCAGTATTCAACAGCACCGACCGAGAGCCTGGATGGATTCAACAATCCCTGAAGCTAAGGGCAGAAGTTATTTTCTTCTTCCAGAAACATGATGAATCACTAGAAGCAGAAACTTTGGAGTTGTGTCCAAAATACATTTCCTTCCCTTTTGTGAAGCATATGTGTGTAGAAACAAAACAGTATGGATATTTCCAGCATAGATCATTTGAATATTGACTGATTCTGACAAGAGGAACATCTTTCTTTCTTTAAAGTGAAACTCATGCTGCTCTTCTCTGTGAACATGTTTAATGCATAAACAAGCACGAACTAAACACTACCATTACATGTCTGTTTTACAGATCCTGTCAACCTTAACCAGGGAGGAGAGAGAACTCCATAAAGCAATTTAAAAAAAAAAACATATGAAAAGGAAAAGACATCAACATCAGATTATTACAAATGCCCCTCTCTCTGCACATGCTTCTGTACATATGAGTGCTGCAGTAGTACCTGCATTTGGACAAATGAGACTCCTTCACCTATTACAAAATGCAACACACAAAGAGCACAGATTTCCACAATTTCTCCCAAAGAATCACTGCAATCACTTTAAAACACTCTTTTGAATCTTCAAGGACTCATGGAGTTATTGAAGTTTAAGTAGACACTGACTGAGTCCCGCATTTCAGTAACCACAGTCACAGTCAAAGACTATGGAGCCTGAAGTATGCACTACACGCTGAAAATGCAGTGCTATTAATAACCAAAAATACAAATTAAATTGCTCTAGAAATTTTTGTGCCAAATAATTACATTGAGTTTATGAATTCATTATTGAATTTCAAAAATAATATGGCAAAAGTCATGGTCAAGTATTTACTTTTTGTCATTTAATTTAATGTTCCTGCCTATTATCCTCTGCCTGTTCTTTAGCTTTCTGTGTGTGAGCAGCGTGCAGCCTGAAATCAAATTAAACCAACCCACGGAGCTGCAATAGGAGCTTTATTGACTAGACTGCTGCCAACACAGAACAGCTGGTCAGCCAAATACGGCAAAACTCTGTAATTATTCTAGTGTCACACTCCAGACAGTGTCAAACATTCAGACAACATTTACTTCATAACAATAAATCATTTGATAACAATAATTTAGCAACAACATGATTACACAAGGAGTTGACCATAGCAAAAAAAAAAAGATTTTTTTAAATTTTAAAAACAAGCTTAGTTTGGACACTATAATGTTGTAATGTTCGATATGAAAGTGTTTTATTTTTACACTGAATAACAAAAATCTACCAAGAGGAAAAAGAGATCTAAAAATGAAAAGGCAAAACCCGAACAGTCAAAAAGAAATTTTTAACAAGGAGTTCACAGACAAAAATAATGCCGACAAGCCAACAGGCTAACTAGCACCCGTATGCTCGTTAATTTGCACTGTTTGTATTTATATATAAAGCCTGCGAGATGTTACAGTTGTCTCTATTGTTGGTGCACTAAGACTTTATTTGAATACATGAGACACAGTATATCTTTGTGTCAGTGTGAAATGCATTTTGAAGATTGTCAGAAAGATTTTTTTTAAAAACTAAAATGGGGTGAGAACATGAATTCAATATAAAGCGTCCTCATAAATGCTAAGCTGACAAGACGCATAAATTGCACTGTAATTAAAAAATAACAACTAAAGAAAAGTCCATATGTCAAAGGGTTTATTAGTTATTAGTTGGCACTGTTCCCTAATTTTTTTTTTTTAAAGAAACAGAAAGGTCTCAAAATAGATATTTTACCTTTATCCTGACAGCAACCAGATGACTGATTGATTCTAGTCTAAAACACACAGAGCTGATGGTGGGGACTGTGTTGAAGGAGTGTTGGATTATGTAGTGACCCACATTGTGCATTCTGACGTCACTGTTTCTACAAAACTGAGAGAGCGACTGTACATTTATGTCTAAACATGTAAAGAAACCCGTCAGCAAGGTTAGCACCACCACTATATTGCCTCATGTAAACAAAGGAAAAACAGTCAGTCGTCACAGGCCGAAAAGTCTGTTCCCCCTGTTTACACATCAACACTGCAATCTACACTTTGGCTGCAGTGTTGTCAGTGACCTGAAACAACATGTGTGTAAACTAAAGGCCAAAATGCACAGACAAAGCTACATGCGCAAACAAGGCATAAATCATCAAGTCTCTTCAAAATAAACGCATGCATGTAAGGCAGCTGTCAGGTGAGCAGGCTGCAGAGGAGCTCAGTGACCTGACGGTCCGATTCATAACTACTCACCCTGACAGGGTTTAATTTGTGTGGAGCTTCAAACTATGGAGCACAAAGAGTTTAAAAGGGATCATGGTGGGATGAATTTTAACTCAGGTTGAAAAAGTGTGCATATTTTTGATTAAGATAAGTTTAATATTAATTTAATCAGAATGATTTGTTGCAATTACAACCCTATTGCAAGAAAGGCCTGAGAGCAAAAACATCACAAAAACAATCTGTCAGTTTTTAGTTCCTTTAATCATCTCTTTCTTGACTTACAGCTCTACAGTCCTTTTATTGTTTCAGTGTTTGTGTCTTGTGTCGTTGCATTTTTCTGTTGGTCTGTACATTTTGAAGATCCATCCAGACGCAGTTCATGCATACTACCTTTGACCGTTCATTGGTCAATGCTACTTGTTCTCTCAATAATATGAAATACATCAAATAAATCTGAGCATTGACAAAAAAAGTGGCTAAGTGGATGAGTGGCTAATCTAATCTGGGTGATGGTTTCCTTTCACAGCTCCTTTGTAAAAGGCCTGACCTTCACTGCAGCTCAGCAGAACAACACAGAGATTTATACTAAGCTCCTCAGCTCTGTGGTGCCACATTTATTCTCTTTATATCCAGGTAAGAAGGCCTTCTCCTCACACCATCAACTGATATTGTTACACTCACTTCCTTCTAATCCTCTTAAGGCTCATTGGCCTTTGAGAGGAATTGTAGCTTTTGGTCTAATGAACTAAAAACCTGTCTGCCACGCTTCTGGTTGTGGCTTCATATAGTCATTTATTTTAGCATTAATTGGCTGTCATTGTGGGTGTTTTTAAGTGTCTGTGCTTTCAAAAGCAGTAATTCTTGAAGGATATCTTTGTGCCTGTATTGCATCCTTCTTTGTGTTTTAATATTCTGACTCCAAGGCCATGGAGAACGTGTTAATTACTGTATGAGTTTGTGTATCTGTGTATCTGTGTACAGAACAGGACGTTCATGTTTTATCATGGACTGACTGTGGATCAGAGCAGCCATAAATGGGTCATGGACCACACAAAGAAAGAGCGTACAATAAGGACATGCTAGTATGAGTGTGTGTTTGCGTAATCACCTCATTTTAGCTGTGAAGTGCGTGTGCAGCTGTGAAGTGTGTTCGTGTGCTTGTGTGTATGTGTGTGTGTGTGTGTGTGTGTGTGTGTGTGTGTCCTACCTGTCAACTGCAGGGTGGTGCAGTGGCCTGCTGTCCTGTGGGGACAGGTAGCTGTAGGCCGCTGAGCCCCCCACCACTCTGATCTTGAACAGCACCCCGGCATTCTGCAGAGAGAGAAAACACACATCAGCACAGCTCTGAAAGAGCTGCAGCTTCATTTACTGCAAAGCCATCAGCTTCTTACAGAATATGGCTCATTTAATGAAGAAATTCAGATTCGGCAGTGGTAAGAGTTTGATAAATACTGTAGATATATCCAGTTAAGGATTTTAGAGTATATTTCGTTTAGACTTGAGATAGATTTGTTTAGATTTATCAATTATAAAAAAAACGAAATGCAGTGGAAACCTGCAGTTTGGAAACGTGAATTTTTAACCAGTGTGCTCAAACAGCAAGTTAATAAGCAGCAGTGTGAAGTCAGGTTTGACTCAAAACCTTGTAAACTGATTTTATTTTACTGTACTGTGTGTAAAACAGTCAAAGTTAAAGGACTACATACCCCCTACTTTACTGTAATATAAAAGCTAGTCTTCTCCCTGTGTGTTAGTAGAAAATTTACACACCGACATCTATAAAAACATTTCCACCCTCTAAGACAGACAGACAATCACTGCGAGGGCCTGCATTTGTGTAAAGACAGCTACCCATTACTGTCAATATCACAGTGTTCCCCCTGGGGACAGACCGAGGCTACATGCCTACATGCTTAAAAGGTAATTTACACATGTTCCCCATTTCCCTTGAGTCAGATTATTAAGAACACAAAGAAAAATGAAACACACAGCTACTAATAAAAAATACAGAGTCAGTCTGAACTGCAACAGCTCAGGTTTGAGAGACAGAAACAGTGGTGGCTGTTTTGTTGAATGTATCTTAGAAATTGAATTAAATTGCTCAAAACAATGACATTTGAGAGGACAACCCCTGCAGAGAAGCTACTAATAAAATAACAATTCCAGAAAGGCGAAGAAAAAAAACGCTCTTTCATTCTGTCTGTTTTAAGATAATTTGCCAGAGTCTTTGCTGACCGCATTTACTGAAGCCAGTGCTTCATTGTGCTTTTCCTCTTTTAAACAACACAGACCCAGCATGGATTCAAACAGGTGTGATGGATTCAAAGCATTTTATCAAAAAAAAGGTAAATGCACTAACAAACAAGGAGCAACATGGGACATGCAGTGCAGCTTGCATGTTTGGGAAAGTATCCCTGGCTGCTAAGCGTGTACCGCTATGAGAAATCGTTTTTTGGTTTGTCACATTTTTGACTAGTGCTTCAGTCATTCTTCAACCCAGTTAAGCATTTTTTTTAGCTTCTTAATTGCAAGAATGTTATAATTTCTTTTGTCTAAAAAGTTGTAAATAAAGAGTCTTTGTTGTTTGGACTGTTTATTGGAAAAGAAGTCACAGAGTCCAGATTTATTCATTTGCATTCCCTCGTTGCTGCTTTAACAGTAATTCATTATTTTGGCTCAGCGGGGGTGCTTGTTGCAGGACTTAACAAACACAGACTTAATCCTGCAGGATGCGACCTCACTACAGCAGTTACAAGCACACAACCTCCCTCATCTCTATCTGGCCAGCAGTCTTGCAGCCTCCTCTGTCAAATCAATATATTGCATTTACAGATGGATTATAACACCTCGAGGACAAGAGGGGCTGAGTTATTAGGGAGCTGAGAGCAGAATCAGGTTGCTAATGCGTTCATTGTGAGGGCCAGCCGAGCTTAAAGAGAAATAAATTGGTTGGTTAATGGGAGTCTAAAGCAGCCAAGAAAAAGGAGGCACAGTCTTTCTTTCTTCAGAGCGAGCACACAGTGAGGTGGCCTTATCGTTCCATTGGACGATGATGAAGAAGAGCAGGCAAGAATTTTTTTTTTTGCACATTAGTAGTACAAGAGTTTAGTACATTTTTTGACCAAAATTCAAATAATTAAACATTCAAAATCTGCTAAAAGATGATATGTAACCTCCCGTGAAGGAGAGCTGTTAACATTGACAAGAACATTAGATGTTTGTTACAGATAAAGCTTTTTTATAAAAAGTTCTTGACATTCTCTTCTTGCGAAGGTAGGAGGTAAATCTTTGCTGTGCAAAAAGAGAAACTTGGTGTCCTCAAAAAACATGAGACTGAACATTTTCATTCTGGAATTTGAGTGATTCTGGGCCTTGAACTAAAAACCAGATGACATTTTGTTGAGCTCTTACAGTGAATCAGTAACTCCACAAGAATGACAAAATGTTTCAGGACTCAGGTAGATTTTGTATTTTGTAGAACATGTGAGAAAAGTTTAAAACACTTTGAAATTGTAACCAGTTCTTCTTGGACAAACAAACAAACAAACAAACAAAACAAACAGTTTAGCCAGCACTATTTTTAAGAGTTAAATAAAAAAAAAAAACAGAAAACACAGTGCAGATAAAAAAAGAAAATGTCTTTTAAATATATAGTAAAATATATTTGACTCAATAGGGTGTTGAGTGTTTAATGTGAGAAATTAAATGAAAAGAAGCAAACGCATTTGTTTTTTTAATACAAGCATTTCAAGTTTCTTTTAAAAAAGCCAAAGGCACCTCTGAAATTATGTGTGAACAGTTGAAAAATAGCAAATTAAAAAACAGCCTCTAAAATGTAAAAGTGGGCTGAGTGTCTCTAGTTAAAGTCAAATTTATCACTTCAAGTCAGTACAGTCTGTAAGAGGCTGCGACTGGGTGACAAATATCCTGTGGAAGAAGTTGTTCAACACATTCTGTTCTGGCACATGAACTGCCAGACAGTCCACACACAGCTCTGCACACACTATGCTATGCATCGACACTGTGCTGTGACTGGGATGCTGCTTTTACACTGCTGCCGGCTTTTGACCTTTTTTCTTTTTTTCATATCCATAATTAAAAGTTGCATCTTGCTAAGCAAACCTCTGGATGGCGCCAAAACACCTCAAAATGAAGAGGCAGGGTAAACTGAATGGCAGCAAAGAACCCACACGCAGGAACTGAGAATATGAACTGTGGTATTTTTTTTTTTGCAGGTGCTTAAACCAGACAATGATGACAGTAAGCTCACAAATCACCCTTTTTTTCTTTTTAACAGATGACATGTTGTTTTTTTTATGTGACTTACTCCTTAAAATGAGAACAATAGAGCATCAGTGAAAGTTTAAGGTCTGTATACTAGGGATTATTTACTTTGTAGCCAAAAATGTCCGTACAACCTACAAACAATTTCTTAAATAGAGTTTTATATTATTATTTTTATCATTGTTGTTTTAATTGTTTAAGGGGGAAAACTGTGGTAATCAAAGAATTCAACAAGGCACTAAACTTTTAATTAATTTCAAACGTGTCAGAGGAGGAACTTTAAAAACTGGAAAATGGGGCCAAGGGGAGGTTGGGATGAGTTTGCATCTGGCCAGATGTTCAGGGCTTTGAGGAGTTTACTAAAAAACTCAGAGAGTGATCAGAAAATACCAGGCTGATGTTTCTCTCTCTCTCTCTCTCCTCTTCAGGTCTTGTCTTATAAAGCTGAGAGCTACTCGCCCTGAATGAGGCCACCTCCAATATTGTCTGTCGCCATGGCGTTGCCCATGGCAACTCGGCGACCGGCCGCGGGGACAGTGTGTGTGCAGGAGTGCGTGTGTGTCTGTGCATTTGAGAGTGGAATTGTGGTTTAGGGCTTGTGGTGCACAGAACACGCGAGCTGCCTATGGAGAAGCAGATGAGGCTGAAGCGGTGATGTGATTGTCAGGGATCGTCAGAGCTTACAGTGCACACCGACAGGAGGAGCGGCGGCGGCAGAGGTGGACGTTAATATGCCAGACTGGCTGTTCACTAAACAAACACCTCGCAGACACAGGATGTGCTGAGTACATCTAAATTCAGGAATGTGGCACTGATGTTTCCAATGTCATAGTAATACTGCACATTAAAATGAATTAAAAAGAAATTAAATCTGCTTTTTATGGTCACTCATTACTCTAAAATATAGTTCTTCTACTGTAGTAAAGAGGATTTGTGTTATTGGGCTTTGAGTGGGTGGTGAGATAATTAAATGTATGCTCAGCACATAAAACCATTATTACTTTCCCATAAAAGGATGAACTGTGTATGTGTGTGTGTGTGTGCATGTGTATGTGTGCGTATGTGCGTGTGTGTGTGTGTGTAGAATACATTGTCCTGAGGTGCCCTCTTTGGCACTATGAATTTAAGTGTAAGTATTTCCACATAACAGAGGAGAAGATGGTTGAACTCAAAATAAAACAGCCAAATTTTTTTGTTTTGCTTCCATGACTAAATAATTCTGCAGTTGTAAAAAAAGTCCTCTGTGGGTTTTAAAGTGTTTGAATGAAAGTGCACTTCTGGTTTTGCACTGAAAAGCCTAAAAACCACAATAGGTAGTTAATTGTAAGGAACCAATGTCATGCTGCCATCACCATGACCCGACATACACAGTTACTCAAGCTGCCAACACACATGAACACAAACACACACACACACACTAGACAGTGTGACCTTTGTCATTATTTTTACAACAGCTTCAGATGTGACTCAGACAATTGTAAACAGGCAGTTGAATCTAATTAAAACCACAGACCCCAGCCTTAATTAAATTGATCAAAGTTCTAACTAATCTCCTCTCTGCTGTTTTAATTTGACCCACTGGAGTCGTGATGCACCACGAGCCCCTGAGCTGAAGGGTCTGTGGCGCAGAATAGAGTGGGTGCCATGTTATTGGTTATTTGGGGTGCAGGTATTACCTGGGCCTGAGATCCATTCAGCATCAGATAATAGAGCTTGCTGAGGATGCTCTGCTGCAACTGGTCCCAAGAGATGCCCCTGTCCTCACGCATGAGGAAGGGAGGTCCAAACCTGGGAGAGGGGACAGAGGGAAAGGAAGATAATGGATGGAATAGAAAAGAGATGGGAGAAGAGGATAAAATGGGAAAGAATACGTGCGTGAGGAAAGTGTTACAGGGAATGTAAAGACAGGAACAACACTTTTAAGTTTGCACAAATTTCAGTTGTTATTTAATTAATGGAACATTGTTTATTGCAAAAAGGTAGTTCATGAATATTTTAGCTACACATGCTTTACATTAAAATAAATACAAACAACCTGGCAGTATTTTGACTGCACTGTAAGAATTAAACAAATTCTTAAGCATTTTCTTGTGATCTATGAACTCGGCACATCATCCACCCCACAAAACCTTCTAAATCAATTTCCAAGAGGGCTGCTGAACAGAAAAAATGCTATTTGAAAGGTTGCTGCAGTGTTTTGTGTTATTAACACATCTGTCAAGCTGTCAGATTTCAATGCATCAAGGCTTTACTGTCGGTGCCTTTTACACTGTACTGACAGCTTACAGCAGCATTATGTGGGGGTCAGGGGGCCGAATGCAGCTGAGAAACTAGTCTGTACATCATTAGTGCATCGATGCCTCATAATGGGTTTTCTGTCTAGAGGTTAACTTGAGACTTGTGCTCCCACTGACAGCGCAGCAGAAGCTGTGTTACACACAATTATGTGTGAAGTCAGGTAATTCACAGATCCTGTATCAATTATTTGTTAAGAGGTGTGAAAGATCTCTAGAAAACTCACACTTTGATTAAATTCTGATTCAAGGATGTGATGTGATCCCAAAAAAAGATTCTAGATGAATCTAAATTGGAAATGATGGATGGGCTCATGATGGAAATCAACTTTTACTTCTTTGCTTTCAGAAGAAAAGGGTCTTTTCCCCAGCCTTGTTTTGCATCAACAGGACAATGAGCACACAAAGTCTGTAGAGAAATACTTTTCCAAGCCGGAAACCAGAGAACTCGTCTGCACTGAGCCTTGACCTCAAACTCATCAAACATCTGTGGGATCAGTTGGTACTTTATTTGTGATCCATGCTCTTACGGATGAATATAAAAGCAAATCCTAATCATAAGAACATCCAAACACTTGGATTTATAAGTGTATCAGCATGAACGTTGTGTACTTAGCCGCCGAAAAATAAGCTGAACTTCACCAGGAGCAGGAAAGTGAAGCTCCAAAGGGAACCTGATTATTGCAACTGAATGACTGAAAAGAAATATCACTTCATCTCCCTTTAGAGGTCAGAGGTCAGTAAGAGGTCAGACTTGTTTGTGCAGGGAAACCCCAGCAACTCTTATCATTTAAGAGCAGAAGTATGAATGATTCTTTGTACACAATTAGCTCCTTAGCATCAGAGAACTACTATCTTTCCTTTTTCAAATGAGTATCTCCATGTTTAAGCACACAGCGTCTCACAAAGACATATGAGAAACATTACAGTGATTTTAATTTACCGCAGTATTTGGAACAAACCTGACAGAGATGTGTAAGGATGAGGAAAACTATGTTTACATCATGGATGTTTGGTTTTTTTTAAAATTTTATTTTAAAAAGAACCAAGTCGGTGTGTGCCAGAGTGAAATGTTTCCAGCAGGTGAATCAAAGCCTGACAAAATTCACTTAAATGATAAATTAAGTTCTGGCTAAACTGAGCTCAAAGCAGCCAATCTGTATGAACAGACATCCTGTATGTAAGCTGTCTGCCCAGTGAGGGACACTTAAACATCACTGATACAATAATTCAAAGGAATTTGCTTGACAAAAGGTTCGGTGAGAAACGATCCTGTACCGAATCTGAATGTTCTTAACATTTACTGTATTACAAAGGAAATCAGATGAAATGCTGCTGTTACTCTTGCTGGGATTAAAGTTAGTTCTTTGAACATTTCTCCAGAAAAAAAATGTAAGTCTTTAAAAGTATTCATAGATAAATAATAAAAGATCTTTTGCAAATCACTGACTCTTCTGGACCATCACACATCTGTCCAGCTGCAGCTGTGATCCTTTGTGGTGCAGTGGATCAATCGTTTAAGTAGCTGCAAAATAATCAGGCATTAACTTGGATTGGGTGTGCAAATCCTTGCTCACTTCTAACAAGACAAAATGTGTTATCTTGTAAGAGTTGGGATCCTTTTAATGTCGGAGATGTTGCCTGAAGTGACAGTGTCATTACTGAGGAGGTAGATGTGATAAGAGCCTTTTCTCTGTTGTTCGTTATACTTTTCATCCCCTGTGGCACATTTATAACCAAAACAGAGCAGCAGAAACAAAAAGCCTCCTTTCAGCTGCAGCAGGATTACTGCTGCTTCCACTGTTTGGTCCTACTTGCGCTCTGGGTGCTAAGCAACATGATGATGCTAACTGTCCTTATTAGACCAACATATGGCAACCAATAAAACATAACTTTCACAGGTTAAGTGCTTTAATTCGAGCATATTGTTCGACTCTGTTTCGGGTTTTTTTTTTTTACCATCAGCTTCCAGAGTGAGAGCTCTACCTGAAAAGCTTAATAAAATAAGCCTAGCCTGTGGCATTCATGCAATAAATACACAGGTCAAAGTCGAGCAGAAAATGGATGTTGAAAATTGAGACGGCATTGTGTGATGAAAAGAAATGAGGAAAAGAACAAGGTCTTCTATCAAGACGTCTCTTCAGCTGTACTTGAACAAACTCTGAGAAACTGTCGCAACACACATCTTCAAAAGCTATTTTATATACATACATTATATAAAAATAAATCTCAGATAATGTGTGTGTAACAGGAGCCCTGACTCTACAGCTGAATAAACTGAGTACATTATAACGGCTCAATAAGATTAAATCAATAACAGCTTTAAAAATCAGTCGGTAAAGCTGTGGCTCACCTGACAGCCTGCTGGCCAGATCCAGCTGTGTTACAGATGAGGAGGAGGACTTTAGAGGAGCCGCCCTGGTTCAGGTATTCAGAGGAGAGGGTGCCAGACGGGGGTAACCTCTGACCATCAGGTCCAGCCGTAGAGGAGTAGGGGGAGGAGGGGAGGCTGTGGTGATACCCTGAGCAAGCAGAGCAGAGGAGAGAAGAGCGGTTTAATGAAGGCTGATGTGCAACCTGAGATCCAATAGAAATTAGTGACAATAAGATAACGAGGGGTGACTCATAAGTTCATGTTAGAGAAGATGAGTTATACAGCTCCCGTTACATGCATGTGCAGTTCAACTCTCAAGCTGGAAGGAGACGTTTCTGTCAGTTTTCTCAGACAGAACTGACCTGCACATTTTTTATTACCTGAAAATTTAATTCCCTGAAAAAGAAAAAACATGTCGTCACACGGAAAAGTTGAACTGCTCTTGCATCTTTCAAGAGTTCAGCCTTTTTCTTTTAAGTACCGTAAGCACACTGTCATACAGACTGAACAAACTGAACAAAGTCAAGCTTCTGTAATGCAACTTTAAAGTGAATGCAAACTCTGTTATTTCACTCAGCTTGTTTGGATTTCTTGTTCATATGAAATCACCCCAATTCCACCTGATATCCAGGCATCTTAATTAGCTTTATAAGAAAAAAATGTGTCTTCCTCGCAGATGAAGAAGGTAAATGAAAGTGTAGAGTATTGGTTAACAAAGAAAAAAAACAGTTGAAAAAGAAGTGTGTTTTCAGTTTCTGGACATTTTTAGTGCTAAAGTTGTGGTTAAAGGCCAGGTATGTGTGTATCCATGCAGAAATTCAGACAAAAAAAACAGAAACAAACCTGCTGGCAGAAAACTTGTAGTGTCACACCTGATCAAGCACTTATTCTATAAAGGTGTAACTCATATCAAAAGCTTCTTCTACAAAGCTGGGAGGTAGGACTCAAATGCACCAGGGTTACGAAACACAAAGAAAAGAATGAAAAAGTGCTATGCAAGGAGCAACATCCAGTGTAACACGTTAACACTGAAATCATTTCAAGAAAATTTCCATTAAAGCAGAACTGGCCTTTGATTCTTATTTATCCAGAGGAGCTGTAAGACTGTAAGAGGAAGAACACTCACACACACACACACACACGCGCACACATGCTGTGAGTAATAGAAGGTAATTGCTGAAGGGCTACAAAAGGCTCAACCTTGTGCCTCCAAAGAAACATAAACTTTGACATTATCAGAAGATTTAATTAAACGATGCTTGTTTGAACCATACTGTGCAATTTATCACTGCTACAAACACACACACACACACACACAAAGCAAACAGAAAGCAAGCATGAATAGATGTAGAGCATTGGTGTAAGGCCTTCACATTTTATGCAATTAGCCTGTCCTTTACATAGCTTATTCAATTACTGTCTCTTTGTCTTAGTCTCTTTGTTCTCTCTGTCACCTTTAACTACAAAAGTTTTACATTATGAGGCTCAAAAAAATTAAATTTAAGCTGAAATGTGTTGAAAGTCAACCAGGAGAGCAGTGTTCAAGACTACATCAAGCTTAACAGTTGTAATCATTTAATTTTAGACACCACCTGAACGTGTTGCAGACACGTTTGTGGCAAGAAACGTTGGGCGTTTTCAACGAGTGAATAGAAAAATTCTGCAAACTTGATGTTTTTATTGAGTTTTCTAGTTATGAAAAAGGGATGTGTTAAGTCAAAACACGATCTGCTCATAATCCTGACTAAACCTGTTGTTTGTAAAAAGGTATTTTAATCCAAAAAAAGATCTTTTCTCAATCCTAAGTAAGTTGTTTTTATGCCGAATCCTGAGCAGGCCTTGATTACAAATGTAAAGTTTCAACACTGAGCAAAGCTGAGTAACATAAACTAACATAAACATATATGTGGCTGGCAGAAACATATAATGCCATACATTAATTCCTAAGTTGCCAACCATTTACCCTTCAATTATAGAGCAAAAATCACAAATACAACTTTCAGTGTGATTTTGTATGAAGTATTTCTTATTAATTCTCAGGATCATGCACCTTTTTTGCATGGGTTACCGAAGCATTTAATCTCAAATATTAGATGAAATCTCTAGAAAACTGTAATAGGAGCAGAGAGGTTATAACTTTATCTAAGAGGTACACAAAAAGAACATTTGGGATAAAAGAAATAAGCCCCATTTCTACGGTTATAGCATTTTAGTGGGTAGTTTTAAAAGCAGAAGGTAATACATCCTGTATGGCACACTAGCATTACTTCGCCCACATGTCCTGAGTGAGCTGGGAGAACCTCCTGCCAGACTCTCATTCTCACCTCCTCTTCCTGAGATGGACAGAGCAGAGCCACAGACGAAGGGAGGTGTTAGCAGGGTGAAATAAGACAGGAGGAGGAGTGAAAGCAAAGAGAGTGTGAGAAGAGGCAGAAGGAAAGAGGAGAGGTTGCTAATTTTAAAAAGCAATTCCCAAAGTGAATGAACAGACATAAAACGACCTCACAGAGAAGAAACGTTTACATGGAAGGGAAAAAGAAGTTGAGCAGCCATAATAAACGCCGTAATAAATCATAAATGCATTGATTTGATGATTAATGAGCATGAGCGGATTGTTGTTATTGTGACACTGTGACAGTCGCTGTGGCACTCTGTTAATAGTCTGCTGTTTTTAATTAAAGATAAACAATGAGAAAGAAGCGGATGCAAGTGAATGGAGACAGAAAGAGGTAGAGACACACACAATGGGAGAGAAGAGAAACAGAAATGACTCTTGAGATTGGAGGTGGTGAGTGTGGCAGCGTTAATTAAACAGCTTACCCCTGAAGAAGATACCACACCTCCTCTGGCACTCGCTCTCCTATCTTCCCTCACTGTCCAACATTTCTTCTTTTTTCTATTATCTCAAATTTGGTTTTCTCCCAGGCACTCTATTTATCATGCCACTATCTGTTGGGGCTGAATCCGCCCTCAGTCAGGAAGTGAGAGAAGGAAAAAAATCTGTAATAACTGCTACAGGGGATGATTTTTATGTGTGTTTCACATCTGTAGGATGAGTGATTGAAAGAGTGTTTTTTTTGCCTTCGAGGACACAATGTGCTCCTTTACATATTCTTACAACTTAGTCCTACATCTAAATACATTGAGAACGACAGTGAGCTGTCACACAAACACAGCTTTTATCCTTTTTGGGGACTTTTGTTGATCAAAGACCGCTTAACTTCACTCTGGGTGACAACTTCATTAATCTGAGAAGCGTAAGGAAAGTGTCTGCTAAAACAAGATGAGCCACCAGTGGCTTTAAGCTATTGAACAATATCATTTTGCCAGGATGGTTTTAAGGTAAATTTCTGCAGTGGCTTTGTTAATATGTGTGTTTTTATCAGTTACAGCTGTGCTCTTGATGGTCTCACTGCTCTGCAGGAATCCAAACACACACAAAAACAGACTATGATCATATTTTGCTGTTTCACTAGAGGCAAGAGTCTTTCAACATTGGTGTCTTTTTTTTCTCTCTCTCCCAAATAGATCTGTTTGTTCATTACTGATGTGTAAAAATAGCACAAGTTGTGTAACAGAAAAAAGAAAAAAAAAACCTCAGAGAGGCTTTTGGCCACATACTGAGTGGAGCCGACACTCCTCCCAAGTGGTCCAAGACTAAATGAGTGACCCCTGTCAGGGCAATCCACACCTGACTAAAAATACCCAGGGGGCTGTTGGCTTGGACAAATTAGAGGTCCTGGCAGCAAACAACCATCTGACCACAAATGCCCCTGCTGACAGCGAAGCACCTGAGCTTTCTGCCAGCAGCAAAATAAAAGATTAGGCGGCAGGGGAGGAACAAAATACACCTGATGCTGTCCTCTTCTGTCTTCTACTTCTTTTTACCTTCTTTTTCCATCCATCCTCTGCTCATCTTCCCATTGATCTTCTTTTTATTATTCCTTTTCGTTATAAGACAGAGCAGTATAATAGCTACAATAGCCCTGCTTAAAGCTTAAGTTAGGGAAAAACAACACATGAGATAAACAAAGATGCAACTTTTGAAACTGTTCTTGATATTTTGCATTTTGTTACATCATGTCTCTTTGTATTATATTTGTATCATATGCCATGCTCAATTCAAACAACAGCGCTGAGCATTTTAGTTGTATATATCTGTGAATAAATCAAAAATATGACCACAAGTTTAGATTCTAGTCATTAAATGACAAGCTGAGGACAAAATGTTAAACAACAGAAGACAGATTTCAGACCAGCAATAAAAGTGACAGACTACTTTACAAACCTCATGCAATGTCTTCTGTTCTTCTAAACGGCTCACCAGAACACAACACAGCAGTGTTTGGGAACTGCTTGTCAAATGAAACTGCATTATTTACAAAATAAATCTGACTGCAATCCATTGAAGCTACTGACCAAAAAATGTGTAACTAACAGGGCTGCACAGAAGAGTTGGAGGCTTTGAGGGTTCCTTAATAAAAACGACATTCAAGTTCTCAGTGCCCCTCTAGTAAGCTACATGTTTGCTAAAATCCCCTTTTATGAGAAATTATTTGCTATCAGACCAGACTATTTTCTTTATTTTCCAAATTTAAACATTTGTTGAAAAAGTGTTCAAAAAGTAATCAAATTTAATGTTACATTACTTTGAATGAGTACAAATCTTTACTCTGACAGACTTGTGTTCAGAGGAGGTCTTTAGGTCGGCACTCACGCAGACGTTTGTGCAACGTGTGTGTGTGTGTGTGTGTGTGTGTGTATGTGTATGTGTTGTTCCACATGAGGCAGCTGAGTGTTGCTGTTGTCTCTCGGGTGGTTTGAGAACACGCTCCAGAGGCGGTCGTGACGATCAGAGCACCAAGAGTAGACACACTTAATTTCTCTCTGCCTTCATTCTCTGCAGGTTATTTTAAATGATGAAATCTACTGGAGGGCCAAGAGGTCCCCTGTGAGTGTTCCTGGAATATATTTGTGCTTTTCTGCACTTAGTTTGCTTCAAGCGGCCTCTAATTGCCTTAATGGAACTGCATGGAAAGAGTGCTCTGCACGTGTGATGTCTTTTTCTGCGAATGGGTCGATTTAATTTCATCAGCACTCACACGGCAGGATGCATGTTTATGAGTGACAATTTTGATCAAAATATAAAATAATCGATTGTATTATATATTACACGTCAAGGTCATTATTTTCCTAATTTTAAGGGGAAAATCACTTAAAACCACTTATCACCCAGGATTTTATGTCCCCATGCTCACAGTTACGTTTTCTGCTGCCACACAACACAAATGCACATTTCAGATAAAGGAAACCTTAGCAGAAGTTACACACCATTTTAACTTAGATTCTGATACTTTTAAAGTGGCTATGATCAATATATTTCTGCGACTTAAACTCAAACTTTTACTGTTTTGCTTCACTCTTATAGCATAGTTTGTTTGTGGAAAAAGTTTAAAAAATCCACTGTGTGCTTCCTGTTTAGCACCAAAAAGCAGACAAACACAGCGACTAGCTGGTAAACATAGTGGAGCATCTGGCATCTAAACAGCAAGAAAATGAGAGAATAATGGACTTCCATTCAACAAGCGGCCACAAACACGACTCTGCATGAATTATAATGTTCCTCCATAACAGCTGGCTGTGTAAATAAGAAACTTTTTGCTAACAAGTTCACCATAGAAACTTTGAATGTGATCGTACGTAAATGTTGAGCTCCCACTTGTTCCCTTTGACCTCAAATGACCCATAAAGTGTTTTTTTAAAGGAAAAGAATAAATTCATAGATTTAAAAAAAGAAGTTAGATGTTCTCTCCTTTTAGTTCTACACATTATACATTATATGATATTTAAGTATATTTTATATACATTTTATCCAATTACTTAGCTTATGTCCTAATTCCTTACAAGAGACACAAGATAACACACTCAAAGATAATGAAAGTGTGTGACTGTGAGAATTGATTTGTTTACTGTTCTGACCACATACAGTGGATGACGACAGACAGTGTTTGTGTGTGTGTGTGTGTGTGTGTGCGTGCGTGTTCCATCACTCGTGCAGAAATAATACCTCCACCTTAAGTCGCTGACTAAAGGATGTGAGTGTCCAGATAAACACCTCAGGGTGGTGTTAAAACCCCTGAGTGTCATTCTGCACACAGGCCTCAGTGGGTTGATGGGAAGGACACAGTGGCTTACCCTCAGCTCTGCAGCTCCCTGTGACAGGACCTGAACACTCGATAACCTGCTGGACCTGCTGTTTCTGAGCAACAGTGAGTGTGTGAGAGCCGAGCTGAGAGAAAGTCTTTACTGCATCCATCTCTAAATGTAGGTGCTGTTTGGGTGAGTCAAACCCTGACATATCCCTTTATGCACCACGTTTCCCAAGCAAATCTCTCTCTTTTCTTAAAATACAAACAACACACACACACAAGTTTCCTCTCTTTTGACCCGGCTGGCCTCTCACTGTGGAGACAACTCTTACAATCCACTCTGCTTAAATCTAGATTGAATTCTCCATTATCCAGGAGACACATGGCTGAGCCTGGCCTTTACTTTTTTAATTTCAAGGGCGCTGAGTGAACATCACACAAAGTTAGCGTGCTAAGCTTCCCTAAGCTTTGATTCAGTGGGAAGTCTTTTTTTTTCTTTCTGCAGCTTCGGGGCGCTGTTATCACTCTATTTATGTGCAAATTGCCAGAATTGTTGAGGGTGAAATAGGACGCTATTGTGGCGCTTTGGACCTAATTGATTTTTCAGTGTTTTCCATCATGAAGCCTCCTGCTGCCATTTCCTCTAAATGCGAAACCTCATTATTGTACCTGAGAGCAGCACTGATTCAATATCACCGACAACGCTCACTGATGAAACTGGGAAAGTCCAGATCCCACACACACACGCACACACACACACACACACACACAAAGACACAGCAGGTTATGACGACAGAGGAATTCCCAGAACAGAGTTAACCATCAACATCATAAATGACAAAACGTGACATTTATTTCACTCAGTGACGAGGTTCATACTCTAAACATTTCCACTACATGCTTCTTCCCTGTGCACCCACTCAGGACACAACATGAGTCTCCTCCCCACAGGATTTGATGACTCTGCTGAGCAACCTGCATTTTTTGTTGCTATTGTTGAATATTTTTCTGGCCTGACAGTCTGGTAAGTCCTGGGTTTGAAAAGCCCTCTTGCTTGTAGAGAACTTGTGCAGCAGCCGCTTTTGTTCCCTCCACTACAGGAGCAGCAACGAGACGGTGGCAAAAATGTCATTTTCAGGATCACAGAGGAACAGGAGGAAGCAGAGCGAGCAAGGAGGTGCGATGATGAACCTCACAGTAGAAAATCATCACCGGCTACTGCGTGTCCAAGTTCATCTCCTGCTGTTAAAGCACATTTCCAGCCTCCTGCTCTCTCTCTTTCAGTTGGAATTGGACAGCACATGCAGTGTCTTTCTAAACAAAGTTGTGCCATGCAATTAAACTCAATCCCTGAGCATCTAAGGCCTTGCATGATCCCAGTAATCATAAAAAAACACTTCAACTGCTTCACACCAGCAGTGCTTTGTTGAGACCCTTTTGAATTCAGTTAATGCCAAAGGTAGCTGGAGATGCACGTTTGAGGAAACATCAACAACAGAGGAGTTTTAGTCTTTGAATCATCCAACTGTGATGAGAGACTAAGAAGTCCAACCAAAATAAACGACACAGAGAAGTGAAATGAAAAATAAAAGCTTTACTGTACTTTCAGCAATGCTACAAACAAAGACACTTAAAGATGCTCTTTGTAAAAGCTTTACTGTGCCTACACCACAACAAAAATATGCAGAAAACACTGCCATACATCATCTTTTAACTCCAGCATGTCACACAAGGTCTCATCAGCAATGCTTGTGTAAATTCACCTGCCATGCTTTACAAAACATGACTTAAATCCCACTGAATGAAGTTATGATATCCTGGAATCTGGTGCTCCGTGATCTTATGAATTATTCAGAGGTAAGAATCATTCATCATCTTCATCAGATTGCTCACAAGAATGGAAGTCAAATTTCCCAGTGAGCACTTACGTGTGATTTATTACGAGTGTATTTCGGTGTGTGTTCTGTGTGAGGTTTCCTCTTGAGGGCCTTGTTTTTATGAGGCTCTCCAGAGCGATTCTAATGGATTCATTACCGACTTGACTTACAAAGTGGATGGGCGTGCATGTGTGTGTTTGTGTGTCTGTTTTTGCTCATGCACGTGTTAGCATGAGTGTTTATGAGTCCAAGAATTTTTTTTTTCTTATAGAGGAAAGTTAAAGTTCCAGATTTGAAAAGTCACATCACATGTCACATGTTTTGCTGCTCTGGTTGGTTGTCCCAGTGCAACTCGACAGGCTCACAAAGCTAAAACAAAACCGTCAAACCGGCCAATGTTTGTCAAATATGAATCAATATTCTGTTACTGCAGTGGCTTTTTGAATAAAACATTTTCAGAAACACATTTTAGTTTATTGTTCTGATTTAAGAATGACCGTTTTTCATCCTTTTAAAATCTGAATAATCACAATTTAAATTTGCATGTGGCACTCACAGCCAAATCATGTTTTATTGCTCTGAATGGTTTCAGGTTTGTCTAATTACGTCCAGAGGCATTTTGGACGAGAATAAAGCCCTTTGGAAAGAGAGACCGGACCACGCCAGGCGACTGTGACACTGTTTTCACTGTGTGAAGTGATAATAGAAATGCTTCCTGTTGAGAAAGTGAAAGTCTTAATTTTTCATGAGCACTTTGAGGACATATGTGAATTATTAATGTCAATCTTCTTCAGGGTAACAAACCCCCCCTAAAGGCTTCATTCAGTAGTGGGTTTGTGCACAAAAGGCAAACCACAACTTGCATAACTGGCAACCCACAGAGATCCCTGTTAATGGCCTCACACTCACAGTGGGAATATGACTCAATCAAGCCTCTTGAAGACATTGATCTGTATAAGTAATTGCTGTGTGGCTTTCAAACAGAGGCCTGTGTGGAGGTGAAATGACAGGACCTTCACAGAGAGAGCAGTAACAGATCTGCAGCTCGGTTTTCATCCTCAGTATGGCAGAAACACTTCTGGAGGACAGGAGCAGGTGTAAAGAAATGCCAGCAGGACAAATGAGCATTCACAAAAGCTGCCTTCTGATGAAAAATAAAACCTATTTTGCCAGTGACTAAACGCTTCACCTTTAAACTTGACTGCCGTTCATCTACAGCTGTTTGCTATAGGCTTAACACTGCCAACTGAGACCTGTCAGTAAACAATGGAGCAAGCTTGAGTGTGAACAATCCACTGTCACTACCATCATAACTCTAGTATAGGCGTGTTATCTTAATCTTAATTAGACCAATATGTAACACTTATTCCACTAGTGCAAGGCAAGACACACATTTAAAGAGCGACAACTGGGTCAAGTATCGCATTTTAATAAAGCAAAGGAACTCACAAGAGTCAGATAAAGGAAAGAATGGTCAAACTAAAAGGATCAGAGCTTGAGTTCTTCTGAATTTTGGGTCTAAGTATGAATCAAGTAAAAAAAAACAGTTCCTACATCTCCCACAGTGCAACATACAGTATCTTTACTGAGCTGTGAAAACCCAGATGCCAGATTGGACATCATGCAACTGTTTCTTCTGACTCTCTACATGTATATTAACACTTAAACTTAAGTCATGACACGTGTTTTGCTGTATCATATGACCTTAATTGTAGAACTATTTTATATAAACAACAGTTCTCTCTTTTTTTGTTTAAAAAAAGCCTACATTTAGAGTGAAGTGCATGTTTTAAATGGGCTCTTGACATTCAGTCAGCCACTTTGCTTTGAAAAACAGCAAGTGTGTGTGTGTCATTATTCTCGTCTTCATTCATATGTCAATAGTGCATTCAGGAGTTTTTTGTGCAGATGAAAACAGCTTTTATCGTGCGGTGATGATGCAAGGCTGTGTCAAACTCATACATGAATCTCTTCTTTATAAGGTTGAAAGAGACAGTTCTTCTAAAACCTTGTAAAAAAAATAAGAAAGAGAGAGCAAGAGCCTTAGAACATTTAAAAAAAGAGACATTTTCAACTCAGACGTGGCATTATCGCAGGGGCTACAGTAAAATGTTTTTTCCTTTCAAGCTGATGACTTCTTAGAGTCTTGGATAAATTAATCATTGGAAGAAGCTCATCCCTGTGAGATGTAACTCAAGCAAACTTGTTGTTTAGGGTGATGTGATGCACCAGGCAGGCATCCAGATGTGGCATTTAATTTAATTTGTTTGGGTGCTATCATGCATGAAGAAACAGAAGGAAAGGAAGAATAAAAAGCACAGTGCAGACACTGTGCCTGTCCTTACCAAAGTGAGTGTCTGCCTGTGAAAAACACAGTTAATGAAACAGAGGAGCTCAGTGAGAATGCAAAAATAGTTTCAAAGTGTGAATCAGTATGAATAAAAGTTCATTAAGAGGACAGAGGGAGGCAGGAAAAGAGGGGAATGGATATGAGAAATGACCGTGGGGAATCAGTGTTGTGTTCAGTGGACACTGGGTCACCTGAGTGCTGTGCAGTGGAGCCTCCACGGCTGTAGAGGGGAGGAGCCTGAAAGGCGTAGACGACGTCGCTATCAGCAATGGCTGTCAGGTCGTCATCATCTGAAAAGGAACGCTGGAAACCTGTCGAGTACAGCTCTGATAGGATGACCTAAAAAAGAAGGAGAGAGACACAGAGAACTTTTATGCCTACAGATGCATCTCCAGCTGTCACTGCAGAGCAGAATGAGAGGGGTTTTTTGTGCTGCTAACCAATTCTTCAACAAGGGACAAAAAGAATCTAATTAAATTTCATAATTCAGCTGAAACAAACAAACAATGAAACAGAAACATGTTGGTGCTGGAACTGACTCTGTGATGCAAGGATGCATGTCTCACAGTTATGAAGGTGCAAAAGTACTGAATGCAGGTAAACTTAGACAGGAAATAAAACTGAACTGTACAAATCAAACATTAGTGGTTTCTGCTTTAAATCTCTTTTTTCATATATGACTCAAGATCTTCAGTCAAATATAAAAATTGTTATAGGTGAGTAGAACTTTGTAAAAAAATGTACATTTTGTCTTATAACATGGCCACAGAAAATACTCATTAACTGGTTAACTGGTGTGTGTCCTGATTAATGCGTTTTAAAAAGTGCTTAATCTGTGTCAAAGAGTGATTTAAGTGCAGGTAAGCTGACTGCAGCACTTTGAAATGAAAAATTGTGAAAAAATATGAAAAATGATTTAACCCTCACTGGTGAAGCAGACTGAACCATGATTACTTTATAATGAAAGAGCTCCCTCAGTAGAGTAAGACTTGGTTATGTAGAGCTATTAAATCAATATTATGATATGAATCAAGACGGTGTTAGATTTTGGATGTTTTACCGTATGTTTTAAAAAAGTACAAATGCTGTCTTTTCTTGATTTTGAAAGGGTGTATTACACTGAAGCAATAAATTTGATTTAGAAATTTTGAAAAAGAGCACTTTTTTAACTTACTAGACTGTTCTCACTGTTTTAGTATTTGCCTCTACAAAACTCAGTCATTATATTCATACTGCTGATGGTTTTTTACCAAAACATTAAGATAAGACCAAACTTTTTTAATGGATGTCAGTTTTTTGAGCCAAAATGTGATTCTGCAAAAGACCAGGTGAGCCTATTGTTTGACTGCTTGAAATACCTTTTGCTGTGTTGTCAGTGGCAGAAACAAGAAGCAGTGATACAGTCCTAAAAAAGCAAAAATAACTACTAGTCCAGTAATTTGCGTGTTTGTGTGTCTGAGCATCCCTGTTAGCTTCCTCCAGAACACACATTCCTCTGTCCTGATTTGCCTTTGCCTCTGGTAATCATAGGAATGGAATGTAGAACCAACGAGTAAGATAAAGGCGTTTTATTTTCTTGATAGACACACTAAAACTAACAGAGGAGTGTGTTTGAAGCTCATTAAGCCCAGTGTCTCCACCTGCAGAGTCCTGAGCAGAGGTCTAAACTGAAAACACCTGCGTGAGTTGGTTGATCATAGGTGTGATGCAACTGCTAAACAAGAAGAAATCCTCACATTGTGACCTGAAATAAATTTCCTCATCAAAAAAACAGAGAATGTAAACTATTCTTTGGTTAGTCCAATTCATGGTCTATTAGCTGATTTAAAAAAAAAAAAAGTCTGTCTCTCAGGAAAAATTATACAAATCAGAAAGCATTTTCAAGCAGATACATAAAAGAAATAAAGAGCATCATTTATCTTAATTCTCTCTCAAAGGACCATTATCACAAACTAGGGACAGAAACATCAGGATCATGTGCTGCACTGTGAATTTCAGAATAAACTGCATGAGACTAAAAGCTGTGGCACAATCACCCTTTAACATACAGCCAAATTTATTTTATAGAAAGAGATAGTGAAACAGTGCACTTATGAACTGTGAAAAAGGTATTTTCAATTTCATGGGACATTTGAGTCTCTGCCTTTTTTTTCTGCTGCTGTGAATGCAGGTTAAAAAAATCTGGCAGTATTTATCATCTGTTGCAGGGCAGGTGACAGATTAGACCTCTGCTTTTCCTCTTTCTCTTGTTGTTGATATTGCAGTCAAATATGTGCATACATTTAAGTGTTGCCCTGCTATAATAGAGAATTCTATTTGATATCTTTTTTTTACTTTGTTTTTAATAAATTATTTGAAGGTGAACACAGGTAAATAAGAAAATAATACTTCATGGTTAAGCTTTAATCTACTGTGCTCAACACTCTGTGCACAGTAATGAACAGGGTTAATTGCAATTTCTTTACTTTCTAATAACTGGCTGAGGTAAACAGCACTGGACCTTTTTTCCTTGTCATAATGTCAAAAGGAGAGAAGATTACGTTGGTTTCTGTTTTTACTGGTTCAGTGAAAAAGCTGAAACTGCTTTAGTTTCATGAAACCAACTAAATTGACAATTTGTCAGGTGTAGGTGGAGCAAACAAGCAGCATGCTGCTAGTTAAAGAACCCTGGGACAGCTGATTAGCTAAGCACCACAGGCTTATGTTACCTTGTGTGCAAAAATCCACTTTCATACACAACCAACAGCCACAAGAGAGAAGTCCCAAGCTGGCAGCCTGCTGTGCCGTCTGTGTTACACACAGTAATACAGCATGACCGTTTCAAGAACGTATCTCAATGAGTGGGGGCTGCAACTGAGATTTGAAGGGGTTTTTTTGTGATGATTTTTTAAATCATTTAATTCAGTGTTTTGGCATTGTCAAAAGTTAATATAAACATCACAGTTTTTTGTCTTTAAGTTCCTTTCGAGGTTCTACTAACAGTCAAAATTGGAAGCTATTCATTTTAACGATATGTGAGGTTCAGTGGATCATTTTTTGTTTTGACTTTTCAATATTTTGTGTCCGCCTTTTTTTTTTTGACAAGTCAGTTGGCAAATAATTTCCAGAAGGGTAACATTGGCCCATTCCTGTGTTTGTACACGTGTGTGTGTGTGTGTGTGTGTGTGTGTACCTGGTCGGGGGAGATGTTGCCCTCCTCTGCCACCATGGCTCTGAGGCAGGACACAGAGCCAAAGAGAGGCACAGCCAGCCCCACCCGCAGGTACCGCTGACCCTTCGTACTGAACACCAGCGTCACACACATCGACCTGAGGGGCACATGGAAAAAAGGGTAAAGATTGAGGGCGTATGCATATGCGTGTGTGTGGGTGCATGTGTGTAAGCGAGGCAGTGGTAGAAAGACACAGAGAGGAAGATAAATGACATGCTGGAGCAAAGTGCCAAATTGTTTTGCAATTCTGATTTTGCATGTTTACATTATTAAAAATTCCAAACACACTCTGGCATGCTGAGTTATTTACATATTTGTATGCAGACACACTCACACACATATCAGGTGTTACGCACAAACTGTCTGGGGATAAACATATCAGCCAACACACACAAAAAAAAGACAGAATAATGCAACGTGCGGATTTCAGGGACACCAGTGGCAACAGAAATCATGTTGTTTGTTTGTTCAGGAGATGCACTGAGCTTAGCTGAGTTTTGATGTATTTCAGCTGCTAAATAGCAAAACGTTGAATAAAATGGGACTTTGAAATGCAGTGCTGAGCTGTTTAATGGCTAATAAGTTTGGGGACAAGATTTCCCCTGATAAAACTCGTGTTCAAAATCTAATTTCATGAGCATAAACACATCCACTTTGTCTGTGTCTGGCTTAATATCTGTAGTGAATTGACTATTTTCAGATGTTGCCTTGCAGCATTTCCCTTTTTTTTCCCCTGTGTGTGTGTATGTGTGTGCCTATTTATGTGTGACTGGACCTCAAGAGCTTAACCAGCACATTAGTGACGGTCCTGCAGGAAGCTGGCGTGTGCAGCGACATGTCTGATGTACAGCAATCTGAGCACATCCTGCCATGGATGCAGGGATGAAAATGAAGGAGGCGTGCCAGAATGATATCATAAACAGTGGATTCGATCCATAGGCGAGGACAGAATTTGATGAAAAGATGGGAGAACAGGAAGAAAGAGCTTTATAGTTGAGATAGAAAAAAACTGGGCGCAGTGAGGATGAGAGCGAGCAGGGAGACAGAGTAAGATCACGCCCTCTCGTTCGAGATGAAAACTGTGTAATCTCTGACACCTCTACTTCCTTTTTCCCATCATGCATTATTCAGTTGAGTAATGTGTTAGCAGTGGGGTGGCTGACAGAGCAGACGGCTGAGGATCTGAGCAGCTGTTTTATTTACGTTGTTAGATGCTCTGAGATGAGACACCGAGATGTGAAATGAGACGGGATGAGAGGTGTGGGACAGCACTCGAGAGAAACAGGAAATAGAGATGTCATCTTAAAAAGCAGGGGCTTTTTTCAGTCTCTCAGCTGGTTGCTAGTTTGGAGTCTGCGACTCTCTATTTAACAGCAACCTCTCATGTGTTCCCACATGAAGCAGGAAGAGGGCTCAGTCCTCTTCTGATCATTCCAAAAAAACCGAACTGAGGCCAAGCTGCTGATTGAATGTTTACACTTTCATTAGTCCAGAAGTGTCTCTGCATGTTTTAGATCAATTACTGCAAAAGATGTTTCCTTCACTGCATTTTTTTGGTTGCAATGTTTTCCCACCCTGCTAGGATCCATTTGTTGACCCTCTGCAAGGAAAATCATTTCAAATATTTGATCTACATGTACATCATCTAACACATGAATATCCACAACAGGAGAAACAAGCATAGACTACATGCCATCAAATACTCCACAGGCCCAGGTTAACTTACATTACAGTCAAAAACATCAAGTTTCATATCAGTTTAAAGACTTTTCTGAATTTTTTCAATTGTTTAAGACAATATTTTAAGAAATAGTTATGCTTAGACAAAGAGTATAAGGTAGAGAGGGTGAAAACATGGTCAGAGAAGCTGCCAGTCTCCTCTTCTCTGTGCCACTCTTCATTATCTGCAGCTCTCAGGCCTCGATGCCACGCTGCCAGCCAGACCCTGCTCCCTCTCTCTCTGATGGCCTCAGACTTTTCAGGCATTCTGCTGGGATTCTGCTGCAGCTGGACGATGCAATGAACCCACTGAGTGTGTGCATGCATGTTCGTGTCTGTTGTGTGTGTCATGTCAGTGTGGGTCCAGCAGTGAGTCCACACTGAACCTGAATGGATTTTCCTCTATGCTTTGCACATGAAACTGCAGGTGCAGACCACACACAGTCAGAGAGCTCGTGCTGTACAGCAGTCTGTTAACACTGTGGAAGACATGCAGAGAGGATGCACAGCAGCAGCGTCTGCATGCTTGAAGATAGGAGGATCCACTGAATGCTGAATGCGGACAAATCTTGAAAATGTGCGTCGGGAATTAAACTGATATTCACAGATTCCTTTGTTGATGTTTATGGATGTTTTACGCACAACTGGACACGTAGGCATATCAGATTAAATATCAGATTACACCTACAATGTTGTGTTTACCCATGTCTTAGTCACCAAGCTGCTCTTTATTTAAGTGATTTTAAAAACTCTGCAGAGCCACTCAGTTCTTATGTTTGATTCGACCTCTGCTCTGGTTGGAGTTTGGTTTGAGCTTTGATGGGGATTACTTCAGGTCACAGAACTTCATCTATTGTACCAATAAGGATGATAAAAATGTAATTTGTTCAGCCTGAAGTTAGCTACAGTCCGCACACGCCCACACAATTCTGAGAGGAGGTTTAATCAGGCACAATAATTAAAATCACCGCTGTGGGTGTGCCATGGGTGTGTAGGACCTTTAATTGGAGCCAGTAGTGGATTACTGATGCGTAAAGTACACTTGAGCTACAAAGTTGTATATCAGTCATTCTCTCTCTATTTTCATCTCTGTGGGAAAAAAAAATCAGAAAAAGTCTTTTGTGCTTTCTTTCTTCGTCTCTTGTTCTCTTTCATCATATGTGGAAGTCGTACAGCAGGACCTGGCTGACATGCATCTTCTGCACGTTTAAAAATGGAAACAACACAGAAACTGTTTGCTCAGGGACTTCTGATGGCCAACATTTATCACTATAATATGACCATGGCCCACGGCTGTCAGTGTGAAGAGTATTCTCGTTCAAATGGTTACCTCAGCACGAGTTTATGTAGTTGTATTTGACAAATTTTCTACCTTAATGTGTTGCAAACGTGTCAGTCCACAATCAGATGGTATTTAACACCACAAGGTTAAATTTTGCTGTTTTAACACATATACTTCAATGGCACCACTTGTCATGCATGTTATTATACATCACCTGGTTTGTCGTAGCGGGATGGGTAGGGAGATACATAAAAACGGGTCGAAGGTGTTGCTCTGCTTAAGGCAATGAGGGCACGTCAGAGAAGACCTGCAGACAGACAAAGCAAGAAGAAATATAATTACATATTTTTTAATTTTTGTCACACAATTTTCTCAATTTCATCCTGCTCCTTTCAATTTTCATCCATTTTCATGTCAGCCCACAAAGACACAAAGCGTACGTCCTTTTTTGTGTAACAAAGACAGTGACCACTGGAGAAGACAGTGCTCATAACTTTACATGACCTCACACACAGTGTTGGACAGATGGATCAACATCCCTACACACCAAATGCTCTCATTTCCTCTTAAGTATGGAGTGAATTTGCAGTAAAAAATTACTCCCTAATATGCGGCATGCAGTTAAAACCTCCATTGTGGTTAAATGTGAATATTCCATGTGGACGATGGTGAATACTAACGCTGAAACAGGCCATCTGGACTCGATCTGCTGTTGAGAAAAGGGCAGCAAAGCAACAGAGGTGGGATGCTGCTCCTAATTTTGGCACAAAAAACAGTGTAATGCAGGTGAGATATTCCACTAAATGAGAAAGGATGTGTCCTAAATAACATTCAGAGCTGGAGCGGAGAGGAGGGGCGCTACGCAGGGAAAAAAAGTAGAGAAGAAAAGTAAAGGATGAAAGCTGTAGGAGATATTTAAAGGCAGAGATGACAGTAAAGATGGAAGTTAGAGGAAGAGGAAACAAAATAGGAGAGCACAGAGACAGAGATGAAGAGAAACACAACAAAGTGCAGGGCTCAGAGGGAGGTCAGATTAAAAATGAACAGAAGGTTGGCAGCAGGACAGTCGAGTTGACAAAAACTAGAGAGCAGAGCCGATGAAGGAAAAAGACACAGACAGGACCTGTCAAGGACTTTGAGCCGACAACAAGGGAGTCGATCAGACTGGGAGGATTGACGTGAGGACAGAAAAACTAAGGTTTTCAACCTCTGAGCTGGTATCAGCAAAAATCTGCAGTCTAACATGAGACAGAAAGTACTCAGTGACCTCGTGTTGGTCTGCAGGAAAACACTGTTCAAAGAAGAGTTTGACAGGCCGGGAAATATGTCTGCTTTCTTGCCCCAAGTAAGATGAGAAGATCGATACCTCTCTTGTGTCTGTACACTTTCAAAAAAGGAAGAGAAAAATCAAGCACCAAGAGAACTGGAACACTTAATTTTTGAGATGTAGGTCAAACTTTTTTAAAATAAACCTAAAAAAAGCTTTACTTTGTCAAAATAATTTACATTTTTCCATAAAAAGATGGTGTTCTACACAAAACCCTGAGCCACAATGAGGAATATAAATAAAAATTGACTTGACTCTATTTACATCACCACAATAACAAACTGGGTTCACAGTTCACAGTGATTTGATGAAAGCTACAGTTTTTTTTGTTTCTGTTTTGAAAAAAAACAGTCTGAAACTCAAATGCACATTTTCTGAAATACTAAACCCTCCCTTCAACATATAAATGTAAAAACCACCAGCACGGCTCTTTGTCGTGTCAGCTATCATGTTGTTTTACAGCAGTGACATCCGTGTATCCTGGTCTCAAACTCACTTAGGAAGTCCTCAATAGATGCACTGCAGGAATCCCTCAAAGGACTGTGTGATGGAAACACACTTTTGTCTGACACTGACAGTGTGGGGACGGATGAGCAAACACAAAAAAACTCAGCTCTGACTACAAATAAGTTACATTTTCTTGTGTGAGTTAAGCTTTTGCTTAGTGTTAACAAACTCTGCATACAATCTTGCCTTAAACAACCTGTTGTTCTTTCTTTAACTTAACTGTAATCTAGCATTTTTTTGCATGCAGCTGATTCATGAAAACATGATACATAGTTTATTCCAATCCCTCAAAATCTTCTCATGAAGTATGAATATAATCATTTCATTCATGTGAAATCACAAAGTAATTCAGTGGCTTTGTTGCCTGAAGTTTTAGTCGATATTAAGAGCACTATTTAATAAATAAAGTGTTTCTTTAAGGTGACTTGACAACAAGGCTCAGTTATCTATTTGTTTCCATCAGAGGGGAATCTACAATCCTTTATTAATAAGCTCCAAACCAGCTTGAAGCAACTGAAGCTGCATTTTTTTTCAACTGTGGTCATATTTCAGCACTAATATGAAAGTAGTTTAAATTTGAAAAAAAAAGAATGCATGGCTTATCAATTGGTGGATATGAGTTTTTTTTTAATGTGCTGCAGCAGATCTTTCTTGATAACTGGTGGATGTTTCATCTTGCTGTTGTTTGCATTTGACTGTTGAAGGCAAATTATTGCAATGTTGCTCCATAACGCCGTCTTATCACTGACAGCTTTGTGTGTGCATGCGCGAGTGCGTGCACGCGTGCGTGTGTGTGCGCGTGTGTGTGAGTGCGTGTGTGTGTTGCCAGATGCTCCTTTCATCTCGTGGTGTCTCACTATCATTTCTGCCAGTTGAGCTGTATCCAAGTTTGAGGAGATACAAACTTGTCAAATGTACAAATATGCTGGAAATAATACAGCAGTTTTCGAGCTCCACGTTTCCGCGCTGTCAGTACTGTAACCAGCGTGCCGTGACAGCCAGTCCCAGGCTCGCTAATGATGCCAGTTTGTACTCAATAAAGCAGACTGACAGGCCGTATTCACTCTCACACTCACAGTACACACACGATGTTGTGCAGACCGAAAAATACACTGAAATTCATCACAGAAACATCCAAACATACACACACAAACACACAGGATCGTTTAAAAAGTTTGTTGTGAGGCTGACAGTGTTTCCAGTCTGGTGGAGAATATGAGATCAGTATCCCTGCTGATGTGTATTTGTGTGTGTGTGTGTGTGTGTGTATGTGTGTGTGTGATAGACAGAGAGCAGGGGTTGTACTGTGCGTTCAAGTGTCAAACCAAAAGACCACCATCCCTCAGTTCAGAACAGAAACCTGGAGCTGCACCACACACACCCACAAAGACACACATGCACAGCACAGCAGCAGCTGCTCTTATTTATCAGACACAAAGTTGAGCTGCTCAGCATCCCTCCCTTCTGAGCTAAATAAATAACAGTCAGCCAGCAGCATCTCTAAACATTATGCAGCAGCACATCCCCTGATTCCAGCATTTTTCATACTGTTATTCTAAATTGAGAAGCTTTGCAGCAAAATACAGGGGATGATGTAGGCGATGCGGATGATGCAACATATGCAGCATGAAATAGGTCACATAAAACTTATGTGATCAATCGATAAAAGTCTGTGCTGATGTTGTCAGAGTTGCACGGTTTGCCAGAAATAGAATTTTTTGATGATGAAAAGATTTGCTCCTGCCCAAACGTATGTTTGTATTCATATTCTCTGAAGTCAAAAGTCTGTGTGAAAATCCAGCAAAGAGTGTAAAATCTAAAAGAATAGCCACTTAGTTTGTGAAAACAGTGGGTTTTCATGTCGTATATTCTCTTTGTACATTTGCTCAGGTGAGATTTTAAAGATTGGAGTGCTTTATGTTTCACAGTCAAATCTATCAAACCAAAAGACGACACAAGGATAAATAATGTAGCTACTTAATTTGCAGAATTTATACACTTGAAAAAACACTCAGCAACAGTGACAAAAGACTTAAATGCACTTTTAGAGTCTGTTAATTAACATTTTTAAGATGACATTTTACTCCATCTTGTGCTGAGGTTTTATTTACATGCCAAGTAATCGTAGGCGCAGGTTTGGTCCTGCGGTAAACAAACTTTAAAAGCCTCAAAGAAACCTGATTGTTCAGTCACTGCAGTCTTGACCTTATTTAAGGTGTAAACAGCGCCAGTTGACAGTGATGGATGGAGGCATGGGCTCAGGGAGAGATGCTGGCTGAAAACAGCTGAAGTTTGTTGTTGGTATTTACACTTGAAGAAAAAACAACATAAAAAATAGAGTAAAAAACAACCACGGTCGCCTACAGCTAAGCCTTTTCTTTTATAAAAACTGCTAGTTTACTTGGATTTGCTTTTAGTTGAATACTATTTTGTTGATAATAAAAGAGTAGTTGAAGACTTGAGCTAGAAGTCAGTCACATTCAGTGACAGTAACTGCTGTTACCCACAATTCCATGTCTCAAAGTAAAGGTCAAGAATATCAGGAAACCTCAATCTTGTTTCTCTTGCTTGTGCAAGGAAAGCAAAGCCTTGTACCGCTGAGAATTCTTCTCAAGCTTATCAGAAGACATGTGTTTTACAGCCAAGACAAGCAAAACTGGAAACAGCAGCACCAGATGCACCACTGCTTTTGTAAGTTTGAAAAAAAATGTAGTAACATTTTTTTTTAACTTACTGCATCCCACCAGGCACGCTGTAAATGATAAATGATTGGGTCTTGTGTGCAGAATATGTTCGACTGTGAAGGGCAAAGCACAGCTGCACATGCATGACTCAGGCTCTGGCTTCTCTGCATCACATACAGAAATACACATCATAACCATCATCACAACCACCAGGGTCCTGCTTTTCAAGAGGATCAGATAGTTTTTAATACTTATGATCCAGTGTAAAGATTCTTAATGAAAAAAAGGCAAAGTAGTGTGACATGCACTCAGTGAATACACATATTTTTTCCCAGCTCTTTCATCACCCGATATGAGTGAGCACAACCATGTATGTACTAATATAAGGTTAAACGATCACATCAGACATTTTGTCAGGAAACAGTTGGGAAATTACTAATACACTTAGACACTAATACTTTTGATGGCTTTATTTGATTCAAGTGTGTATTCAAATGTCATGCACAGTTTGGGGACCTTGAGATTGGCACACTTGCAGTAATGGAGTCATTATCATTATTAGTTACATGAATTAGAAAAACCTAAGAAAAAAAGTGACTTGAATTTTTTTAATAGAGATAAATGTAAAGCCTTAGCAGCTCTAAGCCTAAAGTTAATATCTAGCCCTCCATCTAAACAAACTATATTTTTTAAAGAGACTCATTTGATGCTGTAGATGCCCTCTGAGTAAGATTATTGATGAGGTGGGGGTTAATAATATTTGTTTTGTAGGTTTTAGTCACATCACCTCACAAAAATAGCACAAAGGCAGCAAACTTAGAGCTGCATTATGCATCATACTTGTCTATAGTTCAGTGCACCTCCGAGGACTGAAAGAGGGAGAGCTCTGAGAGTTAATTTTCCTCTGTTCGCCTGTCAGTCAGTCAGTCAGTCATGTGTCACTGGCTGTGGATTGGAGGGCCCCATCTCTCTTTATTCGAGAGTATGAGTGGAGACCTCCCGTCAGGGGAAATTAACTCAACTAAAGCTGCTGTCAAGAGTCTCTCCATCTCTCTCTCTCTCTCTCATACACATCCAGACACACTAATGTTACGGCTCACACAAACCTCGACTTCTATTTTCTATTCTCTCTCTTTTTTTCAATACAATATAACAATGACTTGGTGTTTCAGTCTTCTTTGTATATTTGAGTTTCCTCCTTCCTGGTTAAAAAGTAACTAAACAACTGAGTGATGAATAAATGCACATCATTCATGTAATGCCTAACAGAATACACTTGGACACACATGCCTGCAATTTCCCTGCTGCCAATGGTGAAGACAGAAGAGTTTGTTGTTGTTGTTACTGTTGTTAAAAATGCATGTTATACAACAAATTCAACAATTCTAAATCTTGGGTTGGATTCACAGACGGAGACTAATCCAGCTGTGTCTCTCACACACTCTCAGGCACATACTGACCATCTAATACTCTTCCTCTCCATCTCACATGTTCTCTCTCACACCCTCTGGCTCACTTGCTTTTTTTATTCCTTTGGGTAAAATAATGCCCTGAGACGTACCAACGATTTCATGACTGACTCAAATTATGGTAAGCACTATGTCCAGTATTAAACAATTACACTGGTGTCGAATACATCTCTATCTATCTATCTATCTATCTATCTATCTATCTATCTATCTATCTATCTATCTATAAATTTCTAACTGAACAAAATATACTGGTAATGTTTGCGCTTTTAAAAATTAATCAGTACTGGCTCCTATCTTTTGTTTTGATAAGAGTCAACTAAAACTGGTTTAAAACATGACATCTCCTTAATTGTGCAGCCAAAGTATCTTGATCACCCAGTGGAGTCTGGCTTCAGTGTAGGAAAACTTTAAATCCATGTCAGCAGATGAGACAAAGGTAAACTAAGTAATCCAGGTATCACTCAGTTTTCCCCGTTCATGTCAGCTAGTTCTTGTTAGGGTGGTGGATCTTCAGTTGTTTGCTGATAAGTTTGGTTTTAATTATTTCTTTTATGAAGAAAAAAAAATGGGTGTAATATCATGAATGACATCTATGACCTCACCACTGAGCCAAGTGGCTGTACAGACAGGACCTTCATGACTCCATCCACTGACCATTAATGCACAGACTCTGGCTCCAAAAAACATGACCACGAAGAAAAAAAATCATCATTCTCTCTATATCTCTCTCTCTCTCACTCTTCATTCAGTGTGCAGCACACAGTGCATTTAGGTGAGGTGGAACTGATTCTCAAATCGAGCGATTCCTACATGGTATCTGCTCCAACCAGCAAATGTGCACACACACAGACACAGACTCACACACACGCACACACACACGCACGCGCACATACAGGACTTAGTGTCGCAGGTGTTCCTCTGGTGAAAAAGTAGTGGAAAAGTACCAGTGTGCTGAAATGAGCCAAGAATGTGGAGGTCAGAACTTCAACATTCACAGTTTGGGTTCCAGACAGGAAAAGTTTCTGAAGTTTAAGTTTTGGAAGAGAGTTACAGAGCAGTAACTCTTCCATAAAATACAAGTCCCTTCCATAAAATGACAAGGCAGCATTTACCCACATGATGGACTGATGTGATGCAGTCTTTCAGCAGAATAAGCAGAACAACAAATCCAGATGTGTGAGGCAGAGGAATCAGGCTAAGGACAAGAAATCTGTTGTGATATTGATAGCATGTATACTTTCCCTTATAGCTGTGAGAGAAAATCAGGAATTTTGAAACTAATGATTTTTTTCTTTAGTAAGTCAGCAGTATGACTATAATCATTCGATCTATAAAACATTTGAGAATAAGCAAAAATGCCGATCGCTGTTTTCTAAAAACCCAAGGTCATGTCATCACATGTCCAAAAATAAGAGGCTTAAACCATAACATCACTGATGTAAAAAAAATCTCTGAAGAGTTGCTGATGTATTTTGTCTATTGACCAATTATAAATCTTTAAACTGTTGCAGCTCTTAATTTTTAAATTCTAGACTAAAAGATCCCTTTGATTTTTTTCCCTCGTTATATTTATATGTAATAAGCTGCCTAACTACACTTAGAATCAAAAGTAATTGTGATGGTGTTTGTAGTGTGATGCATTTTTAAATGGTCAGAAATATCATTTTAGGCTGCAGTGCTGCTGTGTCTTAACTGTAAACTACTGTATAAGTGGCGACAAATGACTCCGCGCACATTACTTTTGTTTTTCTAAAATTATAGAGAAAAAAGATCAAAGAGTTTCTTTCATTTCATAATGCCCCGCACTAACTGGCTAGCACCCACTTCAAAGTCTGGCACAACAGGGAGCTGGGCAGTATCAGCGGGGGGGAGAGTGGTGCGTGAGGCTGGCCTCGAAGAAAGCACTGTGGGTGGTTAAAGCGTCAAAATCAAAGTAAGGAGGGTCACCGTGCGGCCATATTTTTCAGCAGCCACTTAGCTGTGCTACGTGAAATGACCAGAAGGGTGCCACAGAGAGGTCAACACATCCCAGCCTGGGTTCATCTTTGGGGAGAAGAAGAGCCCCCACGGACCATCTTTGAAGATGAGAGAAAGTTTGTGCTCTACTCTGAAGTACTGAGTCTTCAAAGGACCTTGTAAAAAAAAATTTATGATTTATTGAGAGAAAAATTTCATTCTGGACAGATACCAGTTAGCTTTGTAGGTGGGCATTCATCACTTTTCCTGTCTTCAGAACAACCACGCCCCCTTTTGAGTGACAACAAGAACTGAAAAATTGTCAGTGCCAAACTGAAAAACTGGAGAGACCATTCTTAAAAGCCGCCGCATTTTGTATGCTAAACAGAAAAAAAAAAAAAAAGGTTTATAATTTTCTCTACTTCTCCAAAGAGTGAAGGACAGTAGAAGAAGTGAAGTGTGGCTACGGCGAGACGAAAACGCCACAATGTGCAAACAGGCCAGTCAATACAAACACATACAAATATCCAGCACAGATCACTAAATCATGTCACTGATGAAACTGCTTGTGCTGATTGTGCCTGCAAACAAAAGAGAATCAGAAAACAGTCTAATTGATAATTTAAATAAGGTTTTTACTATGAAGAAAGTACAGTTCTACCACAAAACACCTGCTTTGTGAATGGTGTTTGGTTTGACAGCCAGTCCACTTGAAAGATCACTGAGAGTGGAGGGTATTATAATGATTATAATTTACAGCAATTGAGCTGAGCCTCTTCCTAATAATTAACTTTTTAACTAGTATAAATTAATGATGGACATGAGGCTAAAGTTGACCTGTTTTCTACTTCTCTCTACTGGCAGAAAAATCTTGAGGTGTTATGGGCATAATCATCAACAGAAATGGAGACAGCAGTTCTGCTTCACCACGACAGTGTAATTTGTTTACAGTAATGTTACACTGCAGAGATTTTGGCTGTTAAATTGACCTCAAGACCTTAGAATTTGACTATAATGTCAGTCAAATTAGAGCGGCAAGGACACAAGTGCAAAGTACCCAGCTTTCATCTAGAAAGCTACTTTGCAGAGCATTTGTTGTTAATGACTGAGGGCTAAACTTTTCGGGAGGCAAAGGAAAACAATGAGCTCTTCTCCCTTCCTTCATTTTTCTGCTTACTTTTTTTCAATAGCTCTATAACCCTGGAAATCATAGAAACCGGAGGTTCTAACTGACAACATTAATTTTATAAACTGCATAATATCACAAAAGCTTTCACATCAAATCTGCATCCAAATAAAAGGCGCTGTGATAGGAAAACACTAACCATCCACAACTATCTTGTTTGCTCAGACGGAGACAGAGGCTAGGGCTTTCCGCACATCTCCCAGACCATTAAAAATAGATGCCACAAACTGAGAGTGACAAACAGAGAAGGATGGAGGGAGGGAGCCTTTGACAAAGACTCATTTAAACATTGCAGCACAATGAAGTGACTTGAGCACCGACTCCCACATTTGCAGCCCAAACCACAAGACAGCCCTGGCTCTAATCGCAAACATTTATTCAGATCAGACAACTCCACTGAATGCCTCTGAGGACCATATCTGTGAGATATAAAAAGAATCAGAAAGAAAGAGGAGCGAAGAAAAAGAGATCACCCAAGCGATACAGTCAGTGAGAGAAGGGAAGGCCAGAGAGAGAGAGAGACACAGAGACAGAGCTAGAAACAAAAAAAATACACTGCCAGATCGACGGGGGGGGGTTTGCTCCTTTGTTAGTCTACATTTAGAGGCAAAGTGACTCCAGCTCCCGAGTGATCATACAAAGTAAAGAGGAGGAGAAGAGGAACAGAGTGAAAAAGGAGAGATGAGAAAAGACTCAGCAGACTAAAACCAGCTTAGACTGAGACTGACTAATCAGACAAGAATACAAATATGGATATAAAAGTGGATACAAAGCATATTTACTCCAAGAAAGGCCTAATGAAACCCAGAGTAAAAAACAGATTCAGGGTATCTTTGTCTATTATTTATCAAATCAGAGTGAGTCACTGGGGGGAATATTGCCTCGGAGTTTGGAAACAAACCAGCACTCAGTGGTTTCAATTAGAGCCTAACATGCATACGTGATGTGTTCTGTAGTGAAGCCAGAGCTTCATTAGGGTCTCGCAGTGGGAAACTGGTATTAAGCAATATATTAAGTGTTAAATTACACTCAAATTTTTTTTCCTAAGCTAATTCTGTTCTACACTGAAGTCAGAAAAATCCGAGCTGTAAGAGGTGAAACATAAATCCTGTGTTTCTGTACCAAAACAGTACCATGTATCAGGTACCATCCACAACTTTTTTTATGTAAAACCAAAAAAGAGTGATTAGACTTTAGTCCAGCAGAGTCATGAAAGTCAAAATGTGTTAATATTTTTAATTGTTATGTGCTTTATTTTATCATTGAGTGACTAAAATTACACATGATGTGCACATTACTGAACGTCACCTTGCTGTAAATTTTTAGCCTCATTGAAATACAGCAAGTTTCAGACTTTTCCTCCCACAGTAGAACACATACGTTGAGACCAATGAGGAAAAGGGAACAACAGAAGAATGAAAATCACAGCAGTTAGTGCGTGCATGTTAGCAACAGTACAGCAGTTCACATAAAAACATGAGAGGAAAATTAAAGACAGTGGACAATGAAGAGACCAATACGAGTGTATATATAATAAACAGTTATTAGTTATTATTTATAATATTATCACTTATATTAAAAGTTTCTTCGCCAAAATGTTTCTCTCTGTTAAGCCACACTAAAAACTTAATATCTTTGATTTCTATATGTTGTTTGGACAAAGAAAGTAATTTTAAGACCTCACCTTGATGGTATTTATACTATTTCTGACAACAATTAATAAAAGAAACACAATTAAACACACTGAGACAATCAAAATAATTATTGGTCACAGGACTAAACAAGACAGTATGCACTCACAGTAACTTACTGTCACTCCAACTGTTTTTTTCAATGTCATAAAATAAATATGAACTGCCATGTCCTATCTGTCATATCTGTTCTTTAAACCATCTCATCCCAGTGACACAAGCCCAGACAGCCAAGCTGAAGAGGCAGGTAGCCTACAGTCAGGGAAAAATCACATCATCTGTTCCTCCTCTGGTTCCAATCACATCGTCTGTCTATATTTAAACACATCTTACTCAAACGCCCTCAGGTGAATCCCACAATCCAGCATTTTGAAGTTTGCTGTTACATGATAAGCTTGTTAGCTGGGACGTTACAATCTGCAGTGACATTCAAATATAACATTTATAAATAAGTAATGATAGCAGCAATGAAATTCTGTTCACTGTGCAGATAAAAGGCCACCCGAGTAAACAGAACTGGACACTGAACAGCCAAAAGAAAGAGAAGGGAACATCTGTGGAACCTGCAGGAAACTGGAAAGCAAACTGGAGCATTTCTTGTTTGCCCAGTAAGTCGTTTTCTTTATTTGTAGCTATTGGGCCATATCTCACCTGACGGTAAGGTGCAGCAGTGCTCTTCAGTACCTGTCTGTCTGCTTTATTTGGCAGTGGTCTGGACCAGTGATTGAGTGTTGTTTACGGTTCAGAAAATGTGGTGCCAAAAAAAAGGGCTGTCTGATGGCGAGGTAAAGCTGTGAAAACACTGAAAAATATGGTGCACACTTTTACTGATATGAATATATTTGGTGGGTTTTCTTTAAGGTGGATAGATACTTTTTAGTCCCTGTGCTCTGTCCCCACTGACAGTAATTATACTGCTGTACCTTGTACTTCTCTCTGCCTCTTCTAACTAGGGACCTGCTGACTGCTGTTTAGTGCAGGTAACACACAGACTAATGACAAGTACCTCATATAACCCTTCTTCAAAAAACCCAAACTACCCCATTAAATTCCAGCAGAATACATTGACAAAAATTCTCTCAGGTCACCTGGCTTGAAAAGATTTAAAGCATACCTTGATTGCTGCCAAAAAAACGAAAAAAAAACCCAAAACACAGTGGATATAACAGAGGATGAGTCTAGGGATGCACCGATATGGAAATTTTGGCCGATACCGATATCCGATATTAATATTGCTGTTATGGCAGATAGCTGATATTTACCGATATCGATATGTTTTTTTTTTTTTTAAGTTTCAGAGATGATAAAATTCTGTACAGACTGACTGTGTACAGACTGATTGTGCTGTTTATGTCACTGACACGTGCCCAAACAAATACCGCATGACCAAATCCCCCTCCCCCTCTCTCTCTTCTCACCCTCCCTCTCCCGACACACATACACAAACAGTAACTAGACGGATATAAACATCGGTTGTTAATATCGGTCCAGTTTTACTCATCGGACCAATGCCGATATGTTAAAAAATGACGAACATCGGCCGATACTGATATTAATGCCGATATATCGTGCATCCCTAGATGAGCCTAAAGAGAGGTGTGTAATGATTGGAGACTGCCACCAGGGGAAAATACTCTTTATACCTTCACATTGTACATTTTGACAGTTAATATAACAGGAAATCACCTTAAAAAAACTGGGGGTTGTAAATGCAATAGGAAACACTCTGAAATATTTACACTCCACTGATAAATAAAACCGTTTTCAATCACCTTAGATGTATTTGTAAAAGCCGTTTGGTAAAAATAACAAATAAACACACAAAACATAACCTAACAAACAAACCAACCAACAAACAAACACACATTCGTGTGTAAATTCATTTGTAATTCTCTGACCAAACATTAGCACAGTCTGATTCCAGCGTCCCTTCATGCCTCATATGTCCCTCATTGTTGTTACTCTAATCAGCTAATGAATTGGCAGCTAATCTAATAATGTCAAATAACACTCGGATCTGTGTGTGTGTGTGTGTTTGTGTGAAGACTGTGAGAGAGAATAGGGGAGAGAATGAATAACAGACAGAGAAAAAGAGACTGAAAAGGAGTTTTTAACAAACATCTTCACCCCTCACAGCCGCTTGTCTTTTCTTCGACTGACTCAGTGAATAGATTCAGCACAAGCCTCTTTAAATTAGTCAGGCTGAGGGCATCATGGGAGACGAGGCTCCACAGGGACACAGTCCGCCTCTAAGCGTTTAATCCTCCATCCTCCAATGAGGGAATGGGATAATCCCACGAATGAATGGCTGGTTAACCTCGCAGTGTAGTGGTCAATACTGTACGAGTGTCACAGGTTGACTGTTTCATTGATTGGCTGGCACACTAATCTGCTGTGTGTGCTGCACTCAACATCGCGGGTCTACTCTCAGGCTGATCACTTCTCAGCCACAGACCTTTTGACGGACTTCATGTCTCATTTCCACAATGCAAAGATTGTTAATCTTATTTACATATTCATTCTTGTTCAAAAGTCATGTATGTTTTATTTCAAGTGTGATCCATCAGCTGCCTGATTAAAACAAGGGATAAGAAACCGAATCTTAAACTTTTTTTTTGGTCCTGATTTTAGAGACAGTGGGGTCGATGTCTCACGATGATCCAGTTACAAGAGAAAGGATCCACTCTTTAAATCTGTCTTGAGCCTTCGGATGTCACAAGAATCAGTACTGTCATAAAATCTAAGAGAACTGGATCAGGAAGAAAACTTTCCACATTACAATCAAAAACTGTTGTATTGCATATAAAATAAGTTTTGGACTAAAGAAAAATCAAATTGTGAGTATTTACGATATAATATTTTTGGCAATTTAGTTGTTTTTATATTTGGTCATTTTCATAATTTTTAAAACAAGATGATGTTTTGTAATTGCTTGTTTCATTCAACAAAGATTTTTTTTTTCAAATTCAAGTGTATTACCATCAATGAACAGGAAAATCATAATATGTAGACATATAAGAATCTGGAGTTCATCACTGAACAGTTCTGAGTTGCCTCTTACTCCTTTCTCTTTCAAAGAAACTTTCATACCTCCCACACTCTAACAAAATAATAACCTCATTTAATCTGTTATTGTATGGCTCAGCCTCACTCATTAATAATCAACCTTATATTTTTTCCATGTATGTAAAGCATGGTGACCGGTGTGGCACGGTGGCCATTCTGGACCTACCAGCTCAAAAGAAAGTCTGGACCAGCAGTAAATTAAAAATAGACCCACATACTCGTTTGTTTTCTCGTAGAAGAGGTAAAACTTTGCTGTATCTCGGTGAGATGGCAGTTTGTTCTCTTACAGAAGGGAGCGGTCAGCAAGTCCCTGCCAAAAAGATGAAATGTTAACTCCCCAAGGTAAACTTTATCACTCCAGGAAAGAAGTGATCTTTACTGTCTGTCTTGTTTTTTCTCTAAATTTGGAAACATGCTGTTCTGTCCTAACAGCTAATGAGAGTTCACCTCGTACTGATACAATAAAAAAAAGTAACACACATGCTTTAGTGAGGCTGAAAAACAAAAAGCTAAAAGGATTCTTATGAAAACTAAATTCTGCCCCCTGGGTACTTATTTTCTTTTCTTCCTTCCTAAGTGCTTCTTTGAAACTTCTCTTTTGTTTCTCCCCTGCTATTCCTGAGTTACTCACTTTAAAGCATCAGATTGTTCAATCACAACATTAAAGTCTGAACTGAACAAGCCTCAAATTTTATTAAAAACTAGATCTTCTTCTCTTCTATCACATGTTAAATGCTTGGGAGTAAAGTGTAAAGTGGAGGCAAGAGGTAGAGCAAACGCATGCAGCCAGGTGGGCCAACAAGGTCACTGAAAGGTCTGGAGTCAGTTTCCATTAGAGGATCTATTAAACTAGAGGACTTCAGTTTCTGACTTTCGCTGTCAATGAAGCAAAGAGAGCCAGCAGCCAATCCTAAAGATGAATCCCCAGAATCCTTCATATGTCTCTGACCTACTTTCTCAAGCTCCTGATTCTTATCCACAGGAGAGAAAATACACGTGCTGAATACCTATTCTTTTAAATGGTGCTGTATGTGCTGCAGTCTGTTTATTCAAGCACACCCTCAGGACAATCAATACAGCACCCCGTGGAATCCAGTCTGTGTACTATATAATTGATAAGGGACTTAAGATGTGTTTGACAGAAAGGTTCGTAATTTTCTTTCATCAAATTAGTCAATGAGATCAAACTAAAGTGGTCCCAAAACAAACACCTGCAAAAAGAAACGAAACACAAGACAAAGCCCAAGGCACAAAGCATCAACACGATGAGCTGAGACCTGCAGTTAGACAGCATCATTAGATAAACATGATCAAACTTGAGATCAACAGTCAGTGATAGCATTGTTAAAGATGATGTCTTACGATAGAAGATTAAGATGTTTTTAAATACGACTAATGTAGACAGGAAACAGAAATGTACAGGAACATTACTTTAGTCACAAAGAGACCGGAACATTACTTATCTCCTCAGAGACAAAAGGGACCATAATGAGGAACTGATCAGAGTATCTTTATAACTTTGGGACAAAAGACAAGAATTGAAAGCATTTAAGGATAATTGATTTTGAAAAAATTGTCCTATAGTTTTAAGAGAGAGCCATCTGAGTGGACTAACAATTATTTAAGACTGAATTTCAAGGTGTTTAGCAAAACTGTGCAAACGCAGTCCAGTAGAATAAAAAGTAAAGTGAGGTTCTTAATGTTGTTAAATTTAAAGCAACGTCCACAAAAATACATAACTTCAACACTAAAAATGGCTGTCTTTATAATGTGCCCAGTGTGTGGTATGAAGTAAGTTCAGATTCTGTCTATCATCCCAAACATTTAATTATTTATGAAGCATCTTGAGGGATAAACCATCATTTTACATGAGAAAAAGAGAAAGAGGATTAGATTTGGAGTTGAGATTCTGCTTCACACCAGGTAACACTGTTTAAGGTTTAGCTTTATCTGAACAACAATATGTTAAGACTATTGAACATTAGAGAGTATGAACCTGTTATGAAAAACAAAATAAATATAAAAACTTCTCTATTTGGCAATTGGTGTCCTTGTTAAAAAGCATTGAAGACTGCTGATGTCAGAGAGCACAGTCTCTAAAATGTGTGACAATGTTTCAATCAAATCTAAATGTACGAGTCAGTGAGCCTTGAACTCTAAAATGGGCTGCCTGTGCAGAAGACATACCCAAGTATTTTTCAAGTTAGTTCTTTGCAGTTCAGTGTATATAGTTAGCGCAGGCTTGATTGTGGTAAAACTTTTCTACAGATGTGCAAGTTTAAAAGGGGGTCCATTTGAAAGACTTTGGAGAAACTTTACAAAACAGGTCTTTCTTTACCACTTGTTTAGTGAACAACGGCTGAATGGAAAGGCTAAAATATATACTTGCCAGTGACGGCAATTTAATGAACTTATCACGTCTGTGATGTCTGTCTGCTGAGGTGTTGTTTTGAAAAGTTAGTTCCAGGAAACATATTGGATACAAGTTATTGCTGACTTGTACATTACGCAAAAAAAAACCAACAAAAAAAAACACATGCCACAAAGGTTTAACTGTGTATGAGACCTACTGAATGTAAAGAATGTTGATACTGATATTGATCCATACTCTCTGTATGGATATGTAATATGTACAAATTGACTTTTTTTCAACTAATTTTCACATGCAAAGCATTGGTCTGATTTAACAGACGGGATCAAAAAAGGACATTTTTCCAAATAGTTCTTGACCATGTGGCCTAATGGACAAGGCGTCTGACTTCGGATCAGAAGATTGAGGGTTCAAGTCCCTTCATGGTTGAGAGAAATCATTTTATATTAAGAAAGCATGATGAGCACATCCCCCACAATAAACTCAGTCTGAAATGCTTGGCTTGGTTTGCCCCTGATGCAACCAGGCTTAGTGGCAAACTAGCTAAGTAGTCAGTTTGCAACACAGTTCCTTTTCAGTGCTAGAAAGATGTTTTTTATAAAGTATTTTTTAAGCATTGATAGCTAATAAACTATCTCCTTCTCTGCAGATGTAAAATTAATGTTCAGTCTTGAGATTAAATGCAAATTTTAAAAGCAGCAGGCCGGTTAGCTCAGATGGTCAGAGCATGGTGCTAATAACGCCAAGCTCATGGGTTCAAGCCCCATACTGGCCAGTGATGACAATTATACAAACAAACATATACACAGTGTCATTATACATATGGATTTGGAGTGAGTGCTTCAGCTTGACATCAGGAACACAGTTTACATGTGTTTGCTGAGACCTCACTCACAAACAAAAGCTCTAAGGACAGAAATTCTACTAACTCATAAACAAAGCAGGGCACCAAATTTATAAATATTGCTAACTGATGATCACACCTGACGAAAAATTTGAATGAATGATTTGTTTTTTTGTTTTTTCTGCACCTGATTAGCCGGGAAATCAGGTACAGAACAAAGCTCCGCTGTCTATTTCTAAATAGACGATGAACTAACACAATATTTGTTCATCATTCATCGGAAATGCTTCATTTTACAGTTGATCTGGTTTTAGTTGCAAGCCCCCTTCTCCATCTAAGAGACAGAGAAAGCAGCAACTCTCTCTTGATCCCACTTTTTTATGCTTCCTGCCTGTGGAGGGGAAGTACAATCTGTAGCTGAACAACAGCCCCGGAGCCAGCACATTAGTGGGGTGCAGGGACAATGGAGGGGAGTTTTAACATTGTTTATTGCTCATTAGCACTTATAACCCACATTGTAAGGATACAAAACTGGTTGCAAATCAGTAAAGTATCTCTTCTAAAGGGAAAACAGAAAGGAGTAACTCTCCACGTTATAAGTAAAACAAATCCTTTGAAATATTTCAGCATGCTGCTCATGTCTGCGGTTCTTACCTGTACTGGGCCTGGAAGTGTTCCTGGACAAAACTGTGTCGGCCTCGAGGCTGCTGTGTGCTGGCTGAACTGGGACTGGATGGATCCTCCAATGGGCTGGATCCCTGCAGAAAAATAAAAATAAAAAGTTATATCAGGCATCAGGTTTGTAACTGGCAAAATACTCCTTTTAGTTGCACAGGAAGAGACATGCATGATTTTCTTCAACAGGAGCCACAGAGCACTTCATCATAAACTTCTTCACCACCTGCAAATGCTAGCAAAAAAAGAAGAACTCAACCTCCTGGATTTTACCTTTGTCTGGTATATTTAGAGATAGTATAATGTACAAAAATGAAATGTGAAGTAAAGAGGTGTGAGTCTTAGAAAGGGGGGGGGCATTTTTGCTCACTACATTTATTTCTTCAATAAACTACAAGTTGATCAAACAGAGACATGTTGACTGATGTAGAAAAGAGAAAGAAAAAGATTGAGACAACTTAACTTGTATTTGTTACATGGGTGAAAGTGAATCAAAGAGCATATGATGGTGAGCTGCTTAAACACAGAAAAAGCGGATTTATTAAACATGAGAGTTGGGAGAGGAAAGTTTAAACAGTAAACAATGAAACAGTCAACACAGATTGGATCCGTCGAAATGTATAAGATGTCGACCGTTGTGTGTGTCACGCTGATGCCTGCTGAAGAAACTAAACGGCTGTGATACCCGGAACGCTGAGACAGACTCAGCAGGAGGGCAGAAAGACTTCAAAGACAAATATAAGGATAAAAGAATGAAGGCAAAGAATAAAAGATGAGCAACTTTGACTCAAGGAAGCAGAACAACAGACTGCCAGATCTTTCTTTTATATTGTTGATATAAAAGCTAACACACACGTGGCTCATTCTAAGCCTGCTGCTACATGTGGTTCTGCTGTGGAGAACTGCTGTTCAATGTGGGAGCCACAAGGTGGACCTGCACCCCCCAGAGATCCTGTACTCATAACTAATTATCACAGTGTACAATATGATAATACAAGATCATGAAGGATTAAAATGTCTCTGCCTTTACAGAGAGATCATTAGTGTTGTGTTTGTTATAATCAGATTTCGGTTGCAGGCTTCACTCACCCATTATCTTATCGGAGCCAATGGGTGCACCTTGTCAGATGGGCAGTCAGACTGGCGAAGCACTGGTTATGCAAGGAGGTTGGTGTTTCCCTGCTCTGTTGGTTGTGTGTCTCCAGAGATTCAACACCACTACCTGTCTGTGTTTCTGTTTGATTTCAGGTGAGTGTGTATTGGGAGTGTTTTTTTCTTGATTTTAGATTGTTATGAGGGAATCCTCTTTTAGCAAGCCTACATTCAATACAATATCATGAAATTATATCATCCTGATATTCTTTTGCAGGTGCATCAAAAAATTAGTGGCTGTGCAAGTTATATTGCCAAAATCTCCTTTGCAGCACCTATGGGGCCCATTTTTGCTTCTTTTTTACCCCTTGTTGTGTGAAGTGTTCTATGTTAGACTGGATTAAAAAAGGCAGACCCTCATGGCCACAATGCAAAAAAACTTTATTCATTCTGTTACCAACGTTTCGACAACAGGTTTCATCAGGGTACCGAGGGTTAGCCTGACCCTATTCCAAACAACTAAACAAAGTTTAGGTCAAAATAAAGTTCACACATTCCATGGCAACACAACAAACCTTTCAAAACCTCAAAAAAAAAACCCACTCAAAACACCACCAGAGGCTGCATGGCCTGAACTCTAATAAAGGAATATGAGAGAGGCACTGTGCATACATCTATATGTATTTATATGATATCAGTTTTTTCATTAGTTAAATTAGTTCAGTTTAACTGTTCACTACCAAAAACCACATGAAAAAGAATGAAATTAGATGGTGGATAATGATCCTGCCTAGAAAAACAATGGATATGATATTTTTGCCTTGTTATGCACCCTTACAACAGCACAATTTAAGATATTCTTTCTGAGCTGGTGCAGCAGTGGAGCAACAATGCACCAGCTTGATATAAACATGTGCACAGTGCCGATAGTTATGTTTGTAGGAATAGGGTTCATGCAGAGTAACAAGCTCCCTCTCTTCGGGTGATGGGGTGTTTGTCCAACACTATCACCAAACAGAATAAAAATAATGAACATTTCTTTGGAGTTTCTCGAGGGTCTGCGTTCTGGTTTTTGGCATTAACACTGTCAGAAACACTACACCCTGCATCACCACTGCTTTTTCCGCTGCTTACGTACGTCTCAGTGAAAGTCACATTCTCTAAGGCCCCAGTTAACATGACAACAGTGTTGCTAAAAGCTTATGGTTTTTCCTTTGTATTTCCTCTTGAACATAAGACAACTGATGTGAAAACAAACCTTTAGTAAGGAGCCTGAATCTGAAAAACTGTCAAAAATGCAACAACATAGTTTATATTCCATGCCAGTAGATGGAAGTGCAACTTAGCAGCTTCGCTTATATATTGCGATGATAAAAAACACAATGACCATGAACAAAGACATCACAAGAAACACATATTGCCAGTCTACATGGCAATGACAAGGGCAGCGTTTTCAAAAGATTACAACCAGTTTCAAAAGTTTGCTGTACATAGTCAGGTCAACAAAGGCCAGAAGGCATTAAAATTTTTCGATTTTATGCAAAGACCATTGTGAGGTGTGCACAAAAGAACTGTCTGATGGTCTGGCACAATGACACAGGTGTATTTCAACTAATCTGCCTAATTAGACTTTCAGCCAGCAGTCTGATCAGGTGAGTTAAAACACCTGTGATGGAGGACAATGGACGCTCAAGCGCTTTACTATAAACATTATTTCTGTTGGTGCAGACTGGAATATGTTGACTTGCAGTGGCAGTGAAAGCACAGGTGAGACTAATTTTATGAGCATTGACTTGTTATTATGTTATCGTGATGTTGTGTTATTATACATGTCCCAATAAGCCCTGACAGTGAGGCAGCATGTTTTACAATAGAGGCCTGAAATCACCTCGGCTACATGAAATGTAGTCATGATTTGATGTTACTGAAGACACCTGTGCTTTTCTTGCTGTAACAGAACCCTGAAAAATGTCTACATCTGGCTCAAAAAAATGTCTTGAATCTCCACATGGCCTATGTGTAAGATAAAAAAAGCAGAATTAAGTTGAGACATAAGAGGGATGTTTAAACAAAATGGAGTGAAACAATGAGCATTTTATCACTTGTAATGGACATTTAGAAGACCTGTTTGAGCTATGATGATTGAAAAAGGGATTCAACTGCACCTCGGGACCAAGCGATGCAGCAGGGACTGTATGAAATTGACTTCAATTTTCATTTTTTGCTGGTGAGCCTCAGATTGACTGAGGGTGCAGCGCTGGGTGGCAGGATAACAAACAAGTATTACCTCAAAAGTTTATTCTAAACATTTAAATGCAGAGCTTCTCATGTAGCCGGATGTTAAAAAATTAAAAAATTTAAAACTCTGGAAATGATGTATATGCTTGGAGCACTATTAAGCCCTATTCTATCATTGTTCTGTGAAAGCCATGGTAGATTTGTCAGAGCCATGAAAACAATGAAATGTGCGATTTAAATATCAGCATTTCATATTTCATATATTCACATGTGCATATATATATCTCATTTGTATAACACAAGCCAGGCTGTGAGCAGCTCTTTCTCTCTGCTCTGGCCTCTTTTCTCCATCTCTCCTCTGGACGACAATGGAGAACAATCCCCAGACCCTCAGAGACGGACTAGGTTACAAGCATCACCATGGAAACCCTGGCCTCATTCCCCCAAATCAACATGTGGGAACCGAACTTTTGTCATCAGTCACAGTGTGGCTTAAAAAACAGAAAGGATAATCATTGGAGCCATTTATGTAACTTAAACCATTTTCATAATGTCTTTTTTTTCAGAATCCAATGTGCATGTACTTTTTAGCATTTTCTGAATAAAAATAACCTCCAGGTACGTTCTAATCCTCAGTTTAGCCATATTGTTGTGACAGACAGTGAGAGACAGATACTGCACTGTGTGTATATCTAACACAGTGTATGTGTATGTTAAAGAAGCATACTGTGCGTACTGCAGATAAAGACAGTTAAAAAAACAGAGGGAGACAGAGAGAGCTCTGGGTGTACTGTGTTTCTTTATTTAGCATCCAGGGAATAATGAATACCACCACACCGTTGTTGCAGCTCTGCTATCGTCTGCCAAAAATAGATGCGGGGGCTGGCCACAGCAATAACAAGTGAATACTAATATTCAGAAGCACTAAGCTGTTCAATTGTCACACTGGGTGCAATCCAAAAAAACTCTGTATGCTAACAGATCTAGGCCATATTCAACTGCTTCCTGTTGCTTGAGGACAAAATTACCAGCAGCTTCCACATGCCTCTGGCACTGCAATTGATTTCTAAGATTTACATATCGGCCCTGGTTTGAGAGCTTCGCACACTCCTGCTGAATGAGCCTTGTTCTCTGACTAAAGACTACAGTCTGGAAGTGTCCATGAGCTATTTTCAGAGAAAGGTAGCAGAGCAATGAGTAAGTACAAGGAGGTTATAAAAGGGATGGTAACTGAGGAAAAGACTGGAGGAAATGTTCAAGAGCTTGAATACTTTTTTTTTCAGTCAGGAATGGATCCATTTTGTTCAGGCCTTTGTGTTTAGAGACAGTTTTATTTATTTCTGCTCTAACAGCCAGGTGCTGGTGGATTATAGCACAAAGATCTTTTCTAATATAGCCTATGAGCCAAGCCTGGAGGACTTGTAGCAATGGGTTCTGGGATTTGGACACACATGCCTTTTGAGAGCAAGAACTGCATTATTTGTGATGGGCAATAATAGTAACTTTGGTGCACTGAGGCTGTTTTTTCTTTTTGTATTACGTAGGTGCTCTAAAGTGAAACGTCTCAGCCCTAGCAGGCCATTTCAAATGAGTGTTTCTGGGGTAAAAAAAAGAGCTGAGGTCACGTTGAAAAGAACATTGTGTCCTCCAACTCTCTTGTGCTTGATTTCTATTTACTCCTGCCCTTAGCAATGAGGGGTCAAACGGGTACGAATCACCACCATCATCAGCAATGCTCGGCATCACAGCAAAATCAACAAGGACTCATGGTTATTAGTAATAATGTTACACTTTCTGAACACACACACACACACACACACACGAACAGACACGTGCGCAACTGCACACACATAAACTAAGAGGACACACAGCCACATCTACAACATTGTTAGATTAGAGGCAAGTCATGATGGCGCCTCAGTGACTTCATATGACATAAGTTGCTAGTTTTAATTCATGTTATCTTTATTTTAAAGAAGAGGATTAACAGCAACATTTAATGTGTTGAGATAAAATTGGCCTGACAGTTCAAACTGGTTTGCAGCAGGTTATTGTTCTGCAGCACATTAAAGACAGAATCACACATCACTATGCAAAACAAAAACAAAAGCAGGTACACATGCATTATGCATCATGCAGGAGAGGAGTGAGTAAGGTGGAGTATGTGACCAGGATCAGTGGTTGCTTGTGTGTCCTTTAAAAAGGATTCATTTTCCTGTTTGAAATGTGGAACTGAGGGTTATTGCTCTAATGTAATAAGGGATCTGGCCAAAGTTGTTTTTGTAAACAGGCACTGAAATAAATTGATACAAAATTGATCTAGTGATGCAGTCCTTTCTCGTGTCTTGGACTTAGTGCACTAAGTGTTGGAGGGGAGTCAACGTTTTTTATGGATGTAAAAGAAAAATTTGACAACAAAATTATTCTTGGGTTAAAAAAAAAAAAAGTCTGGTGGAGAAAGTATCAATGTTTAAGTGCGGTGGTGTGTTCAACAACAAAGATTTCCATTGTGTCATGGTTATGATTTATGTTTTGTCATTTTCCATACTAATCCCAGTCTCCTTCTCCCTCTCTCAGCCAGAGCTGTGCAGGGAGGCGGGGCTGATCTACTCGGGAGCAAGGCTCATCACCTCACCTGCACGCGATCAGCAATCAGCTGGCTTCTTAAGCCGGCTCCACACATTCTCCTGTGCCAAACGATTCGTTTCCATGACTGCTTCGCTAGTGTCATTTCTCTCGAATGGATCTCCCTGCCTCTTGTTACGCGTGCCTATATTGATGGTGTTTTTCTTTGTGCATTTCACTTTTCTAGTGAGTTTTCTCTCCTGGACAAGTTCAGTTTTTTGAACTAGACTTTTTGCCCCTTGTGGTGATTTTGTGTTTGTCTCTTTGTTAGAGAGTTTTTGCCCCTTGTGGTGATTTTGTGTTTGTGCTTTTGTTACTTCCCCGCAAGGTGGTTCTTTGTTGCTTTTTGTGTTTAAATAAATTTTCTTCTCAAACGATTCTGCACCTGGGTCCTGGCTCCTCTTGATCAAGACCTTAACACTATTGATTATAAAAGTTTTACTCTATATTCTTTTTTTTTTTGCACGTAGATATGAGTCTGAGACTGTAAACGTAAGATGTTTTTTCACAGAGTATATAAAATTACATGATATAAGTAATCATCTATGACATGTATAAAAAAAAAATGGTTTAGTAAAGCCACCAAGACTCTCTGAAAAAGAACAAATGCAAACTTATCAGAAATATTTAAGAGAAGATTACACGTACATTAAGTTTGCTATTTTTATCTCATCAGGGATCCCCTGCAGTACAGTGTGAGACAAAATGCTTTTGTGAAGATATACTGTAGCTGTAGTAAAAGAAAAGAGGCCACAAAGATGTAGAGGTGGATAAATTACATGTATCCTTCTTTTTATAGTGTGCCACTTCTGTGCACGTTCAGTGAAGTATGCAATCTTTTTCTCTGGGAATATAAAAATATTGATTGATGGGGTCAAATCCTTAAAAAAATTCAAATTCTGCTTACTTTCACCCAGTTTCGCAGCATAGACATTGTGCACAACTTGCCCGTAAGTGCTGCAGTAACAGAAATCAGCCTTTATCAGTGAGGAAGTGCTGAATATTTGGTTGCTAAGAGGCACTTGTCTTCAATGTGACCTGAGAGCTCTTTCTTCTGCTTCCAGACTTCTCTCCTCAGAGCCTTCACCTCAGTGTGGGACTCAATTCTGTGTGATCAGTGAAACATTTCTCCAGTGCAGCCACTGTAGATTTCTCTGGCCCTACGCCTCTGGCAGGGGCACAGCTTCCCTCCAGAGATCTTCACACTCGGCTCCCAACATGAAAACATATGTTGTTATCACAGAGCTGCTGATTCCCCCATGGCAGGCATTCATGTGAGACGTTACTGAGGCGCTCCTCTACACCGCAACTGCAGAGTGTGTGTTTGTTTTGCTTGCTGTGTGTTGTTGTATTTGGGTTTGGGTGTGCTTGTGTGTGTGTGTGTGTGTGTGTGTGTGTGTGTGTGTGTGTGTGTGTGTGTGTGTGTGTGTGGAAGTGGGGGGGTTGTTATTTCAAAGCAAGGAAAAGAATATAAAATCACTATCACAATTCAAATGAGTGGGTGTTTAGTGTGTTTTTGTGTGAGTTTTTGTGTGAGTTTTTGTGTGTGTGTCTGTGTGTCTGTGTGCAGCAGAGTTGTAGCCACAAAACATGAGAACAACAAAGCAGCTGAGGCAGGCTGGTCTGCAGGTAACAGACTGATGACCAATCTGCTGCAGAATTCAGCCATTGTGCTGACACACTGGTTTATTTCTGCTTCAAAACAAAACACCGTGATCATATTTATTTATCAAAATTAGGGAAAAAAGGTTCTGGTTACTATTTGAGTAGGAAAATACAACCACTATGATCTGAAAGGTGCCTCTAAAAAAATTGTTCGGTTTCTACATCTTCAGTGGAGTGGAGTGCTTGAGAACAACTTTGAGCAACTACAACTACAGAGTACTGTCACACTGAACGGTTTTATGATGGAATGTAAGTATCAAAATGACCAAAGACACTGTAAACAATTCCCACAGGATAAATCACTTCTCTGCTGTCCATCCGTAGGACATGAGATAACAGCTTCTGAAACTTCTCATGTTGCACAACAACATTTCACTGCACAGCAGGTAAGGTGTTGGCTACATATGTTTTTGTGACCATGGATGCATTTGTACTTGTAATTTCCAGAAGCAGCAGAAGCAGCACCATATCGGAGTCTGCAAGAATCTCCGCCACCATGAATCTAATCTGACTGCAGCATCTACCTGAGGGAGACTACAACTTCTCTACAATCACCTTTAAAGCTGACAGAGAGTGTTTGATAACCAAGAGAGATGCTGCCTTAAGTTTCACTTTAGCATACTTTCTGCTTTCATTTCTTTACCTCTGTCAGTCGTGTAGATCTACTCTGAAGCAGCAGCTGAAAGTGTTTTCCCTTTAGTGTCTGTGAATAAACATTTTAACACTCAACACTGACAAATTTCAAATTTAAATGTCAGTTTGCATCTGCAAACTAGCAGCTACATCAGTATAGACCTGAGGGCACCTCTGTAAGATACAGTAAAGATATGTAATATTTAATGATACTTCTTTGTCAGTGTGTTAGATGACCTAAGCAGCAGCTGAGGAGGAAAACAAGTCTTTTATTGAGACTAAAAATTATCTCTAAAAAAAAGGTGATAGACTGAGGGAGACGGTGATTCAGTTATCGTCTCAAACCACATTTCTAATCAACTGGCTGGCTCAAGAGGCTTAACACGTTCACCTTAGCTGCCAGCAGCTGCTCTGAGTCATCTGTACACACAAATACACAAGCAGTCACACAAACATTTCCATATATTAACACACATATAAGCTTTTTCTCTCTCATTCACACAAACACAGGCTTGCAGCTGAAAATGTGGATTCAGGCAGGCTCATATTAGTGCCTATATATTAAAAAAAAGACTATGACTAAACGGTCACCGGCTTGTTGTCACGAAACAAAGCAAAACTGACAGAAACTTGAATGAGTTTGAAGTGAATTTTGAGACACTGCCATAGTTCTTCTCATAAATGTGTGTTCACCACAGTGAGCCAAAACCATTGTTGATGCTGAGGTGCCAAAATTCAGAAGGAGCTACCGGACATGTAATCTCACGCAGCCGTACCCCTGGCTCAAAATACGAGGGTCTGGAAAATTTTCGTGATGAAACCTGGGAGTCCTGAGCTGAGCCAAAGGCAGCAGCGACTGTGTGGGTGCACAGACTCGAACACAGTTTCCTGTCTGCCCAAGTCCTCAGATAAAGCACCTAAGATGCCACATTTCCACATCGACTCCAAGCCAACTTAGTTTTAAAGTTAGCATGACAATGTCCAACTGCAACTTTCATACATTTATTGTTCATATTTTGAGACAAAGTTAATTAAAAATCATTTGCATATTAGATAAGATCATAAAAAAACATGTTCTCATCCAAACTCATTAAACATCCACACCACTTTGTCTCATACAGACAAACAAGGTACCCTTTTAGCGTCTGTGTGCAACATGCAAAGTGTTCCTTCCAAAAAGCCCTTTGTACATGTGGTTAATGTTGTCAAATTGGTTGTGGTTGTGCAAATGTCACAGTTTGGTTAGTTTTAGGCACCTAAACTACTTTGTTAGGTTTAGGAAAAGATCATTGGTTTTACAGTGTAGGTCTCTCTCAGGCACTCTCATCTTCTGATCTCCTGGGTAAAGTCCAGTGCGTGTCACTCTAACTGCTATGTCAGGTGCATTTGTTATGACCCAATTATAATAACCTGGATATGTTTACATAAGACTTTGTTCAAAGTCCAGAGTGTCTTATACGGACACTAAGATGCACTTTGAACATCAGATTGACACACCAAATGAGAAAGTGTTGAAATCTGACGGTCTGGAAATGAAACCAGTCCTCCAAAAAGCATTAATACTCATATTTGAGCATAAGAGAGCAAATTGGTTTTAAAAGCTTAACCTCCAGTTTTCTGCTGCACAAAAAAAGCTGATAACATAATGTCCTATTGCAGAGACACAACAGTCAGTTAATGATTACACTGACACCGGTAACAAATGAATGCTTTTGCTACACAGGTAAGCCTGCCAAGTCAAAGGTGAAGCCAGCTTTTATTGACTGTTATTAAATGGACATTTATCGTGTGTTGACATATCAGAATGACAACTGTTAGCACTTCATCCACAAAAATCAAAACATCAAACCACAAGACAAATTATGACAAATGATAGCAGATGTTTTAATGATGGATAAGGAAACAATCACAAAGATATGAATTTGTTGGCTTATCACACTTAAAATCTCCCACAGCACTGAATGCACCACAGACATCCCATACCAGAAAGTACAGAGGCAGTCTTTTTCATTCAAATGTAGGAAATTTGTCATTGTTTGCAGTTATTTCCTGTTTTATTTGGATGATTTTTTCTGTTGGTCTTTGTTACATCATGTTTTTGGTACTTGCTTGGCTTTTTTGATTACTAATGAGTTGCACCTGTGTTGCGTTTGCTTGCTCTCCTTTGTGTGTGTGTATAAGGCTGTTTCTCCCTTTGTCAGTTCGTCTGTTTCTTTCTCCTTGGTCCTGTGTTTGTCTGTATCCTGTTCAGTTTTTGTATTTTCTTGGTTTTTGTATTTCTTTTCATTCCTTCCTTCTTTCAGTTTACTTATCAGCTTTTTTTCCCTAAAAAGCCCTGTTTTTTTTCTTGTTCCTTGAGTTTGTGTTTTTTCACTTCTTTGTCCCTTTTTGTAAATCCTGACAAAATTAAGTAAAACAACAGTAGTATTTTTTTTGTTATAAAACATGAGTGACTATAGAAAAATGGAAAAGAAGCATTAATTTAGAATACAGCAATCTGACCTGGCAAAAGTGCATAACACTGACATTGAAATGAAATATCCACTCCTGCATCTGCTTTAGTAAAAACTGCTGTTTCTCAGATCCCAAACATCAGTCCTAAAATGCTAGCTTAAAGTACGCTGATCCGAGGCTACCCAAATGCATCAATTCTAATCGTTTGTTCCAAGTGAACAACCACAAACTGGTTTATTTAATAACTGCATACAATTTTTTTTTTTGTTTGTTGTTTTTTTTTTTCTACTCTGCTCAATTCCATTTGATCCTTTATAAATGTTGCTTGTGGTGGGGGGCTGTGCATGCGGTTACTGTCTTATTAAGCTTTGTGTGTGTGTGTGTGTGTATCTCCGTATTAAGTGTGTTCTACGCTGAAGTAGCCAACACTTTAAGCTGCTGGTATCAGCTTGATGTTTTCGGTCTCCAGCAGAAAGAGATGACGTCTCCCGCTGAGTGTGCGAATTAGGCGAGCCAATGTTGACATAGCTGTTGGCTGCTTCAGGAAGCAGCCAGATCCACTCTTGTCTTTTAGAGAGTTCCTGCCACCACAGCGTCTGAGCAGCAGTCATATCAGAACAGGCCAGGTTTCAAACACAACAAAGCATGTGTGTGTGTGTGTGTGTCACACACCTAAGGTGTTTGTCAACACAATATGAGGACTGGAGATTCCTTGATTTTTTGGTCACGTCCTCATTAAACAACAACTCAAGCCGTGATAAAAGTATTTCCTCCTTTGTCAAATGAACGGTGTGAGGAGGCAAAGGTTATATGAGGTCAACGAAAAGAGATGAAGGAAGACAGAGGAGAAGAAATATTCAAAGAGTGAATAAAGACAAAAGAAATATGAGGATGGATGAGGAAATACTGTGGAGGACAGAGATAAGAATCACATTCAAAGGCCACGGTGTGACTACAAGATATGAAGATAAAACCTGTTTGTCTTTTTTTTCCTTTGTCTCTGCTTTTTTCACTCAGCTGTATTATGAATAAAGCCACTACTTCAGTTTATTTCTGAGTTAAAATAAAAGCTTATGTGATTAAATGAACATGTGACCAGCAGTGTTTATCTTATCATGTTACATGATAAAAAAATCTATATTTCACACAGCTGTCATACTCTATGATGCTAAGCTAGCAAACATATAAAGTTTGTCTTGACACTGGCACCAGATAGAAGACTGTTTTTATAGCTATATTTATCCTCTGTATGGCAGCCACTTTAGCCCATTTTGACTTATCTTTTCAGGCTCAGATGTACAACGACAATTCTAAATAAAGTTGGACAGCTTCGCAAAATGTAAATAAAATCATAATGTAGTCATTTTGAAATAAATTATGCTGCGGGAAGCCGTTTTACAAAGGGTTCCTGAGTCAATATAGTTACTTTATACAAACATGTTTCACACAGTGATGAACACTATCTCATGATTGCATGTGCAGCCGAGTCATTTGAGGATGCCCTCACCCTTACCTTGCTGTAATACTATTACCTGTTACCAATGAACCTGTTTACCTGTGGAATGTTCCAAACAGGTGTTTTTTAACATTCCAAAATGTTCCAAGTCTTTTCTTCCCCCTGTCTCAACTTGCTTGAAAGGTGCATTTGGTATCAAATTCAGAATGTGCATAATTATTATGTATTATTTATATTTACAAGGACTGGTGAAGTTGATGAGGTAAGACATTACACAAACTGTCTTTGGACTGTCTTTACTTGAATATATGTCAGAAAGGATTAGCAAATCATTTAATTCCTCTTTATACCTTTAACAATGTCCAAGTGCAGCTTAGACTGACAGAGGCTGAGTCAGGCTGACAGAGCTGAGTTATCAAGCTGAGTCTAACATGTCCTGAAATTACCCTTATACAGATATATAGACACTTCCTAGGCATGGCAATAAAGCTTATCAGTTTCTTTTGTTTTTCAGGAGGTTGTGTCAAACTCATGCTTCTGAGTCAAAGCAAAGAGGAAGAATGGTCAAAAGCACGGTTTCATTCCATAATGAAAAACTGTAAATTATTTCAACTAGTCAAAATCTGCTGTCACATTTTTGTGAGCAGAAATCTCATTAACAGGTTTTAATTTGCAGACAGAATGATGCGAAAAGATGCACCGAACACCGGGGTGAGGCAGGAGTTTTGCTGTCGATCGGTTCATTTGAACTTTCCAACAGATGCTGGTCAGAAACAGAGTGGGAGCAGGGACAGAGGGACAGAGAAGGTGAGACACTGTCAGAGGCACACAGCCGTCCAGAGAAGGGGAGGAATGAAAGAATCGCTGTCCATGCAGTAAAGCGGCTGACTCACCCCTATTCTTTCAGCTTCGGGCGGCTGCTGCTAATTCGGCCTATTCAAAGCTGGCTTACAGTAACAAGGCAGTCTGGGAGATAACGTTGGAAACCACAGGCATTTTTTAACCCTTCCTCTTCCTCTTCCACCTCTCATCCCCTGCTTTCCTCTGGGCTCTTCCTGCCATCATAACACTTCCTCATTCCAATATCTCTGGGTGGTGCTTCAACTGTGACTCTCACCTTTTTCACCAAATGATCTCCCTTTAACTTGCTAATACTTACTAACTGAACTGAGTCTTGAAGACCAAAAGCAAATACCTTCACGGTACCTCTCACGGATCTTGGCCTATCTCTCTTTGAGGAGCACTGCATGTACCCACTCCTTTCTGTGCGGTGCAGAGAGCAGCCAGGTCCGCCGCTCTCTGGCTGTTACTATGGAGATGCCAGCCGGGCCAAAACAAAGGCAGAGCAGAAACTAAGCAGCCTCAGACAAGAGCCTCTGGCAGAGCTCTGACAGCCAAATCTGGCTTGGCAGCAGATGCTAGAGCCTTCTCTCTCACTTGGTCTCTCACTTGGTCTCTCATACGCACTCTGAAATTGTTCATTCCCAAGCAAATATTGACTAAGAGAAATAAACAAACTCACATGACTAATCAGGGATGAAAGGAAGAGAATTCATTAGTGTGGAAAGTGAAGGGGTCCTGTAAGGGTGTTTGCACCTCTTTGATCGGAGCTGAGCTTTGAGATGGTCAGTGTCACAGCCTGTGGTCCTGACAGGAAAAAAACAGCCTTGTTTATCTGTATTTGGCATTAATGAAAAGAGGAGTAAGACAAAGTAATATTGAAGGACAAGCTGAGAACTTTAAACAGACTGTCTGAACAACAACTCCACTTAGAAATCCTCTTGATTTACAATCCAGCGGAGGAATCGAGTCATCAAGTTCAATACAGATGTTATGTGATAATCTCAATACTAAAGCTAAAAAGGCATTTGTGAAAAGACATGGATGGATGGGCTGTGAGGAGCACCTTCACTGCAGATGCTGAGTTTCCAGCTGTCTGAAGGAAACAGAAGCACCACCTGTCTTTCACCACAATGAGATGACAATGGAGCAAAACACAAAACACAAGACAGTTTCTAGCAACAATCCCATGCCACACTTTTAAAGCCAAAAGATCTCTGCTTTAAAAACTGCTCACAAAATGTATCAACATGAGCTCAGTTTATTTTAATGAGTAACATTATGATAGTAACCTTACAGGTGTAAAGTGTGAGGGTTGATGGGCTTTAAATTAAAATCACTACAAAATCCCAACTAATTGAAATAGAAAGCAACCTGCACTTTGAGTAATTTCTTTCTTTCTCACACTGTTATATATGGATGGTCCCTAAAGAGTGTTTTAGGTGTTTTATCATCATTTTAACACAATTTTAATGTTACGTAGGAGGTGTTTTGTGTACTGCTACTGTGCATATTGCTACATTTAAGTTAGCGCTAATGCTGCTTTCTGTTTAAAAGAGCTTCTGGTTTGAGCCAAATGAGGCCTGTTTCTGTTTTTTAAACCCTTTATCTTGCTTTGCAAAATCTGCCACACTGGCATATTAACACTTAAGCCTTACTAAAACCATGGGAAAACACACACACACACACCCACCCACACAGAGTCAACCAAAATCTAAAGTGTCACACTCCGAATAACAGGCTGGTAAATCTAACACTCAAATCAAAATGCAAACAAATCAAAACCCTGTTTTCCTCTTAGCAGCTATTTTATCTTTTCAAACATTTTTCTTTTATCATTGATAAAAGGATTGCATGACTAAATATGAAACTAAAAGTCCTCAGTGATACAGAAACATTTTCTTTGCAGGAAAGGCCTTTGAGGACAATAATTAACAAAAGAGAGGCCAGGTGACAGAAACAGGTCAGACTGCATCGCAGCTACATGTCATGTTCCACAGGTCCACCACTGCCAGGAAAACACGACCATATAAGGAAAAGAAGGCTTTTAAAGGGTGTGGTGGAAGTTAGACTGAACAATGAACCTGCAGGACAAACTGTTCAATTCAACAAGACCAACAAAAAGCATGATTACACATCCTCTCACTGCACACCAGCAGGACCAGTTCTCCACACTACAGAAAGATGATAATGAGTGTGAAAAATGTCAAGGAAATTCCTCTGAGGATTCAAGGCCGATTGGTTCTTTTCCTCACTGCAGGTCTGACCTGCTCCAATGTGACAATGTGAGCAACTACTAGCCACCAGGTATCTTTATCTGCACTTAAATTACTGCAAAGACCACACGCAGGATCTCATACCTGGATCCACAGAGCTAATTTTACACCTCCCACCCAATCTTCAGTACTTTATCATAAAACCTGCTGCGTAAATTAAACAGCCAACAGGCATTGTAACAAAGCGGAAATAAGTGTGGGCTGCTTTTCAGGAAATAGCCATATGTGGGGCACAAAAACTGGGACAGGTAAAAATTTACTCACCACCTTGTGAAGTGTTAAGCTTACACCTGTCAGTGCAGCGCAGAAACCAGTCCAACCTAATTCCTAAGAGATAATCCTCTGTCAGTGTGAGGTGTTTTGTTGTGTACATAAGGACTTGAACCGACAGCATAATTACATTGATTTCTACATACTATATAATTATATGTTATATCATTTCAATTACTTTTACAATGGGAACAAATCGCTCCCAGGCTTAACAGGATGTTTCAATAGATCACATTAAACGTTTACATCTAAGAATAAGTCAGGTAATAGTCTATTTTTCTCTTTTTGTCAGCAAATCCAGTAACATGGAAACCAACTAAAGGTTGATTCTACAATCACCATCACATCCTGACTTATTTTCCCTTCTGTTTCACAGACATCAAAAGTTGTCGAAAACTATTAAAAATATCACATCAGTGAGCCACACTGCTGCACAGGCTGACATGTGACTTCACCATGATGAATGTGGGCATTGTAGTTTATTTTCACTCTATTCTACATACAAAGTGTTGCTGAAAAAACTCACAAGTGTACCAAATCTATAGCCTAAAATAGCCCCAAACCAATATAGTATCTATTCGTGTTGGTAAAAGCTACAGTGCCCTGCTCTTTAAGGAAATTATCAAGGTTTTTTTTAAATAAGTATATCTTAATGACCCATTTTTCTATCTGAGAAATTTGGGAAGAGAGCCACAGATGGGGGGGAGGTCTTAACAGTGTAATGCACTGTTGTTTTTGGTAATTTCATGGGATTAGTTGATAACACTAAAACACTTGATATCACCAGTCTTGTTCTTCCAGAAAGATAATGGCAGCTCACTGTAATCTTAGCCACAGTTTGACCTCGAAACACGCAAATTTAGGTTAATTTATCTTGTAAAATGAGCATGTGTTTGTATGAAACACTAAGAGCATTTTCTTAAGCCTTTAAATTCTTTTTCTACTATAATAAAAAACACATTTAATCCACTGAAAGACCTACAATGTGCTTTCACCTCTTCTAGTAGAGTCTCACTAAAAAGTGTATAAAATTACATTACATTCAACAGTTGTGCAGAGCTCTTTGTGAAAAGGCTTCTCTTTCATGCTTATAATGTGAGAGCTGAGTTCTGCAGAATTTATAGCACAAGTCTAACTTCCATTAACTTCCAATAGTCCTTGATTCACCCTCATCTTCATTAAAGGAAGCTCTCTAAAAACTCCCTTCTGCTCTCTCCTCTTTTTCCCTTTCAGTCTGACTTCTGCTTTTCCTCCACCTCTCTCTCTGGGTATAGACAGAAGTTTATCTTTCAGATGTTCCTGAACTATTTAAAGAAGGACATCCTTTAAAACATTAATGTATTTAATTAAATGTTTCCAAAGAAATGTCGTGAATATTTCATTCATGTAGTAGAATCCATTAAAAGCCTTTTACAGTGAATGGCCACCTGCATGCTCGTGGGCAGCATCTCTGATGCCCACCTCCAGTTACTGTACCGGTCAACTTCATGTGGTTATTTGTGTGTGTTAGTGTGTGTGTGTGTACAGGAAGGCAACCTATGGAGAAGCTGGTGAAAAAAACACTTTCATGTGCTGAGAGAGGACCACTCCTTGCTAAGATGGGAAGTCAAGAAAAAGAGAAGTACAAGACAGACAGTGCAAGCAAGGGCATCTCTGTCTGCTCCTGTCAAACATGCAAGAAGGGTTTTAAAAGCTCATCGAGAAAACTCTCCCATCTGCTGTCACACACACGCATGCACACACACACACACACACACACAGAAAGGACACCAGGAGGACGTAAAGGAGGGGCAGAGGACAGAGAGGTGGTCAGGAGGAGGATGTACCTACAGCCATCTCCTGAGCATGAAATCAATTGTTGGGCTAATGTTGCTGCCACTTATGGATCTCCTCTATGTTCAACTGTTTTGCCCCCTGAGAGGACATATTTAATTTTTCATAGCCTCCTGCAGCATGGCATTTCAGTCACAGCACTCCTCTGTATGGCAGCTCCACAGCTGTGTGTGTGTGTGTGTGTGTGTGTGTCTGCTCACAAACTCTGGTTTCTACTTGCCTCTCTTAGCTCTCAGCATCTCTGTGATTTTGAATACAGGGCCAAACAGGTCTGTCTGGATTTTCAGCAAGTGTTGCATGACAGTCAACACCGTTCCAAATGAAGATGTGTTTTCAGTTGTGTGTTGGTGTAATTAAAGTTGCTGTAAAGCCACAGTTACAAAACAGTAAGATTCAGGCCAGTTGCATTCTTCTGGCAGCAAAGTCTGGCTTCAAACGTCCCACTGTTTCTGTGTGACTTAGCAGTCTGGCAAAGCTGCTGATTAATTAGCTTCAGACAGACTGACAGTTCATTCTTGACTGGATGAACATTTGCTAGGCTATCATTGCTCTTTGCTTTCAGTTTTCAATCAGTAAAGACTGTCCACAGAGATCAGCTTCTGACAAATTTCAGACAGTTGCAGCGTGCCTTATTCTAATCGACTTGGTTGCAGTTAACACCATGTGGATGATTAGTTCACAACACCAGTTTTACATGTCAGCGTCTTATATTGGACTTTGGAGGGCTACTGCATTTATGAATAAAAGGTGTATAAAGTTTGGTGCGACTCCAGAGGGAGCTGCATGATGTCTGATAAACTGTCTCGAGCGATGTCACTTGAGTCAGAGTTGAGTTGGGTGTAAAGACCACAAGTTTGAAACTTCTGGGGGTGCGGAGTTAAAAAGTGGGGAACAAACCAGATCTCTGTAGCCTGCTGCTCATCTCTGCTCGAGGCTATAACAACCGAATCTCTTTTCATACATGCAATGAAAGAGACGACAACTCCAGTTCTGCTGCATCCTCTGTTTTTTGAAATACCCCAATACAATTTTATGGGAGTGTGAGCTAAAATACTGGAGTTCATTAAGTAGTTGTCAGCAAGGCGATTGGTCAGAACTTCTTTTTTGACGCTGCTGATATTGCTTCTGGCAGGTGTTTCCAGACTTATCTCCTGTGAAAACTGAACTTGTGCTGTAATCTGTCTGTGAGAGACAATTGAGACTCCCCGATGGTTCAGAAAACACCTATCTGTGTTCAAATACACTCACAATATACCCAAAAACACTCAAAAACGGGATTTCTTTGGCTTTATTTCTCTGCAGGATCTCTCTTTTCATCTCTGAACAACTTCTCACAGAGAATCCCCTCAAAATATTTTCAAAAATGAATGTAAAGATGTCCTCCTTCCCTATTGCCTCCTTTTTGGTTACTCCAACTTGTTCTTGTATTGTTACCAGTGTTTTTTAAACAATATACAATGGAAAGACAAGACAACAGCAGTGTTTCACCCTGTGTGCTGTAGTGAGTATTTGGCACTGGATCCAAAGACAGCCTCCTGTCACTTTTTATCTTTTAACTCTGTCTCTTTCTTTTCATTTGCATCAATTAATGTTCTAAAGAGATGAGACACTTTGGCAGAGATAAATTGGGAGACTTAAATCAAGGTGAACAGTAGCTGGGGTGTCTCAATTTCCAAGTTTGCAAGCGAGTGGGAGCATTTGCCCAAAATACAGGCTGCGCGTGACACAAAGGAATACCAAAGAGCTGTCAGAGCCGTGCCACTTCATTCACAGGACGAAGAAAAATGCAAAGTCAACAACACTGATTCATCTCAATACACAAAGCAGCACAAACCCCACGGAAGAAACCAAATTTCGTCTCTGCAGGAGTCTAACAGAGTTGCAGGAGAGAGGGTGGGGGGGCAGGGCGGGATGAGAGAGGCCTACTCAATAATTCAACCCTCGCTGGTTGATGGATAGAGACATTACGTCAGGAAAAAGGCTCAGAAAAGACACTTGAAACAGGCTAAGTGAATTATGGATGAAGCCGTGGAAAGAAAGAAGAGGCAGAAATATATGTTGAGAAATATTTCAAAAAGCAAAGGTTTCCATCAAAAGTTGTCTCTGCCTCCTCCTCCTGTGTAAATCCTATTAGAGACGTAGGATAGCACAGGGGGATTAACTGACCCTGTGTGCTCTGTCCAGACTGTTTCACACCGATAAAGTACAGAAAACCTCAGCATCACTCCCAAAATTGTCATATGATGAGTGGAGAGGGGCTTTGGTGTTATGTGGGCCTTCATTACAATCAAGAATCATCACAGCAACAATGTGCTTTCAGATTTCTTTTCCAACGTCAAACATTTCTCGGCATTTCGGCAACAATAGCCCTCTTTGAAAACCCTCGCTCTCCTTCTCTGTCAGGTGGAATTTGTGGCATCTCAAAAATGTCACTTGTAGTTAGAATTGGGCTGCCGGGCGAGTGTGGGGTGGTGGTGGTGGTGGTGGTGGTGGTGGCAGGGGTTACACTGCTTTGATGTAACCTATGTGAGATTGAGAGCAGGAGGGAAAAAAGGGAGCTGAGAAGTGAAGGGTGTGGGTGAACGCTTCACAGCAGCACAGCTTTACCTGGATGTGACACAAACACCAGCGGGAGGGCAGGAAATGTTGTCTGCTGGTTATTCTTCCCCTCCATCAGTCTTCCTCTGGTGCAGCCAAGGAGAATATTACACAATTTTAAATTTAAAGATCTGTGCCACGATCACAATATCAATTCAATAAAGACCAAACTTGACGGACACGGGGCTCAGGAATGAAAAGTGAGCCAGGGTCACAACAACTGCAGGTTAAATTCAGAAGCTGCTCATTTACAAAAGCTTTACATTGTCTCATCCCCCCAAAAAGAATTGAAAGACTTTTGAAATTTTTCTGACTATTTTCAGCTGGTTTAAGCAAGAGGGTGCTTCACTTCGTTTCAGTAATCATTTAAAAATCAATCTCTGGCTCTCTGTTCAGAGCTATCACTTGTATGACTTTAAAATTAAGGAAATTTATCTCAGCTTAGCTTATTAGCTGTGTTGGACCTGTCCCTCCTCTGTCAAAGTATGCAGACAACAATAAAACAGGAGTTTTTTTGTACTAACATGTGCTTCGATGCCCCCCCTTTCAACAACATGTTTGAACCAAACAAAGCTAACGAGCTAATGAGTTTGCCAACTAACTGTTAATAGGCTTGATAGCTTTTATGGAGCTTAATTTTCTCCTTTTAGTATATTTTTAATTTACAAAACGTTGTGCAATGTTGAATAAAATGCCAGGGAGGCGTAAACGGAGAGAAAGAGAGAAAACACAGACAGGATTTACTTTTGACTCTCTGTCTACAACTGTTAGCTAACCAGCTGGGGTTTATCACCAGGCTCGCAAAAATTACTACATCGCCGTCACTCTGGCGTTACCTGTTTTCATGGACAAGAAAAACTGCATTAGAGCAAAACTACACTACAGTAAATGAATGCCGCACACCCAAACACACACACACACACACACACACTCTGTCTACCAACTGGGAAGGACAACAACTGTCAACCTTCACTGTTAAATGACAATGAAAGGTTACAGGTTGACTTTCATTCATGAAACTGTCTTCACAACATTTTTTTTATTGGTGCAGTCACGTGAAACAGTAAAGTCTGTCCGACACACCTTCCCAATCACAGTGAAAAGGCAACAAGGCAAGCTGAGTTTGGTCATAGCAAGAAATTATGACTCTATGATCACCTCATTTAACATAATTTGAAAGACCATGTATGTTGTGCAGTCTGATCCCTGCATCAGTGGGTGATCATTGAAAAACTTATACAAATAAATTAGTCCAAAGCTACGGTCTGAAGAAGATCCAAGCTGTTTTTAAAATCTGATAAATGCTGTGATTTATGTGTGAAATATTAACAACTGCCTGACACTCTAAACAACTCTAATCTTTAGGGTAAAAAATAACTTACTGAATGACTCATTGGATTTAAAGTATTTATGGAACATTTGCTTGTGTAACTGTCGTTCTGCAACAGCCATGAGCAACTTGAGGAAGTATAACAGTCATTTAACGACTCCTTTTAAAACCTGTTACCCGTAGCTCTGCATTCACCAAGAGAGGAAAACCCGTCATCATTTTTTTCTTAATTTTTTCGGAAAAAACGCAGGACTACAGACCATATTTTTTAGCTTAATTTTATCGCAATGATATTTTTGATTAAAAAGCACAGACGTGTATGTGTGATATCACAGCATTACCGTCCATATGACTGACACATAAATGGGAGACACCAGATCAAGGACTCATCACCCTCTCTGTGTCACCTTACCTGTCAACTGATACATGTCATTCATCGACATTTGATCTCCACCTCCCTGGAGAAGATATATAAAAATCACATTGAGAGCTTTCAAACTCACTTTTCCTCTCCCTGTCGATAAGAGGACTTTCTCGCTTTCCCGCATCCACTGACCTGATTTCAAAGACTATGCAGTTTGCTCCAGGGCCAAGGGATTTTTCTCTCCCTGCCTCTACAGTCAACTCTCCCGGGGCAGAAAGGCAGAGCACTATCGACATTTAAAATGGAATAATGCATACATAATGCTTTGGCACTGGTGTTGCATTGGCAGGACTTATGTACCAATAAGATGGATGTGTTTTTAAACGCGCTCGCTCCAGATCCCGCATGGAAGGCCGAAGGCAAAATGTTTCTGTGCTCCAGGTGGTCACTCAATGAACACTGACAAATTTATGCCTCTCTTGGACAATACAAAGCTTGAATGTGTTGGTTTTATGGCTGACCCCTTCCGGCTGGTTGGTCAACTCACTGGTTGATATTCCTGTCTGAACAAAATGTTGTTGATCAGACAATCAGTTGTATTACTTTCATAAGAAGAAAGTTGCTTTTTAATCAGTTATGCATACATAGATCTAATGTACATGTTTGCAAATTATTGGTTATACTATGTTAGAAGTGACATTCATGATGAAAAAAATCATCATATTTGAACAACTTTACCTGTAACGTTATGTAATCTGCCATGGCTGATCAGCAGCGGCAGCAGAGTTCTGCACAGCAACACCAAGTCAAGCAAACAGATCCCTCACTTGAAACTATTTCTCCCTTTTTCTAACTCTTGTTGGAAGACAAAAGCTACCATTCTGGCAGCTTCCCTGAGCCAATGGAGACAACATTAATCAATTCTTTTCAGTGCTTTCTCAACAAAACACACAATGTTTTCTTATGTATTTGAATAACTCTTGTCACACTTGTTTGTCTGTCACTGACAGAAAGAAGAGAAGGATGATTATTGTTCGCAAAGCTGCGACTTCACTGTGGTCCTCTCTTAGCCGGTAAGGAATGCTGCTGATGTGGTGCCAGTGAGGCGAGTTTAGTGAGGTCCCATTGGAGGGAGGATTAACATTACCGAGGCTGCTGAGCAACGTGTGTGTTCAGTCTTGTGTTATGTAATGTTACTCGGGGAGAAGCTGCTGTATGGTAACACTGCTTGTGCAGCAGGTCTGCAGCAAAGTTTATGACACTGCTTGACCCTTCAATGTGCCTCACTATTGGACAAATCGGCTTCCTCGCAAAGAAATCTTGTATTTGCATAATCTACTGCATCATATACAGCATGACCTTACACCAGGGTTTATATTAACTGAATAATTCACATCATTGATCAATATTTTTGAAGACACGAGTCATAATATTATTTTAATGAAAACTCATCTGATGGTACTTACTTCTGGTTTTCTTCAACTCCGCATAGCAAAAAGAAAATAAGTAAAGCAACATTTGATTCTCCCCAAAGTGATGAGGTTTTTCTTTAAATGAGTGCATTAAAATTTCAGTTTATGTGCTGATGTAAAAAATGGTTCATAAGGATTATAGGAAGTAACCGCTGAATGTTTTTCAGCAGTATACACTGGCCTGTTTAATTGCCCTCCAATCTCACTCTGGTAAACAGAAAAAAAAATATTCATCTGCTTCATGTTGTGATGTCATTTAAACACAAAGTCAGTGTTTTATTCATATTTACTCTATATCCAATTGTTTTTCTTGCTAGTTCTTCCTGATGAATAGGCTAAATGTTATCATTACAAAGAAATGGGATCCTGACCAAGCACCTGCATGTTACAAGCTGAAAGTGGGAACACGTTGGTAGAACAATATGTTTACAAGATCTACAAATTCTCTTGGTTGTAAAAAAAAGTGGCCTTGGAAAAAGATCTTATTTTAAAGCACTTTAATGACAGTTTCTTCAACAAGATAAAGATGTGAAAGCCTGTTAGTTGTTGTAGCAGCTGAAAAAAAATAAAATACACAAAGTAGAAACTTAAATAATTCATCAGCAAAGTAAAGGGAATTGCATAAGAAAACTATCTTAATTCTATGACCAGATCAGAAGGAGAGCAAGGATGACCAGCTGCAGGCCAAGGTACTATTTACTAAATGCCTGGGAAAGCGACAGGGCAGTGTTGACATTGTTGAGTTTCTGTCAGCTCAGCATGACCTGTATCATCCTAGACGCCTGTTTCCCAGGCTCCGGTGACGGACAAAGCAATCAAAGTCACTTTACTGCCTCCCTCTCCCTTAACTGCTCAACTCAGCTACACCTCCATCTGATGTTAGTCTGTTCCTCTGCCACAAGACTTCCATTATCATCTGCTAAAGGATCTTTCAGCTAATTTCTCTTCTTACACATCCAACCATTTTCTGACTGCAATGGAGAAATGCAGGCAGGCCAGGTTGTGCATGTATAAATGAGTCGTATGCATTTAAGCTTTTGTCAAATGATGCTCCTAAATTTTCTGACACGAGATAGCAGCATGTAATCCCAACAGTCAAAGAGTTTTCAACGTTACAAGTAGTATAACCATTAGCACATTGTGGTGCAAGAATCAATCTATGGAGAGACAGACAAGCCTTTTATTTAAGCAGATCAGACATGTTCCCTCCTGGTGTGAAAAAGCCAGTGATTTTCCTCGTCTCTCCCTCACAGCAGCGGCAGCGTAGGAAAGCAGGCTTTATGATACCATGATTCACTGGCAGCCTAATGAGAGCCACAGCCCTAAGCTGTTTATGTGGCATAAAGGCTGCCTTTATTAGCGCTGCTGTCAGAGAGGGGGAGCTGGGCATCGGGTGGCAGCGCAGAGACAGTTCAGCTCATAATAGTAATCATTCACTGACAATACTGGAGGTCATCATCTGGCAGCACAGAGTAAAGACACAACTCAACGCCAACGAGGAGAAACAGGATGGTGCTTAACTAATGTAATCAAACACAAGGAGTTTGTCACAGAGGGTATAAGTCACATGAGGTCATCTCACCAAGTATTTAATGTCCTTATTACTCATTTAATGACACACTGTATAATGCTGCATATGTAGATTTAACAGTCATAAAAGAATCAAGTGCTTGGCAAGCGTTGCTGTCCAACTCCAGTCATATAAAAACTCATCAGCTCAGTCATAATGTGTCTGCCCTTCAGTCTCTCTGAGCCTCTCATCACAGCCCGCCTCCTCTCCAAGTGCAAGGGTGCAAGGTGAACGTCCCACAACGGAGACAGAGACAGAGACAGAGACGGAGACGGAGAGGGACAGACAGGGAACAGATGTCTGTCGCTTCAGCAGCTTCTCCTTTCACATCTCACAGGAAAAGAGTCAGTGCACACACAGGTTCATTTCAGACCAAGTTACAGTGAGCTTCTGCAGGTGGAAGAATCACAAGGGGACTCAAAGTGCTGCAACGGTGACAGTTTGCAGAACCGGCTCCACTGGGCTCTGTGTGTGTGTGTGTGTGTGTGTGTGTGTGTGTGTGTGTGTGTGTGTGTGTGTGTGTGTGTGTGTGTGTGTG
>JAQMCX010000043.1:18196978-18235836 GCA_029814765.1 Acanthurus leucopareius | reverse complement strand
GTGTGTGTGTGTGTGTGTGTGTGTGTGTGTGTGTGTGTGTGTGTGTGTGTGTGTGTGTGTGTGTGTGTGTGTGCGTAAAGGGATTTCTTTGTCTAGACTTAAGCAAACAATGTTGTGTTGTTGTGGACCTGTGATGACGTCTGCTATAGTGAGCTTTAGATAACAAGGCTGGCATTCACATTCTAAGGAACATTATATAACTGCACCCAAAACTTAATCACTGATCTGATTAAACAGCAGTTTCACAGTTCTGTGCAACATGATTCTGTCCCTGATGTTTTATCACACTAGCTCTTCGCTCATTTGCCACACAGAGTTTGAAAGATGGACATAAAGCTGAATCTGGAGATGAGACTGACTGGGAAGATTTAACCAGACACAAAGTAAAAACATAATTCCTTAAGCTTGTTCCTGTGTTCTCAGTTTTCACTGAGACTTTTACGAGCTAATTACAGCTCTAACAAGTGTTCTTTACAATGATCGTAAAATGAAAATCAAACAAGTTTGAGGTGACTCAGATGGCTGAGGCAGCTCAAGGAATGACAGTCTTGTACGGAACAAACAAACAAACTGTTGTCTCACAAAGCTAATTAGCTGACAATCAATTTACATCAGTTATCTTATCATTTCCATATTTATGGAAAGTAGGTGAGGTTTCTCCAGATCAAATGACAAAGCTGTGATCTTGTTTAAAAATGTCTAAAAACAAAAGCAACCAGAAGGAAAAAAAAGGAAATTACCTTAAAAATCTCATCCTGCTTAATCCAACTCTCACTGAGACACCAAATTGACTAAATGGACTCAAACATTAAAAAAATTGCTGTTTTCAAGATGAAATCTTAATTTTAGCCGCTATGTTTCAAGTGTTCAGCACATCCAATCTGAAGTGGATGTCTTTGCTTCAAGACTCTAGAAAATGTTTGGTGGACAAAGAAAAGAAATATCACCCAACTTTCCATCCCTACCGGGATAGGTAGGTAATGACTGAATGTTCAGTTTTGGCTGAAGCATTCCTCTAAAAAGGAAATATAGGCTGTTTTTAACCAGCAAGTTATGCTGGAAAAGCATTTTAACCAAAAGCGAGCGACAGTGGTCCTCTTTGAAGATAGGTCAGTTCTGTTGTTCAGTCTGAAAGTCTGTTGCTGCAGGTAACATTGTTGTTAATGACTCCACTGTTAAGTGTAATACAATAAAATGCTCTCTGTTAATTATAAACTATTATTTATGAAGCTAGTCCTCCTGGTGAGTTCCTACATTAATTAAAGTTTGACAAGTCATGGAGGAAAGTAGCTCAGAAAAAAAAAACAAAACAAAAAAAAAACATCCAGTGTGGTGATACAGACAGAGGAGCTTTATGTGTGTGTGTGTGTGTGTATGTGTGTGAGTGTGTTTGTGTGCGTTAGTGTGAGACAGAAAGAGACAGAAAAAGAAAAGGATGAATGAGAAAGGAGTGGACCTGCATTAGAAGTAATCCTGGAGCTTACTCACTGATCACGTTTAGCATTTTAAGTCATGTCAGGGCCGCAGCAGTTACAAAGCTCAACCGGCTCACTGCTGCAGAGTCATGACACGGACTCACCTTGGAGTTGGCTTTGGTCTTACTGCTGCTGCTGCTGCTGCTGTTACTGTTGTTGTTCGGGTTGGAATTAGCATCTTCATGTACTCTGTCCAACAGCCAAAGGAGGAACTCCAGGGCGTCGTGCTGAGAGTTACCCCGAAACTGAGAGCCGTACTTGGCCACTATGCTCTGAGGGAAGGATAGAGAGAGCCATCATGATTAATCTGTCACTTTGGGTGATTTCAAAAGTCATTAAATTCTGACATCCTTCCTGACAAAATGAGGCCATGATAATTACACGGAACACATGAACCCATCATTTGTAAGTGAGAGTTGGTTCAGCTCGCAGCACTCATTAGAGGGAAAAGGCTGGGCTGTATCTCTCTCTTCTCAACGCTTAGTGCAGACTCATTTAAGAACATCTGTCCCACATTATTTATCTTTGATAAGATCATGTAATTAAGTCATTCACAATTTCTTTTTTGGACATGACATCCTGGAAAAAAGAGCAACTTCTCTTTCAAGATGTCTATTAGTCAACGTGTTTCATCACAAAGGTCCCCACATGTAAATGATACAGCAAATTAGACCATACAAAAAATAAATAATAGTTTTCAACAACTTTAACGGTATTCTTATAATTAACACATGAAGTCACAACAGTTTCTAGCCTGAAATGGAGCCATTTATAGGTGGTAGGGAGTAGAATTTAAATTCATGGGTGAAAAAAGTATTTATCTTCACTTTAGCTTTGAAATGATCCTGTGGTTAAACTCCTGCAATAGATTCAAGGTCAAAATCTCTCACAAAAGACATTTGAAGCTTTGTTGGAAAACCTAAATAGAAGCTTTAGAAGTGAAAAAAAGACATTTGGTGCAAACCTTTAGGAGTGCAAATTGAAAGCTGTCAGACACTGACAATTTGATTTAACTGCACCATTGAGGTCAGAAAATATCCAAGACAGCATCCAGAAGCATATCAGCACACAGCACTTGACTCAGCCAAACTCTGAGTAAGTAACACCCAGCTCAGGTGTTGGTCTGGCTCTGCAGTGGCAACAAGTGCAATTATGTGATCCTACTTTCATCAACATGTGGTTGTTTAAATAATGTATTCAAATGGATGTTTTTAGAAGCATAACAGCATAAATAAACAAAATCAGACACGTCAGAGCTTCATTTAATGTGTCCAATAATAACTAAAGAAATCATTCCACACACACACACACATTCAACCACTGCACGCTAGAGAATGACTCATAAAGAGGACATCCCATCCAAAACCTGACAGGTGTTGCTTGACAGAGCAAACAGCCACATGCCTACTTCAATTATGAGGAGGGAGTTTTGAGTTTCTGAGTCTGACATAGAAAATGACACGCAAAACTATGCATGGACGCTACACCGGGCGGCCTCGCTCTCCGTCTCTGTGTGTGACTGACAGTCTCCAGGCTGTGCTCAACACCTCATTAAAAATCACCACATCATACCTGCAGTACCCCAGTATCTAAATATAAACACAGGAGGGTGGTCCCCCTCTAACCAGACAGAGACAGCCCGCTAATGAGCTTCATCGCTATGAGAAAGCACCGACAGGGGATGGAGGGATGAGGGACAGATGGAGGGTGGGAGCAGTGGAGTGGAGGGATGTTGGCAGAGTTTCAACAGACCTGCGAGTGTTTTTCTGTCTCCTTATCAAAAAAAAGGGACGGCTCAGTTGTGGCTGTCCCAGAGATGAAAAGTGAGAAAACAGCGGCAGCACGGTTTCTCAACATTAGAGGGGTGAAAACACAAAAGCAAAGACAATGAAGGTCAACTTCCAATCTTACGATGAGTCTGTGCACAAAAATCTGATGACAACAAGAGGTCAGAACTTCATTAAACTGAGGGTCCGACTTTCCCACATCTCTGCTGCTTTCTGCCTCTGTATGTGTGTTCATCCCTCTGAAATCTGTCAATACAGTGCTGTCTCCCAAAGCATCTCTAGTGAACAACTCCGCCTCAAAGCCAGCTAAAAGACTTGGCAAAGTCGTATTCCCAAGTCCCTTTTTAATTGAATTCTTGTAAAGGGAGAAATGAAATGAGGAAAAAAAAAAGTCAATGAGGTGGTGAGAAAGCATGAAAAGGCGAAGAAAACAGGTGCAGGTTGAAATGCTGAGTATCTCTGCAAACACCAGTAGTGTTTTAAAGCTGACCTGAGTACAGCTCTGATGGGATCCTAAGAGTTTGTTGAGCAAACACTTGAGAGCCATTCAAGGAGAAGAGGAAGGATGGTGCAAAGGTCAACTTGAGAGAGCGTAGAGCTTTTTGTAAGAACTATTGATCAGTCTAGACCATGGATTTGATTCCTAACCCACACCTGACCTGACGTGGTGGATAAAGGCTGAATTTCTATTAATTCTCTCTAGCTCGAAGCCAGATTTAATTAATTTATTGATTTAATTCATTGGTTTATAAATTAAATCTCAACACTTGGAACAAGGCAGAGTAAGCCTCTATTTTTTTCACACTCTAGCACTATAAACTCGCTCTCACATTGAAAAATGTGAAATGTGAGAAAATTCAACATTACTGCTGACGCCTAACTCCCACCATGAATTTTAAAGTGAAACATCACTCAACTATTATGTTTTAAGGACACAATCATAGGGACTTTAATTAGGTTTAGTTTAAAGTCATATTAAACAGAATCCCAACTTTAGGAGCTACCAAGATTCCATATGATTCAAGGTGCAGGCAATTTCTCTATAATATTGATTTTAATTTCCAATAAAAGAAAAAAAACAGAGGAAACACAGACTACAAGGTTTCCCACGAACAAAACAAACAATAAATAAGCAAAAAAAACACAAGGAAGAGATAAAAGAATGGCAAAGGACAACTATGCACCCCTGCAGCCTCCACAGCTGGGGTCATGACCTTCCAGCTGTCAGCAGGGGGCAACGTCCACACCCAGATGTCTGTTTTTAGTATCCTGTCTTACTATCCGTGCTTCAGCTCACACCATTACCCTCATGTCCTCCCACATCCATCCTCTCACTGTGTAAACAATGATGGATAAGAGTGCCGGCAGGGCAGAAATTTACTATAAACATACATCAAGCAAATAACCCTCCTCCTCCTCTGTCTGTAAAAAAAATAAAAAAAACTATTTACACCATCTCACCATATCGTTGTTCGGCCTGCCAAACAGGCCTGGATGGATTCCTATGTGACAGACAGAGAATGATACAGACAAATTATGATGGGGCATGACCTTCAGAGGTACACACTTTCGGTTTTTTTTTTTTACCACACACTACCCATTCCCACCACAGGTGTGGCTGGAATGAAGCTGAACAGAATCTGTCATTACTGGCTGCTCCATTTGCAGCCTCATTTTTCAGCTGCCCGGTGTTGCCAGCTCACCTCTGCTGCCGGAGCAGACCGGACGCAGGGCAGCCATCACTTACAGCCTCTGCTCATTCCACTCCTCCTTTCACACTGTGCTTCATCTATGCTTTTCCTGTCTCTCAAACACAAACACACAACCTTGCTGTCCTCTTTCTTCTTCCCTTCCTGTTAACTCTATTTTTTTCTTTCCTCTCTTTCATGAAAGGACCATTCCCTCCACTAATCAGGTCCCAGCTGAGCTCCAGTCTGCACAGCTACCTCTGAAACACACACACACACACTTTTGTTTCTACCTAGCTATAACCACCACTTTTTCAAACTGTCTCCCTCTGCATGTCCATACACACAGATAAGCTCCTATTAGCAGTGTCCTTCCCTGTCACCTCCCACTGCTCTCTAACCAAATCTAAACCATTTCAGCCTGCTGCTTCCTTTGTAATCCGGGGCCGCATTGAATTCACATCCAGAATAATGGAGAACCAGGCAGATACTTCTAATGACAAATCTAAACTATGTCTTGAAATCAGACCTTATTTTTCTTATTATGCCAAGAAGCTTAGAAAACCTTCGAAGAAGGTGCCAGTGAGCCAAGACTGAACAAAGCTTGCATGTCTGCAGGAGTCCCCTGCGTGGGATTTACAGGCGATCACTAAGAAATAAGAAGGGATGAGATGCGATGGAAATAATCGCCCCTGAATGGGTTTACAGCCCAGAAGGGGAAGATCTCCCTGGGCTCTGCTGAATCTGAGAAATTGATACTCACAGCTGAGGCTGTAAATACGCAACTGTGTGCACAGCTGAGAGTGGAGGAAACTGTGTCTGTCACACTATCGACAGCTTACATGCCATTTCCGTGTGCTTCCCATCATTTAGATAACGTAGGAAAGCCATCCCAGACCCTCTTCCATGATTCAGTGATGGCAGCATCACACACTAGAACAGTAAAGATTGATTTATCCCCTTGACTCCTCACACTGCCTGGTTGATGCGTTCTACATAAATCATAAGAGGGATAATAAACCTTGTGGAAAATGGTCTCATATTGTTTTGCTAACACGGATTCAGTGCAAACACACTTCTCCTTGTGTTTCTTTATTGCATTTTGTCACAGTGGTGTAGGTATAATGGAGTGCGGCTCATTGAGTCGTGGGAATGCATGCTGCTTCCAGACTACATATGGCAGTTCTGTTAACAGTGTTTACAGCAGGAGTGGTACTGTGCTTTGTTGGTTTGAGGTGAGAAGTTTTGAAGCAATATCACTTCCTGTATAGCTGAAACATAAACCCTTGCAGATGCCTTTGGCCAAATACAAAAAAAATGGTTATTATGTCCACTGTGTGCTTTAAGTCAGAAAGTCTATTCTTATTCTAAAACCTTGAAAAATAAAGTCCTGCGGCAATCAAAGTGAAGTGAGAGGCAGGCCCACAGCACAGAGTCCAGGTGGTGCATTTCCCAACGGCAACGTGTGTGTCTTACTGCAAATATTGTATACATCCTCACCACCGACAGTGAGAATCAGAGTGGTCTTTGACGGCGAGCAGAGACGAGCAAAGACAAGAAAAGACAAACAAACCATCAGTCTCGCTGGCCTGCCTTGCTGTCACACCCTGCCTGCACTCCCAGAACAAACAAGACTACTTAAAACACCAGGCTTCATCTTCCCGCCTGAGCTCCACTGGCCTCACAGAGCTGCAACTCCTGTCGAGCGTAAAAAAAGATGAATCCGGGCTTCGCTCTACGACTTCTAAAAGAAGTTACTGTGTTGTTAAATCCTTCAGGTCAGCTGTGTAACGTGGTAGAAGAAGAAGAAGAGCTCACTCTGTCATCAAGTTAAATTGATGTGGACAACTTTTGGGCCAGCCAATAAAAGGACGGTTCATCCCTCCAGATTTCATCCACATCAAATGTGTAGCCAAGCAGTTACAGCAGGGTTGGAAATTTCAACCTCAAAGCGTTACACCTGCATTCGGCCAATCACAACCATTTACAAGCACAGTCACATTTGGTGACACATTCCATAGCAGACTTGCGTTGAAGGAATCTAATGAGGGTGTGCGGGTGAGAGGCTTTACAGGTGAGACAAGGGCTGAGTTGCAGGTAACTCTGCTGAAAAATCACAGTGAGGCTGGTTAGGTGGCCATGTGTGAGACTGCACCTGAAGAAAACAGGATCAGTGTGTATAAATGCCAACAGAGGGCAGAATGAATAATCCCAGGTGGAGTTTGGCAATTGATTTAATACATTAATATGTTAATGCATAGATTAGCGATAGGAGTGTTTTTCCTTGCAGATGTTATTCTTATAGGTGATTTGCTACATAAAGTTTTGCCAATTGAATGGTCTGCCTCCAAAGAACGCAGGAGAGAAGCCTCTTCAGTTAGAATTCATGACTTCCATCAACAGCTTTATCTTTTCTCATCATTTATATAGAGATATGACATCTCAAGCAAAAAGGCCCACTTTTGAGAAAGCATAACCACAAGCAGTCTAGTTACACCAGTCCGCCGATTTTCAAAATAAAGCTTTTGAAACCCTGAATTGTGATATTAGAACAAAGACTGCCATTAAATGTTATAAAAAAAAATATTGGTTATTCTGATTCTTTGAATACAGCACTTTTTAATAGAACATTTTAACTCCTTGCTGTATAAAATAAATAAGAGGTCATTCTGGTGTCTTTAGTCGAGACGCTGACTTCTGCTGTCAGGCTCACACTGCTCACTCAAGTATACCGATCCAGAAACAAAGAAGTTAGAAAAAGCACTGTAAAAGCCCTTATCTGAGAAAAAAGTTTCTTTCCCCACTTCTTTGCCAGCCAGTTAATCTCTTCGAGTGTGGAGAGATTTGGTAATAACGATCAGTTGTCAAAAGTTGCCTGTCCCTCGCTCCCATTACAGACTGGGGAGGGGGGTCTTCTGAGGATCACAGGAAGGGATGATAGTTTTGTTCACCAGCTATGTCTTTCCATCCTGCTTTCTCTTTCTCTCTCCCTCTGAGTGCACACCATTGGAGGTTTCTCAGCAGGGGGGCATCCTCCTTTTCCAGGATGAATGCACCTGCTACAGTAAACATCCTCTCTCCTGCTTCACCCTGAGATGAGCAGACAGACACGAATCACTGTGTCAATGAGTGAAAGGGCAGTGAAGGACGTTTTTTTCTTTTTTTAATTTTTACTGCAGCTAACTGTGAGGAAAATTTAGGCAAGAGTGAACACCTCTATTTAAACACTGAATGACAAATTCAGACACTGAATTCAAAAGCTAATATTCAGTATTTCCTCTGGGAAGCTCCAATTTAACACTAAAGCAAAGAGAAACAGAAACATTAAGACTGAATCTCACAGTATGTGACAACATATTGCCAAGGTTTGTCTACGGTTAATGCATGGTATTTGTGAGATGAACTGAGACCTGGAATCACACAGTATATTATTTTCACATAAAGAACATACTCTTATCTCCTATCAAAATACTGTGCTATGTCCATTTTTTTCCACATTCCTGACGTTCTTCATGTATTTAGTTCTGAAGTCCAGAGGAGCTGCTCTTATTATCTGGTGCAGACTGTAACCAGGAGCCAGTATAGTCAAGGGCATTTTGTTGATATTAATTCAGATTTCTACATTCAAGGCCTTTAATCCTTATCCAAACACCCTTCAAGACCTTGTGCTGCTTGATGTTTTTCCCTCATCACAAGCTTTTTATTATTTTAAAAGTCCACAGGGGCTCAAGTTAGTGAAGCTGCACATGTCAAGGGTTTAAAATTCCTTCTTTAAATCTTACACACATGCAGGTGCTCACGATTAATGAACCGCAACACCATGACCCCTGTAGTTTTGGAGATCAAAACAGCATCAAGCTCTTCTTGTATATTAATCACAACCCCTGGATAACAACTTTAAATTCAACGTCAACCTCTTGCTCTTAAGCATTTGTACACTCATTGCTACCTTGTTGTTGTTTGGAAGGGAATCTACATCCAGAGTCACTTTCTCGACTGTCAACCTTTTCCATTATAAATGATAACCTACTCATGCTGCCTCCACATGCCTGTTTGACTGTGCGTGCGTGCGTGTGTGTGTGTGTGTGTGTGTGTGTGTGTGTGTGTGTCTGTGCTCATGTTGCATACACCCCTTCCCCTGCAACTTCCCCCAGGCTGTTGATGCAACAGAGCGGTTACTACTCTGTAAGTCTACTGGTTGACTGTCATCCAGTGAGCCTAGGGGGAAGGCTGGGGGCCCTGCAGCCCTACCTCACTCACATCCATGAGTGACTGCAACAGCGAGAAGCCTTCTGTGTGCAAATGTGTTACCACTTGTTGATTTAACATCCTCTGCAATGTCCTCTGTGCAGCATTATGGTGTATGAATGTGAAAGGAATGCTTGACATGACATGAGGGAATGCAGACAGACCACCTGAGCTGTGGGATTGTTGTGGAAGGTGAGTCAGGTGGAGATGTCGCAGCCTGGATGTAATCAGTAACCACAAAACTACAACTTGCTCAACAAATAACAGTAAGGTGGTGGAGTTTTTTTTTATTACCACTGTTTCACCTGGCTAATATTTGCCCTTTGAGACAATGAAATGAGGACCTGTGGGTTTTTATTCTTGGAAATGAGGGTTTACCGTGTTCATTCAAATATTTGTTTCACCAAATATTTGACTGTGATTGTTGGTACAAACCCACAGGATCCTCTCGGTGTATGGCTACTGTGCTGCCAGGCTCGTTGCTGAGCATAATGGCAGGACACAAGTTGCACTACAGCTTTTACATCTGAGGCTTATACAACTGTCAGTTAATACCTGGATTGATTCCATGGGAAGAATGTTTATAAGTAAAATTAACATGAAAATAATGCACTATGATGATAACCTGTCGCTGAAGGAGATAATGGGGGGGGGGGGGGGTCTGAGAACAAATATCCTATTAAACCTCCCCATTGACTTCTTGTTTGCCTCTCTCCCTGTGCAATGTGTATGCACTAAGGATGGGTAGATCAATACTGTGGAATTTTCATTTGTACCAGCTATTGATTTGGTATTGATTCCTTTAAAAGAATATATTTAACACAAGAATATAAATTCATAATGTGGGTGGCTGCATTGATTTTCCAATGTTGTCAATATTTTTACATAATGTTTATACCAAAACAGCCCTGAGTTCTACAGCTGGCCCATATCACTGGCTGTGAAAACCTATGCAGCATGGAAATTTCAGTCCCATTCATTAAACTTGTGTAAGAATTTGCAGAGAGGAATCATAGCATGGTGTGTTAAAGCTACATACTTAATGTGTTCTGAATTAGTTATTCATTTTCTTAGAACATAATCATGGTATTTCTCGCAAAATTCTGGACTGTTTCTGTAATTTGTTATTAATGGCTTGTGTTGCATGATTTGCCTTTACATTAGATTAATATGAAAAACTGCTAACTCATTTAAGGAATGGTTAGTATTGCTATTGTTAACTATAACAAAAGTATCATACTGATTACAGAAAGTTTGCCATTCCTTATAATGCACCCTGCTTTCTTCAGGTACCCACTGAGTGCAGCATACACAACAGGACCTCTCAAGGTAGTGTAAGTATATTTTGCCTAAAGACCCAGAAACTCAGCAGTGCTCCTGTGGCAGCAGGTTTGCTACATACCAATTAGTTTGCAGTGATTTGTTTTTAAAAATGCCTCAAGGCCCTTTGGTTTTTGCTTTTAATGTGCTATGGCAGAGCACATTCCCAGACAACTGTGCAATTTATTCAATAATCACGTCTAATGACACAGGGTTTAATATGGCGGCTTCAGGGCCCTCAGGGATGTGGGGCCCATGTTTTCTTGATTCAGGGGCCTTTTTTGTCACCCACAGTGCTGAATAAAGTAAATGGAAAACAGTTTAAGGGAAATACATTACTTTCTATGGGTAATCTACTTAAACATGCAACTAGTGTTTGAGTAATTATAATAGAAACCACCCCCACCCACCCCTCCCCAACCACCACCCAAAAAAAGTGGAAATTTTGTGAGAAAGACAAAATTAACACATTATTTTCTAAACATCACCACCTCAAATGTGTCAGGAAATCAAGCCAAAACATTTCAGACACAATTAAACAACCAACATAACAAACCAGTGACGTCACGACACCCAAATAAACACCTCGTGCCCTCTCTCTCTCTCTCCTCACCTTGAACTCCACAGAGAGCTGCGGTGTGTAGTCCAGCGTCCACAGCGCTCGAACCAGCGACGCCAGCTGCTCGGTCACCTCTCCCCGGGCGCTGTGCCGCTCCTCGCCCCTCACATTCCCGTTCACCCTCCCGTCAAACACGTCCGACTTATACTGCTCCAGCCCGAGGTACTCGGCCAGCAGGTCCGTGTTGCTGAGGCACTGAACCACGGCGTTCATGAAACAGGTGTTGCCGTGGTTCTTCAGTCCTTGCACCCCGGGGGTCTTGTCGCCGTAGCACCACGACAGCCTGTCTTTCACCGAGCCGTGGGAAGACGACGCCGTAGAGATCTTCTTAACGGTTCCTTCCCTGGAGATCTGCAAACAGTCGTCTTTGAAACCCCCCGACGCGCTTTGCCTGAAGCCGCCATCGTCGTCCTCCGCGTCCGGCGGTTCCGCGTCGCCGAAGTGCGCCAAAGTGCCCAAAGTTTTAAGGATCCTGCCCATGAAATTCCCAAAAGACCGCAGCGATTTCCTCCTGATAAACCTTCCGGTTTTGTACTTCTTCTCCTTTCGCTTCGTGGTTTTGGGTTTCATGGGTTTCCTTACCTTGTTTTCCTTGCGGGCATCCATGGCTCTATCACTTAATAGGACAGCGAGAACCTGAAACAGGCTGTGGAGTCGCACCTGTCTGCCAGGCTGTCTACCCCTCCTCCTCCTCCTTCTCGTTCCTTCACCCTTCTCTCCACTTAACGCTGAGATGGCACCGAGTCGGCGCCAGTAAGGCACATGAGTACTGATATTATTCCCTTGACATCCCGATAATTCCCAGTAGGAGTTGGTCACCGGTCCGCGCGTTTCGATGGGTGACGCTCTCTCCAGGAACTACGCGAGCTGCTTCCCTCCCTCCACATCGCAGGTTCAATTACACTTCCTCATCTATGGCTCCCAGCTCTGAATCATGCGCTGGCGGTCTTTGACTCTCTCACTACGCCGCTATTCCTCCCTCCCTCCCTCCCTTCCTCCTTCCTCTCCTGTCCATAGGGCCACGATGAATAATTTTCTATTTGGACAATCCTGTCCGCTCCCCGCCTCTCAGACATGAATTCAATTAACCTGGATTAGATTACCTTTGGTTAAACACGACGGGAAAGTTGATTCAATGACTGGCGAATTCTTTTCATAGCCACACAGTGTCTCTGGATTGGCAAAGCACATAAAACCCAACTTGTTTATAACGCAGGGAGCAAGGAAGTTTTTGTCTTTGATAAGTGTCAAGCACTGTAGCCTTAAACTGCCCCCTGTAGGAACGATTGCAGCATCACCTTACTTTCCCATCTTCAACGGGAGTAAAGGACAACACCACTGATCTTTGTTGGATGATCACATAAAGTTGCTGTCAAAAAACATACATTTAAAACTTCAACCTGACCCTATTTCTAAGCTCTACTCTTAAAATGAAGAAAAATTACCTACGGAAAGCCTCTTAGTGACACATTCACTACATAGTCTAAATACACTGGAGTGTCACCAATGACCACATATAAAAAAGTTACCAGTGACTCTCCCTGTACAGTCCCACTGTGGAGAAAATTAAGGATCCTTTGTGTTTATTTCTGCTAAAAAAGACACATGTAGGAGATCACCTGCTTTCTTGTACTGACATCAACTCCTGATTTCACCTGCACAGAGGGTCTACTTTTGCTTCATTCAGCGTTTAGAATACTTTTGCATAAAACACAGCAGCATTCAGAGACACAGTATCCTATAAATAGCCCATCTGCTGTCTTCACACACATTAATGCTATTGCTGCTGCTACTGCTGCAAACTGGAAGCGCTGCAAAACCAAGCACAATGGATGTTAGAGGACCATTCGACTAAGACAGTTCTGGCTATTAGCAGTGATCATCCAGCTTCTTATTTGTGCTATATTCAGATTCTAATCATTTGAAGCTTAATCTCACAGCTCACCAGTACAAAAGATTAAATTTAGTGGGCCAGATGTGCTGATTTATTGAAATAGATAGTCCTGGTCCCATTTGATATTTCCATAATTTCCCTATTGCTTTTTTTTCCAGCAGTGTAAGGACATTTGGCCCACCATTGTAACAAGTAAACAAATTCTGAGTCAAACTATGCTTCTTCCAGAGATGCCCCTTTTTCCTCTGATCAAGTGATGTTTTTGCTGACTTGGTTTATACCGCAGGTTTGCGGTTTTACTTTTTTTGGGGGGGAAGCAGAGGTTAGTTATTAATTTTTTAGATTGGCCCTTTTGAACAATAGTGCAGAGAGTGGGTTCAAACTGGAGACAGCCAGAGAGGCTTCCTGATACATGTTGCCTTCCTTTTTAGCCAGGAGCCTTCAGGGAATCGCTTAGCTGATAGATTAGCTGACAGCAGCCGTGTGCTTTAGAAACCAAGAACCTGAACCTCCTTCTTGTCTCTGCAGCAGCAGCGGACAGAAGAGCCATATCTGTAAATGTAGTAATAATAATAATAATAATAAATGTAAATGGATAAAATAGTTGTGTTTTTACATGATCTGGCTTCATCTGCATGGAGAGAGCGTTGTACACCATTATTTCTGCTGTTAAAAAAAAGTCTATAGAAGTGTAATGCAGACACTTTGATGTGAAGAAAACGTTCTTGTGCCTTGAAGGGTAATTTTAAATTCAAGTAAGTGTCCTCTGTGGATTCCCACCTATATTCAGCTCCTGTGGAATTACCACTTAAGAAACTACACTGCTGAGGGAATGTAATCTTTTCACTTCTGTAGATATCGTCCTTTCTTTGCTGAACAAGGCCAACAGTGTGTGGTGTCGTTAATGCTTAATCAAATTACATTTATTTTCTTGAGTTTAAATACATTTGATAACATTAATATTAACTGAATTAACATAAAGATGGCTGCTGAAGGGAAAAGTTAAGGGAGAAAGTTGGAAAAATTACAGCTTTAGTGTGGTTTTGTATGTTAAACTGCTTTTTGTTGCTTTCACATTACATTAAGTGAAGGAGAGGTGAGCAAACCTCCACTGCAGAATTGCTCCATCTGCACTGGTGCTGATTAGGGTGCTATTGTTGAAGAGCTTGACACTGGTAATACAGCCAGTGGGAGCTATTCTTTAAATGGGTTACTACACCTTCCATGTAGTCCAATATCCTCAACAGCCTGTCATCTTCTCCTGCCTGGAGAATTTATTTTAATAACCGGAAAAGTTTGAGTAGGAGCACACATTGTAATATCATATAAAAGATGACAATAACACATGAACGCAGAGAACAAGAAAAAAAATCTTAGCATTTCATGATACAAATCCTTAGCTTAAGGGTATAAACAGAAGCTTTGTCCACAGGAAAAAAAAAAATAACAATCTTGCTTTGATCAGTAGTGAATGAGGAAAAATGTAACGGATGACTGTCTATTTACTGAGTGCATGGAAACAGTATAACAAGCAGCAGATGTGTAATGGGCCATTAGGGGTCACAAAATGTTTGCCATCATGTGAGATGTGCAAGTCATTAATGGACCCAGCACACGAGCCCTCACAGTTCTCTGACGAGAGCATCGTCACACACCCTCCAGTGGGAAACGTGGAGTATGACGTTAACACAGAAACCCTGAAACACAGTTGCAGGTGTTGTTCCTCACACACATTTATTTATCACTGCTATCGTTTATAGAGGACTTGGTATCCATCCGAAAGGTAGATTTAAACTTGTGCTGAGTTGGTTTGTACCATGCACTGATATTATGCAATTTTTTTATTAATCAAGTGTAAAGCATAATTCCTAAATGCTGCACTGCCTTCTGATCTTCTTTTCTGTCGTAGGATGCAGGTGACCGCATTTCTATCACTGTGTCAGAAATCATATACCCTGCACTACATTCACTATGTGTACTATTATTTAACATACCTTTGTCTGAATAAATAATTGTATCTTTTCCGACACACTGGTCAGCCTGTATCACTTCACTTCCCAACAGTCCTCTTGCTGACTGGAGATGCACAACCATCATGACCTTTGCTGATGACAAACTTATGTAAAAAATGTAAAAATTGTTATGCATACTTGAATAAAAGTATTATTAAGGAGATGTCATCATTGCTGTCTGTCAATGGCAGTTATGCTCTTGTCATCATCACTGTGTTACATTGTAGGATATTACTGCTTGCGTAGTGTCCTGTGCTTGCATATAATTTCACTAGTTTTAAGTAATTTTCTTCTCAAATTTAGTGTTTATACCTTATATTTGGACTGCCCTTTTTTGCAGTGTACTTTAATATTGCTCTGTAAAAAGTAAATATCTCACATAATTCTGATTTATAAGCCTACTAAGGTTTTGGTCAAAACGATCTGAAAGATCTCACTTACTGTTTTAAAGTACCAAATATCATGTTATTTTGAAATTTTGGATGCAACCTCTATTGTCATCCTGTTGTTTCATCAATTTTATCTCTGACTTTCTCAGTCCTTACTTTTTTCTACTGTGGTAATATACAATATGTGACCTCAAACTACCCTCAACTACATTTACTGCTCCATTATTTTTGATTGAGAGACCTCTAGAGGCAGACTTTGGATATTGTTTGTAAGTGCATTTAAGTTCAAATATGTAAATAAAATAATCAAATTTTAAGTAACAATTTAAAAGTTAAATTGTTTCTGTTATTGTATTACTTTTTATTGTGTTAGTTTTGTACTTAAGTACTTGAGTAAATGTACACAGTTACATGCCACCACTGTCTCTCACATTATAACAACTGAAACTGTTTGCTAATCTAAAGGAGATTTAATCATCCCCTGAGCTCTGCAGCTGTCAAAGTTTCAAGTATCACAAAAGCCAGTTGTTAACTGTTGTTATTTATAGCATAGGCAGCAGAAACATCACAGAATCACACACAACCATGTGTCCTTTCTTGTCATTCTATGACTAACCTCATTACATTTTAGAAGTTAGGTACAGTAACTGTCCTCTGAGTCATCCCGTATGAATGAGATTCCAAAGGAAGACTCTGTGATGCATCTAAACACTGATCTCACAAACACCGCACTCAATTACACACAGAATTACACACAGAATTAAATAGACTGGCTATTTGTAAAAGGAAAAGTTCATATTACACAGAGCTGCTCAGAAAAAAACCCCAACACTTATAAGAAAAGCACTCTGAGACAGGATTTCATTTCCCTGCACAGGATGAAGTCTCTTGAGCTGAAGGAGGAGAAACGTAATCTCACACAGACATATCAAATACTGTTGATTATTGTGAAATGAAAGTGCAACAAAAGGCCAGTAAGAAAAAAAGGAATCTTATATGTAGTTTCAGAGCTGTGGAGTGACTCTGACCCTTATGCATCAGAGGAACATTACTGTGGAGCTGCTGGAAACTACAGTATTCCTCTGAACACACATGGGCTTATTCAGATAGAATGGCCTGCTGATACCATTTCCAGCAAATGACTATGCAGAACATAATTCAGGAAAAGCCAGAACCAGAGGGGAAAATGGTTCATTATGAACCCCAAATGCAAAACTCTGAAATCCTTCCTTTTTTAGAGCTGTATTAAAATACGGTGAGGTGTACAGTTGCACAGAATATGCAAATTCATTCAGCTGAGGTGAGTGTTTACATTCATGAAAGCAGCATCTTAGTTCCTCTAAGAATACTGCTAATGAGACACAGAGATGTTTATGTACAGAATTCTGTATCTCCTCGTATGGCCAAAGTTTTCCTCCAACTCCCCCATGTCATCCCTTCCTCCTTGCCACAGTCACAACCTCTCCCCTCTTCCTTATCTCATTTCAGCAGCTTGTTAGAGACTCCCACCTGTGTGACTTGTTTTGGCCCATCTGTGTTGCCTTCACCTCAGTCAGGGAAACTGGCCTACAGCCACAACATGGGCCACCAGAAAATTAATTACACACAGCAAGCAAAGGCGACTGTTGCTTCTACCCACAGAGTAACCACAAACGACCAGAGTACAGCTGCCTCAGCCACAGTGAAGATTAACATCAGTAAATCTTTAAGCTTATGGCTTCTTTAAAAATATACACTAACACCGGAATCACATAATTATGAAGCCTTGCTAGTAAGTTTCTCTTTGTTAATAACAGGTTATTCATCACACAGGTATTATGTAAGTATGAGAAGTTCAGTTATTTCTGTCCCTACCACTCAAACACTTCTTGTACACCTTTTTGAGGAGTTATCCATTTGATCTCATTTAGTCTTTCAAGGACATTATTGATTTAACACAAAGACAAATGATCATGTGATTCCGTGTGGCCCTGTCACTGCTTTAGAGTACATTTGTGACTCACAGGGTGTAGACTGGCACTATGAGCGCGTAGTAAGTCATTACAAACCATGCACGTGATAAAACAAGTATTTTTTTTAAGGATTAAGTACTTTTTACACACCTCTACTATTTATTTAAGTTACAGTTGCCTGAAAGAAAAAGAAGCACTACCTATCTTTTGACCTGAAAATGATAATGGAGCAAAACTTAGAGCAAGAGGCAACTTTCAGCAACAATCTCTGGCCAAATGGCTACACTTTTCATGCCTAAATCTGAAAAAGACAAAGTTACATGGTGATTTCGCGGATACAGGAATAACAAGACATCGGAGTTTGGAACATGGGTTCTCTGACTACCACAGGTAGCTGAACAGCAATCTGGCCAAAAGTGGATGAAAAAGCCAGTGAAGATATACTGCAGGTTAACAAGTTCCATGGCAGGCAGGTGTGAAAGATCAGCCAGGTGAGTGTAATCAGTCCAGAGCCAGAGAGGGAAGGTCACGCCCACAGACACACAGCACACACACACAGGGAGAGACAGCACAGGGAAACAGAGGGGAGGGGAAAAACACAGGGAACACTGGGAAACAGTTCATACCAGATGACGTGTTTGCAGACCTGAGCTTATTGATCTCTGCTTTTAAAATCCTCCTCTTGTAACCTACGTGAGCATTTTAACTTCACATAACGCAGGTAAAAGGCTCCCTAGCTTATGTATGCTATGCTAATTTTCATGTGTAATGTCAACCTTCGATGTACTGCAGTGGCATTAATTTATCTTGTAGCCACAGCCATTGTAGCCATTTTTACCTTTCCTCAAGTAGGTTTCTCACTTTATAATTTTAACTTTTAGTTGAGTCACTATTGCATTGATTTTTATTCTTACTTGAGTATTGATTTTTAGTATTTAACTCACAGCCACCTGCCATTGAAAATACCAACTGTTCTGTTTCGTTTATCTTTGGGGATGCATTCTCCTTAAATAACGAAATATATATATATATATAATCAAGTAAATTAATAGTTTAAAAAAACAAAAAATCTTTCACTGAATGACAAAATAAACCTTGCCACTGTCACTTCTGTCTCTTGTTAAGAGCAGAGAGTTAGCAACATACTGTGTCCACTAAATGCACCCACCAAAAAGTATTATAATTCCTCCCAAAATATTCTTTCATTAAAACACCCACTCTGACCCTAACGTTGTCTATTTTTTTCTCTCCTCTACTCTCCTCTCTCAGTTCTATTGGTTCACTCTGTGAATTAAATCACAGAGGCATGCTGGGATGTGATGAAGGGTTGGAGTACGGAGAGGAGAGGAGAGAGAGAACAGAGTGTTGGTATTTGTTCTCCCAGACAGAGCGCCTGTGTCCTGGGATGAGCAGATGGTGGATCTGGCTGGCTCTCGGGTGGCACAGGCACATCCGCAGGAAGGCACGATCACTGTCTATCTCCTCCCTCCTCCTCTCCCTGAATCCCTCCTTCTCTCTCACTCCCTCCGCTCACTCAGCACATCCACAGCGCTACGTTAATCAGCACAACTTGTCCTCACTTCTCAGCATGCAGGGGAGGAAACGACATGGGTTCCAGTGTGTGGCAGAGTTCAACAGTCGAGGATGAAGTGCACAATCAAGGAAACAAGCATTTCATTCTGTCACTGTTTGCTTATGAACCCTATTAAACAAGTGGTGCAGATTTAATCAAAATTACTCACAAAATAAGAGACTTAAAGAGCTAAGTGTGTTTGTCACAGCGACTAGCAGCCAACACAATGGCCCAATTATGTTGAGCTGAGAAACAAATTGCAAGCTTTTCATACTAATCTATGGAAATGCAAGTATATGTATGTGTGTGTATGCGTGTGTGTGTTTGTGTGTATAATTGTGCAAGTCCTCACTGTGCCGCTTTAGGCTGATCTTAACAGAGCGGCAGGCTTTTCTCTCATGCACACTGACTGAGGATTATAATAACAGTAACAACATAATGAGACATCTAGATTACGACTGTTGAGTGCCACAGTCTCTTTGCACCCTGAGGGATTTTCAATCATTACAACCATTACATCGTTTTTTGGGGGGTTTTTGTCTTGTTTTGTTTTTTTTCCTGAGAGGCATGACAGCTGAGTTTATTCTTTAACTCTTATATAAAACCAACCAAAACAAATTATCAGGTGAAGCCACATGGGGAGATTTCTGAGACAGCAGAGATGAGATTTATTGATTAAGATGTAAATTGAATAAGAAACAACTACAAAAACAAGCCCACTGAAATCACCTAAAAAATTTTAGACTTAAACAATACCAGGAAGTGATAACCTTGCATCAGCATCATGTAGGCTATTTATTTTTTTATTGAAATTTCACTGTTCATGATTGCAGTGTGCAATGAAGACATCGGTAAACAAAAAATGCCGCACATATAACATCACGAAAAAACCCCAAAAACCCTTGAGGTTCACAATCCACGCACAAATCCTGAATGGAATTCAATAGGCAAAAATGAGGCAGAATTGTGACAGCTGAGTATTTTGAGCTGCCTTGAAAAACAAAATGTACTCAAAACTCATGGCCACTTCTTCTCTTTCTGCCTTCAGTGTGGCAGTGTTGACTATGTGATACAATGTCTGAATCAGCCAGCTCACCATAAGACAAGCATGTGACAGTGAGGCACTTTCTGAAAAAAGAGATTTTTAAAAAAATATTTCTACCTGAAAAGATCATGTTCTTCACAACTATTACATACACTGTTCCTTATTAAATTACTACGTTGTAAATGTACTCAAAAGTTGTAACCATTTTATACATCTGTTATTCTCTAAATGTGATGCCATTTGGATATTAAAGATCCCCTCCACATTGTAATCCCTTCTACTGGACTGTACCGCTCTACATTCACCAGGGGTTTAATGATACTAAGTAGCTTATATGTCAATGACCAAGCACCACAAATCACTGCTATTCTATGTGCTGATTGTGGACCCTCCTGCCAGTAATAAAGCTCCTGCAGGCTGACAGAAAATGCAAAACATATGGCTTCTCAGTAGTTAATCCAAATTTAAACAACAAAGGAAGTTCAAAATGCAACTTTGCAATTTATTTGTTAAATGAGTGGGGGTGCAGAATGTAATTGCGAGGACATAGCGAATCCTTTGCTTTAACCTGATGCCATAATAACCTTCTTATCTGAGGGATTTAAATTGATCATGCTAAATATGTAAAGTGACAGGATTCAGACCACCACTGCCATAAGTTCTTTATTTACAAGCATGATACAGGTGAAAGCACCCACAGAAACAGATTTGTCCGGGTCTCACTGATCACTAGAAGATTTATCTTAAGCAAAGGTGTTGTTTTCTTGGATATTTATTGCAAGAATATAAAATAACTGAATGGATAGTTCTATTTTTCAATGAATTTTAGTGACTGAAACAAAATACAAACCAACATCCAGCAAACCAGTCTAGAAAATGCACATTTTATTCCTTATCTCAACCCAGGTTGGCTCAGCATTCTCTTCTTTCTTCTCTTCACTGCTGGCAGTAAATCCAGTAACAAAACTCTCTCACGATGATGTTTTCATCAGTAACAAGCTCTGACAAAGGCATACTGTTATCAGTTACAATCAGCTCTATCTAAAACTGCTAAAGTCAGCTCACAAAAACTGAAATATTCCTCTCTGACAATTGCAGGCAATTCTTCTGCTGTTGTCCCCTCACCAAGGCCTGCTGAAGGGGGCATTATCAATCTACTCGACGAGGGCTGATATAACCACAGGTGCTTCCACGCTGCGCATTTGTTTTGTGTTTCTATCACCAGCAGCACTGACTGTTTCTCATAGTGCGAGAAACACAAGGTAGCCTGAGGAACACCAAATTTCACTGCTGCATGTCCTTGGTGTGTTTTAGGTCATTTGTGATAAGTTCAAGCAGACGGGGTTTTTTAATAGTGAAAAATTGACTTTTTTTGTTGCTCTAAGGTAAAAGATCTCTGTTCTGAAACCATTAGCGTCACTATGAACAACTTTTTGTTCAACTGTAAAAAGAAGAAAGAAAATGGCATGAAAAGTATTTTTGGTCAAAACAAAGTATTGGTAAGATAAGTTATTGTTAGATATTCTGATTTGACAATACCTTATAATAACTGATCTCCTCCCACTATACATGCTGCCTGTCCAATACATCCATACACTAAATGGGGAGAGGGACCCCTTTGATCAGTATTGGCCCTTATAAGTTGACAGGGGCAACCCTATGTGTATTTGTGTTATATTCAACAAAGCCTAAGAAAATACAAAAATGTGCAATGCATTAACTTTGACTTGAAATGCCTTCACCTCATTGGTGGTCTATTGATAAAAATAACTTGACTTCAAGTCTGATTCATCAAGTAAACCCCAGACTATAGCTCACATGCAGAATCTATGACTGCCTACAGCAGAATGTAATATATCTAGAAAGAATAGATTACTTTTCCAAGGCCATTACAAAGACTGCTGGAAAGTCTACAATATCATTTCCCACTGTTGATTAGCTACTCAACACTGCCCCCACCTGTCCACAGTTCTCTACAAGAAATTGTGGAGAAATTTAAATGTTCCTTGATAATCAAATACAATGAGGTATATCCAGCCTTGCTGCTGATGTAAACGCAGATGACCTCTGTACTCATGGAAGAGTATGGTCAGTCTGACCCAGTAACTCCCAAGGAACTGAGCTTTCTTCACTTTAATAGAACAAAGTCCTTTCATTTTAGGTGTAGCTCATTAAAAACATAGCATGCCTTTTTTTTTTTAATGCGGTTTAAATTAGAGGACAACTTACCAAAAAATAATTTTACAATATATCCTTCAAATAACAATGTGCTTAGAAAACATTTCTTTATCTTGTCATAAAAATGGTGCTTCTTAATTCCAATTGATCTTTATATTTTTGCTATGAAATGTTGTATTTTTTTTTTTATTATGAACTGTAACTGTAATTAACTTTATTAGCTAACAACACACAATTTTTTTATTTGGTGTAAATCGGATAACGACATTGTATAAATATACAGCCTAAATCTGCATGGATCTATAATGGGATATCTTCATATCTGGTGATGTTTTAATATTATTCCTCTGCCCTAATAAACATGCCAATATTTTAAGGAACGGCCCTGATCTGAACAATTTTTTAATGATGAGATGTTCAAGATCAAGCAAACCGGATATAATTTGAAACATTTTTCCTCACTTATATTAACTGTTTGTGGCATTTACAATTTTACATTCTTTATCAATCTGGCAGAATGGTAATATAGCAGATAAGCGTAACAGGCACAGCTCACATCATCATGATTTACACCCCAACAGCATGTTACTTTCCTCCTTTTCTGTTTGTCCTTGTGTTTTCAGTGGTTTGGAAGTTTGTGGCAGGAGGCTGTTTGACTCTTTCTCTTTAAAGAGGTGTTGCAGTATGACATCATTATATACAACTTCCATATGTTAGCAGCTAACCTAATCATGAAAGAATGGAGCAATTCACAGAGTTTCTCCTGTGTGACAAATCATGTGTTTTGTACCTCATAAAACATTCAAAGATTTTCACCTTTCACTGGAAAGAACGGAAACTGCACATGTTTTTTTCCCTTTCTCTGTCAAGTCTGATTGTCCACAGCCGGCTGAAACATGAAGCAGTCGTCCTCATGTGAGAAACCATCAACTCTCTGGAAGACCAGCTGCTTCGGCATGATGAGCGTCACACACTTCTGTACCCATTTTAAATGTCCAACCCTGATTTCCCACAGAGGGCACCAAATGAACTCTAATATATTCACTGGAAAATGTGTTCAGTGAGCAAATGTTTTCTCTGTGGGTTTATTGTGTTTCACAAAAATCATTAATAATTAAATAAAATTATTTTCAAAAAAATGTTAAAAACCCAAATACTTGTTATTATTATTAGTCTAAGAGGCACATTGACAATAAAAGGCCTAAAATTGATTACTTTATTTATGTGGAGTCAGAAAATTGCCCAAGTTCTTCCTGATCTCCCAGCAGACCTGAGTGCTTCTTCTCTGTTAGCACAATGTATGAGCCTCACTCTAAAGCCATAGTGGCCAATCAGAAGCCTGATTAGGTAACGACAGCTAGAGGTTTTTCTATTTCTCATCTAAAAACTGCAACATTGATGGGGACTGTGATGCTGGATTATGTTGTGAGAATGACTGTACATTTATGTGTAGACATGCAAATAGTCCTTTCCCGAAGTAATGATGACTACTGCACTTTAAGATCAGCCTCACTGCAGCTTATTAAACACAAAGAGAGTTAGAGGTGACCAAAAAACTGTCTGTGCTCGTAAGTGACAGTTTTATGAGGGTTTTTTGTTTGTTTGCTTGTTTTTTCAAAAAGCTCAGTGTATGACTTACAAATTAGACATCTGAACCCAATGAAGAAATTAGCATTTTACCACACTAAGCAGCAAGTATTTTAAGAAATATGACAGCATCAGAGAGAACATCGACTGCAGATCTGAATTGTAATGCATGCACTAATGGACTGGCTTTAAAATTACATAAAAAAGTGAGTGGTAACAAACATCAGAGTGTTACTGCATCATTTTAGCTTTAAACATTTCAGGTCAAACAACTACACTGTGTGGAACAGTAAGATTATGACTGTGGGTGTCTAGAGATGTCAGTGGTTGGCCTCTGACACCATTATTGCTTCTAAGCCAAAAAACTCCCTTGAACTTGGGATTTAAACAGATAATACTCGTGTTTACATGAAACTGCTAAGTGAAGCTTGAGGTAGAAAGCACTGGAAAAAATCTTACGTTGATAGGCAAATCACTCCTAAAAACAAAAACTGGATTTTTAAAAGTAATATATTGAAAGCCATCAACTTCAAAAAAACTCATATTTTCAACATACTTGAGTTTTACAACATAAGCCACATACCGTCAAGCTGGACTTAAAACAGACCGAAGTAAATGTAAATATTTACACATTTTATAAAAGCTTAACTTCTTTTCTCTTTATTTCATACCCTTATTTTCACAGCGAGAGCTCACCTCTTCTTCTCTCCTTTAAACTTTTCTTGGAACTGTTTATGCTGAAAATACCTGCAGAGGAGAGAAAACCCCATGACCATATGAGTCAACTATCGGACCAATATCTGTTTTCCAAACACAGGATTAAAAATGTTTTGGTTTTTTGTGGTTCATTTCTCTTTCTTGGTACTTTGGGGTAAATTTCACAATTTTAAACTTACTGTCTGTCATTTTTATGGTTTGCTGCTTCATCACTGGCCAGATAAGTGAGAAAGAAAGCATGTAACAGATCATAAATGTTTCAAGATCATAAAAACAATAATATGAATTAGATCGCTGTTTACTTACAGAATTTGGGAAAGGGCTTGGTGATGCTGTCATGTTGAGCTTTAGTCTGGCATAATGAAATGACTGATTTGCTGCATACAGGATATTAAGAAGATCAGGGACAAATCTAGGAGGGCAAACACAAACATTTTATAAAAGTACTCTGTTCTTAAGGAATGTTTTTACTGGTCCTAAACAGTCATTTTTTTAAGTAAGCAACATGAGATCAAACTGCTTGAAATCCCACACAAACACAGATGTTATACTCATTTTAAAAATTCTTTACTTGCAACAGCCTTTATATTAAGATGGTTTTATTTGTGGCTGGCAAACTTATCAGACAGTCTTTTTTTAGCTCATTGTTCAATTCATCTGCATCTGCACAAATACATTAAGGATATTAGGAAATCCATTTTGTTTTTACTATGTAGTGAGCAACAACACTATGTAATGTAGCCAGTTATTGACATTACCATGAATGTAGATAGTATCACAAAGAAAATCAATAGATTACATAACTGCACAATATAAATGCTATACATCAATATCTGAGTTTACATTTTTGGCTTAACTGGTGTTAGTGATCTCACAGCAAGTGTTCCTCGTTGATAATAATGAGACATTTACTCAAGACTGCAGTCTGGCATCTCTATTAAACTTCTGGTTGCACAGACTTGGTCAATACTTCATCTATTATCAGTCTGGCTCTGTGTCAGATAAGAGTTTCAGACCTTCTGGCAGGGCAACATTACTTTGGTATCGACAGATCTTTTGGTGAGCGAGAAAAACAAATTTATTTCAAATTTTTTTGGATTTTATAAAAAGATCTCTCCCACATACAGCAGTATGCTTAAAAAGCCACAAGATCTGTTTAACCGAAATAACTGTAAATGTGTACGCAAAGAATAACACCGATTTCAACTGCCATCGTCATTCATTAAACACTGAATAAAAGAAAAAAACAAAAACAAATCTGATGCCATGTTTTTTGGAAACACAGAGCAACTAGCACAATGAGTCTTAAAAAGGAGTTGTGGTAGTAAATCAGGATACTAAAAATTAGTTCATTTTAGCTATTTCACTTTTATTTTCAACTGCTAGGATTTTCAGTGGGTCCTTCAAAGTTTGACATGTCTTTGGATGAGTCCATGGACATCTGTCTGTGTGCATGTGTCCTCCGGTGTCTACTGAGAGAATGGCTCCATGAAAACCTGCGACCGCAGGTGAGGCACAGATAGGGTCTTTCTCCTGTGTGTGTTCGCTGATGTTTTGTCAGTGACTTGTACCGTGTGAAAGTTGCCCCACATTCATTGCAAATATATTTCTCTGACTTAATATGAACGTTTTGTTCGTGTTCTTTCATGTTGCCCAGCTGTGAGAAGCCTTTACCACACACGGGGCAAAGATGTGGTTTCTCTCCTGAGTGGGTCAATCCATGAATATTCAAATCCTGACGAGAATAAAATCCCTTTCCGCAAATACTGCATTTGTACGGTCTTTCCCCCGTGTGGCTCCTCATATGTCTTTTTAGTCCTTCTGAGCGGGAGAAGCAGCTCTCACAGAGGGTGCATCTGAAAGGTTTTTCCCCTGTGTGAGAGCGAAAGTGGCGACGGAGCTCAGAGGCCTTGAAGAAACACATGCCACAGTCTGCGCAGCAGTGAGGTTTTTCTGGCTGCTCCTCATGCGTCTTTTCGTGTGCTCTGCAGTGACCAGACTCAGAGAATCCTTTTCCACAAACAGAGCAGGTGAAAGGCCTTTCTCCAGTGTGCATTCGCTTGTGACGAACAAGTTTGTTAAGTTTACTGAAGGTCTTCATGCAGTACGAACACTGATGAGGCACCTTTGGTTTCTTTGAGTGTGTGCGCTTATGTCTTTCCAACTTTGAAGGCCTGTTGAAAACTTTCCCACAGTCAGGACAGGGGTGCTTGTTAGTCCTAGTGTGGCAATTCTGGTGTCGGATCAGTTTCTCTTGTTGTGTAAAACTCTTCTCACAATGCTGACACTGATGAAGAGTCTTTGGCTTCCTCGTGTGTACCGGTTTATGCCTCTCCAGCTTTGATGGTCTGTCAAATACTTTGCCACAGATGGTACAAGGGTAACACTTGTCGGATATGGCACTCTCTGGCAGTTTTGAGTTCTCAGTCTCAGTAGTTGTTGAAGCATCGTTAGAATCTGATTCTGACGTGACCTTTAAAACAACTTCTCTGGAACCTGAGGATCAATCACATCAAAGAGTATCAAAAATTGATCAGAAAAAATAAGAGGGAAATACTATCATTATGCTTAAAAGTGATTAATATTACATAGTGAATAATATTACATTAAAAAAACAAAAGAAACACAAGTGAGATGTAGAGATGTCTGTGATGGATTTTACAAGGTCAGAATTCAACTACAGAGTCCTGTGTGAGAATAACCTGTCATCTTCATTTATGCTGTTGGGTCACTTTATTTCAATAAATATGGATTCAATATTTTGGAGGGAAAAAAAATTAAATTAAATTAAATTAAATTAAATTTGATCACACTTGCAATCTGGTGCATCAGCTACACAACAGATCACTGATGTGTTGAACAAACAGATGTACAAAAACAAAGAAGCATTGACGCTTACTTTCCTCAGAAGATTCTGTTTTAGAGACAGATGCAGTTTCAGGGCCCATGACTGCAGCCTGTTTACCTAAAACACAAACACAGAAACAAATAGAGGATTTAAAAGATTACATATGTACATTGGAGCAGTGATTCAGTGATGGTATTTCCAATTGTGTGTTCAAAGTTGATTTCAAAACGTTCCTGCTACACTAAAAGCTGGGCTGAGTCTAGCTGAAAGTTTTCTTTTTTTCTTTTTCTCCGTGACAAGATCCCCGTCATCTCTGAAGCAGGTTTAAATTGTCATGAAGATCCATAGTGGGGTACTTTATCAGCATCTGGAAACAGATAACTTGCAATAGCCTAAATATGACCCACCACACAGTTAATAAGCATGGCTATTTTTAACTCAGATATTTGGAGTATTAAAAAGCACATCAGCAACGTGTGACTTATTTGACCAACTTTGAGAAGACTTGAGGGAATGAGAGACGAGATGACACTGAACTTTGAAAATCTAACAACGTTAGTGTCACATGATATAACGTTAAAGAGTGCATCACGATTTATTATTATCATTTAAATAACATTGTATTATTTCACCTAAACCTGGCCAGTGCTAATCCAGAAAACACCATATGTTAACCATGACGATCCAATCTCGGCAAAAGGGCAGAAAAATGAGGCTTATTCCCCGACCGCTGTGTGATTAATGCAAGCCAGTTTACAGCTGAAGTGCCATTAAAAACACCAGGTAGACTGCTGTTAATCTTGTACACATGCACACAGAAGGAGCTACGTAACGTTAGCTAACTTAGCTAAAGCTAACGTTGTTGTCGTGTTAGCTAAAAAAGCCCTTCAATATTAAGCAGGGTATGTCATATTGGGTCCCACCTCTGTATAACAAGTGTAATAACCGAAGGGTGTCACATCTTTAGTCCGGGACGTCTGAAACTTAACCAGTTTCTGAAGAAAGCTAGTCGCTGCAGCTTGCTAAACAAGCTATGCAGGAGTGATGCTCACTCACTTGTACGCTACCTTCAAATGCCTCACGTAAATTCGACAGTTAAAATGCTCCCTAAAAAGTTTACTATTCTGTTTTAAAGTTCATGTACAGAATACCTTGCCTGCGCAGTGTTACAGTGAAAAGAGATAAAAACGTATTATATACCATGTAATATCTTATTCAAAAGAAAAATGAGTAGACCAAGGTAAACAGTGGTCACAGATACAATCCACAGATCAAGATCATAGAGTGACATAGAACTGCATCCAAACCAACAGGCACTGTCGCTGTTTGCATCATGTTTATTATTCGACCTTAAAGTGTTTGTTTGTTTTGCCAAAAATCAATCAAACAACAAATAAACAAACAAACAAACAAGCAAAGTTAAAGCATTTTTTCATTACAAGATGTGCCTTTAACACTCTACACAGTTCCAAAAACAAGAGGATTTTTGTTTTTTTTGAGTTTTTTTTTTAAAAACTTTTTTAGGACCATGGCCCATCAACTCGGTCAAATCTAACAAATTATATCTACTTAAGGTCAAAATGAGAATATGTATGAAAATTATGTACATACTGTGTAGTGTATGACTAACTTATAAATTAACAAGTGAGCTCAGCTCATACAGAGTTACACTTAAGCAAAGATATTTTGTCCCTAATATACGCATATCTCTATACATTAAAAACACAAAATGGTCACAATACTGGTAGACTATCTTCATAAGATATCAGACACAGAAAAAAATCATCATAAAGTAATAAAAAAGTGCATAAAGTTTAAATGTGTATTAAATGTAGATAAACTTCAAAATAATAAGAGAAGAACAAGGTAGAAGTAGGTAGGGCTATATACATCAGTGTATTGGATAACTCTTAGATGACATTGATGAAAAAAGAAATAAATCTTCAGTGATGAATATTAATTATGATGAGTCCAACCTCACTGCTCACACATCAGTCCACCTTTGTTCGTTATGTTAAATTGCACTGAGCTCCTGTAGCCTAGTTGAATACTTTTGTAGCTAGTACTTTTTATTTTGGGGGGGTTGGCTTCTGAGATGGGAATCATTTACTGTGGGCCTGTAAGTCTCAATAAGACGATGTAAGTACATACACAAAACTTGACTTGAAATGTACACAAAAAGTCAAGTAAAAACTCACTCAGTTGCTTTACAATATGTGCATAAATGATAAATAAATTTCACAAAATAAACATTGGAAATTTTCATAGGTTCAAATGAACTGCATCAAGTACACAACATTTGGTGTTTAAGGGTGCTCTACTGTTATTTTACTGAGGGGGTAAAGTGTGAGAAAAGGAAATAGAGTTCTGGATGCCCCACACTTCCAGAGCCTGGATCTTGAAATGTCCTTTGCAGAGTGGGCTGCTCTTGAATGTGTCACAAGGCTGTGAGTATCCTCCGTCCATGTTTTCTTGTAGGTGGATTGCATGGCCCCCGTCACCACCTACGTAAAGACACATAAATCAGCACTGCATCAACAACTTACTTGTCATCTCAAATCACTGTTAAGTAGACTTTTACATAAAACTCTGTTTGCTCTTCTAACAGTGTGTTCACCTGACATACCAATAATGAACTGACGGTCGCTGCCTGCTATGAACATGGAGGCTTGTTGTTCCTTCGGTCTCTTTGGCTCTTTGGCAGTCATGGGTTCCTCTGATGGGGCAGTGAAGGGAATCGTCAGGTAACTGGGGTCCTGGGGCGTTCCAGCTGGACAGGTCAGATGCGTGGTGGCTGTGGTGGAGGGGACTGTGGAGCAGCCACTATTGGAAACTTCAGAGGAGGCCTCGTTGCTCCCTTGAACCATCTGAGTGGCAGCTCTTCTGGTCATAATGTTGACCATGGCCTGCTGGTAGCGCTCCATGCCAGGACGAAGCTGAAAGTGTAAGCAAATTTCTTAATAATTGTTGCATTGAGGCATTCCATTACATCCACTGACTTATACATATTACAGCACACTTAAGTATCAGAAGAAGAAACCAGGAATATGTCTCACCGTAAACACAAAACATTCCCCCGTCCCAAAGTATGTAAGTCCCTCACAGTCATGCCTTCTTCTTTCTATCACATCTGTTGACAGAAAGGCACCAAAGACCTGCAAGAATAAAAAATACCAACCTTTTGGTAACATGCAAAATTTATTTCATAAACTAATTTAATAATCATTAGCATTAGACATCTTTTGTTTAAATCTAACATCAAATCAAAAAATCAGCACATGTATTCCAATATTAATACTGTGATATCTAATTTTACCTCCTCGTCCACGGTTTTGATAATCAGCACCACTGGTTCGTGTCCCTCCACATGTGAATAGAATCTATATGCAAGAAAAAACAAAACAAAAAAAGTATTATTTGTTATATCCCGTACAACTGCTAATTATACAACCAGACAGTGATGCTGATGTCTAAACCTTGCCTGTAAATTATTCTAGATGCCTATCTGCACTTTGTTATTTTAATAAAACTTTTCAAATCTTTATAAGAGACAAGAATACAGTTTAAATATCGAAATATCCAGTGTAAAACAAATACACAACCAAAACTCACTTAAGAGTTGTTGTTTGTTTAATATACAATGTAATGAAGTTAGCAGTGCATATAGACACTGGAATCACTAAGTTACTTTGGGGTGGATATAAATTTAAGAAAAAAAAAAACTCATTAGAGTTAGTAATCTGAATTCTTTTGCATTTTCTTTTGGGTTTTTTTTAAAATGATTGCTCTATATGGGGGATTGCTTTTGTTTTGCTGTGTTGAACAATAGGGACAGTAATAAGGACAGTTGGAATGCACGGTTGAGAGTAAGTAGTTCATCCTGAGGTTTTTTACATAAACAGCATTTTCCACTACTGAAGTGTCACTTGACTTTCACACAAAGCAAACATGTTGATAGTGAAAACACACTGCCTCTTATTGTTACCTAACTAGATCGGGAAGTTGGTTTTTTTTTTCACTGCTGAGATCTGGTGTTCAGCACCTTTTGATCCATGGTGACCTGACCTCATTTAATAATGTAAGTGTAAACAGAAAAAAATAAGATATATGAACTGGGATGTCTATAATACGAGCATGTGAAGTGAAACTTGTTAGTTCTCTGTCTCCTAGATGATTTTTTTAAACGGGATTAAAGTGGTGAACAAAAGTTACTCACGAAGCAAGACTCCTTCCATGTTCAGCTGTACTGAACAGCCTGATGGGACTGAAAAGGGCAAAGCGCTCAGGTATCCAGGCCCAGATGACTCTCATCCCAGTGTGTGTCACAACACTGGAGGTGAAGTTTGTAAAATCCACCGTCTCAACAGACTGCCTTTAAGAACATGGGAAAAGCTATGATGAGTATGTGAACTGAAATCAGATGAATGTAACAAGTTTCTGTTTCAGTATGAACAACTGCTTAAAACTGGACTATGTTCATCCTGTAAAGCTCATCCTTAAGAAAACATACTTATAAGCATATGGACCAATAGGTTTCTTTTTTTATTCCACTGCCTGATCTGAATCCATTTCTGTACCAACCCACCTCTTCTGGTGTATGCTGATGCCTTTTTGCATGAGGGAGTCCTTATTGGCATTGAACAGGAGGTTGAGCTCCCTCCGTGTGGCTATGGGAATCATGAGGGCCCTTTCCAGGAGCTTCTCAATCGTGCAGTGGCGAGCTACATTCTGCACGAACCTCTTTATGTCTGTCCTGAAGTCCTCCACATCTGCCACTCGAGACGATACTGATACTTTATAGAGGCTGAGCAAAGCCAACGCCACTCTACAAAAAAAAAAAAAAAGATTGTGAAATGCTTAGTTAATAATAAGTCAAGAGTAATCACATATTCAGACTGAAGAACTGAGCTCAGATGTAATATTGAAGCAGCAACCAACCTGTAGAGGACCTTGTAGCCCTCCAGCAGATAGACATCCAGTACTCTGATGGCATATGTGAATGGAAGGTCTGCAAATATCCACATGATCCAGTCAGAGTAAAACTCAAAGAGGTTCTGGTGAGAGCTGGCGATCAGCTTACGGATGCCTCTGCAACATCTGTTTGCAAGGTCTCCAAAGGTCATACAGGAGGCGCGGTATGTGAGGAAGGTCTGATCGATGTAACGCTTGTTGGGGTCATTGTAACAGATGAGTCGGGACACGCTGTGGAAACACTCAGCTTCATCCTCACTGAAATGCAGGATCAGGGAGACCAATTCAGGCAGGATGGGGCAGAAGTTCATGTCTGGGAAGTAGTCGCTGAGGCAAAGAAGGATCTTTTTTACAGAGTTCAGGCCGGCTTTGTTGAGACAATATCTGAATAAGAGAAGAACAAGAAACAACTCACTTGGTTATATGTCAATACAGTCCAGTGATATTTTTTTTCTATTTTTGAAAACTTCACTTTTTCTTTATGTAAAAGTAGACATGAACATGTCTGATCACTGCCAAAAATCAGTAATAAACAAAGAATAGCATCCCATTGACTGAAAACCTGAATGACAGGTTAACACAATACAAGGTTAACACTCTCCCATGGTTATCTATGGCGAGAGTTCTTTTGCTGTTTCATGAATTCATGAATTAGGTCTAAATAAGATTTTAGGGTACAGTATATTCTATATAGTACAACAACCTGTCTGTGATGAAGGAACCCATAATTTTCCATAAAATTACCTTGGTATTTCTCCTGCCTCCATGTACTCTGGGACTGGATGGGTGCTGATTTTCTGTTCACCAAAAAGCTTTCTGGCCAGCTCATAGTAGACATCTCTGTCTGGAGCGACACACCCACTGCAGACACATGATCAATCCACATTCAGATCATTTGGCCATTTGGATTCACATCAAAAGTATGCACTGATTTTGCAAATCTCATATCAATCTCCCCGAAAAAACATATATGCTTGCTTCATGGAAGAAAATAAATTTTAAGAAGTTTTAAATTTTGAAATTCAGAACGACAGTCCCAACCTGGAGTTAATGCCGTGGATGATGTGATAGTAAGCTTTGGCTCTTAGTGTGTGAGGCATGGCCCAGAATCCCTCTCTGCCCATCGTTTTCAGCTGCTGGTGATTGCTCTTCAGGATCTGCTGATATTTTTTTGCAGCTTCAGGGTCGATCTTCTCCCAGTCCACAAACTGGCCATACTTCATCCCCGAGCTGGAGCAGATTTCCCAGTTGTCTGACTCGGAGATGGTGATCATGGGCACTGACTTCAGGTTGCCTTTACTTGCTAAGCAAAATATGCATATATACATTTTGTTGTTATTTTCTTAAACAATATAATACATTTAAATTTTAAAATAATATTTCTGTTTTTTGTGATGCTGGTTTGGATAAAACCATTAATCTTGTACCATCGGGATCTCTTGAAGGGGAATGCCTGTTTGGTTTAGACTTGGACTTCTTAGAAGTGACTCGAAAACCATTTCCATTTCCATCTCCTTCTCTCTTTTCCTTTTTGTTCACTTGATTCTGGAGTAGGGTGCTGACCCCCTGCATTAGTGGACTGGTTGTTGAAGAGTTTCCCGCATCAAAATTGTTATAAAGCTCTGATGTCTCAAAACTGTAAAAGGACCTGAGGAACAATTCACATATTAATTAAGTATATAGTAATAATTCAGTCAATCTATTCAGTCCCTTTTTTTTCCATTGAGCACGGTCTGTTTTCCAGTTTTGCCACAGCATCAGTAATACACATTAATAAAGCTAAAATTGCTGTTAGACACTGTTGTCTGATCACCGACATAATCTGGATTAAAAAACAACACAAGCCTTAAGGGTAAATGTAAAAACCTACCTGGAGCGCGGTCTTAGATGGGTTTCCTCCGGCTGTGTCTGCACACCATAGTTCTTACAGTCCTCTGGACTGTAATAGGAGTGAGATCTTTGCCTGCCTCCTGCCATAGAGTCAGAGGATGTGCACATCGAGATTGAATTCATGTTTCCATAATTGGAGAACTCTGGCGTTCTTGAAACATTAATCATCTCAAGTCGTGTTTTTCAAAATTCGAGCTGGAAGGTAATGTGACTCTTGTGACTAGCTGTACTGTCAGAGGACCAGGGCTTTATATAAACCTGTGGGCTGTGTCCATGTGAGGTAAGCTATAGTGGTATGGTTTGTTTGTGGTGACTCAGCCAGCGTGTGAAAAAAATCACTGATTTTCCTGGTTTAACTTTGCCCACATACAGTCTCATTCTGAGAAGTAAGAAATCACAAACATGGACTACAAATTTCCAGATCACAGGACCAAACACAGGCACTTTTTTAAAGTAAAATAATCTGACTAAGTGTCCTTCAAATAACCCCCCTTACTGCAATGTATGTAAGCATTGTTTATGTTCCATACATGCAGTCACCATGAAAAAAAAATTGATCATTGTTGTTGCGATTAACAAACTGCTACACATTTATTTCATTTTACAGGTACCTTTATCAAAACATTGATTAGTCAGAACAAGGTCATCACAAAATGGAGGTTGATAATGTAAATGCCGGTCTTTCTCTGAAACTACTTCATGCGTAGCATAGAAATGCCAAATGAGCCACTTCCAAGAAGTCTTGCTACTGCTATTATTCTACACAACAGATATATGTTTTGATCCAAACACGACTACTGTTTGGTTATGAAACATAAAACCTCTACAAGTACTTTTGTCATATGTGGGCTCTATATGTAACAGAGCTGAAAAACAAACTGTTTAGCCAATGAGTAGAGATGGCATGCTGTCATTTCTCCCATCATTTTCCATGAAGGCTGAAGCAATACAAGGCACTTACACTTTGAGTGTAATGTAAGAAATGTAAGCAGCTAAATGAGATGTAAGTAGAATCAGTGAGATATATCATAGTATTCCTACATTTTGTTACTTCTATTATATTTTCTTAGGACTTGAAAAAAAAAACCAAGACCAATAATTAGAAAACCATTCTTTTTACATGTGTATGGCATCAGTTTAGATCCATATTGCCTATTCTTTACTGCCAGCCAAAATGCCTCTTACTCATTAAGGTAAACATGCAGTCCCTTTATCCTTGTCCTGGCATTTAAATTCAACCCTATCTCTATTTTCCTAAATTGAGAATAAATTGGCTGTGCATGGGTTGGATACACTAGGGGTAAACATGCAACCTTTTTTAATGATTCAGGTTTTTAATGATCTTAATTTCTGTTGAAGCTGCTGTTAGCAGCTGTTATGTGACCTGAGTCTTAACGCAGTATTCCTTTGAAAGGGAGGGTATGTAATATGTATTCATATTATGTTTTCAACAAAAATCCTCTTTGCTATTTTCAGAATAAAGGTCGAAAATTTTTAAGCTAGTAAACTGATTCTTAAAAAGTCACCATACTTTATATTATACAAATAATTCTAGGTATTTTTTTTTACTTTTCTGTACAAAAAAAACGGCTGTAGATTCAAATGTTCCTCCTAATGTGGCGTAGTGACGTCACACCCAAACAACACAGTTTGCTTGTCATAAACATAGATGCATAAGGTTTGTCACATACCCATCCTGCCAGCCCTTCCTTATCAACCAAATAACCGAAGGTTACCAAACACACTTTACCCTAATTTAGAGGAGGAATGTCCACATGACAACCCCCCTTTTTCAGCTAAGGTAAAGGTGCTCTTTGTAGATTTAGATTTTGTCTGGTACTGAATCTATTGACTGATGTCATGTTTTAATCTTGAAGTATATACAATATAAAATGCTAATAATTAGAGGTACTCTCAAGATTCACTGAAATTATTTAGCTGTTTATAACAAACATCTGTGCTGCATGTTTCATGTTCATGATCTTCAGCCTGTGCCAGTGGACCAAAACATATACAGCCAAAACCCCCCCACACGACCAGCCTCCTGAAACTCTGCTCAGAGCATCGTCTCTCCACTGAAGCAGAACCGGGCTTGTGTCAGAAGAGTCTCTGCACCTGAGAGTCCCTCCTCAGCCCCAGTCACTGAACAGCTTGTGAAGACCCAGAAAGCAAAGCCAGTCATCACCAAACTAAAGAACCTCAAGAAAAAAATCCAAAAGAATAGAAGCTTGTCACAGGAGTGTATGTACACAGATATTAATGTGGAGGTGACTGACAGAAGTGGAAACACTGAGAGTGACTACCAGGAAATTACAGAAGAAGAAACCTTAAATGGTGCACCATCTTCCTACACAAGCACTGATGTGAGAGGTGGCTGATGGAAGGATACCTCAGGAGTACCTCGAGATTCCACCTTTTGCTGTGGACTACTGATACACAACTGATCATTGAATGACTGAAACAAGTGAATCAGTGCAAAAGAAGCTGGGGAATGTGTAAATACAATCACAAGTGGGTGCAAGGAAAATGAGTGACAGTCTGCACAGAGGATACTGAAACCTTACACATTTTTATTCATAAAATTCTGTTTCATTTAGGGTCTTACTCCTCGACAGTGGAGGGCAGCATTATGCTCAATAGCGTACAGCCTGCTGGACATTAGTCGAAGAAGAAGTAGTGGAAGCGGAAGACCTCGGAAGGTTCAAACTTAAGTAGATTTGTCTTCATAGCTTACTTTTATCGAAATGTCTCAGGATCCCTGGTAAGTGATATGTTCCGAGGAAAAATAAACTGTCTCAGCTGTATTGTTAATTCCAGCAGCTGACGTTACTAACCCTTTTCATTTAGCTTTTTTTCTACTTTCTGCTAGCTGCTGCTAGCTTACACGGTAGCTATCTCTTACCCACAAAAATCAACGTTAACCTAAAAGCGTTAACTGTCACTTGCATTTTAAACAAGAATTTACAAAATCACCTCTTTATGTGTTGAGAAGTGTAATTGGATGTCCTGCGGAGAAATTCGTATTTTGAAAGCATCACTCCCCAAACTACTAGGAAATAATCGAAAGAGGAAAAGACAAATGCAAAAAAATGTCACATGATGAATGTACCGCTCTTGCTTATTCTTTGACATTATACTCAGCTAAACAAAGCTGTAATATGACAGACAGTAGCTGTGTTGAACACCAGTGTTGCAGATCAAGCATCAGAGGCTGTCAGACGTGTTCATTCAGCTTTTTTAGACGCTTGGTGTCACATTTGTTTACCAACATTGAACTCCAGCATCAGAAACGACCAGTGAGATAATTAAAGCTCTCTAGCAGTCGCAACACCGTACATTATGAGATTAATACATTGATCACGTAACTTAAGAGGAGTTTCTCTGTTTTGATGTGTCTTATCTGTGGTTGTTCTCTGTCATGAGTCAGCTATAATGTAAATGACATTTCTATCCCATTCTTTGGGATTCATTCTTCTTTTATAGGTTACAGAATTATGATGCTACCTGTCGCTTGGCACAGGAAATAGCAGAGAACATTCATGAACGAAACAGGCAACAGAGAACAGGGGGAAACCCCGCAAAGGTAAAGTGTTACATTCACAAGCCAAGTGGCATAGCCTCAAAATATATCCTAAAATAATTAAGTTTCTGTTGTTGTCAGTCGGTGTGAATGTCTCTTCTCTTTTTAGATCAACATGACACTACGAGCATCACTCCAGAAGCTCAAACAGAATATTGCCCAGCTTAAAGACAGTTTATTGCGGGCATCATCAAGTCGTCGAATGTATCCTTTCTTTTGAGAATTCTCCAGGCAATGAAAGTCATGAGATTGAGATTATAGTTTGGGTTTCCTTTGCTTGCAATAGCAGATGTCTTCCTATAGAGGGCATAGGAGTGTTTTAAAAAGGTCTGCTCTAACCACTAAAGTTTTCCCTATGAGAAAGGTGTCTGTGTTTATGGGTTAATTCCAAAATGACTGAAAGAAAAGTGTCAGGAGAGTCCTCTGTCTGCCATCACTGGCTGTTTTTTTAAAACAATGTTGACTTATTGCATGACCTTAACTTGGCCACATCAGAATGCAATCAGAAGCTGATAGGAGACAGAACCTTGTTGATGACCTGCTTACCAGAGAGCAGCAGCTCAACGCCACTTTCAAAGGAGACATCACAGCGCCCGAAACCTCCAGGTATTTAAATGTAGTCAAATAATTGTATCACAATTGAGAAAGTCAAGTGAAAAATTATGTAAAGTTAAGTCAAGTTAAGTAAGTGGGTAGATGCACATCTTATTACGCCGTCTCTGCTGCAATATGCACAAAGTTTTGACAGACCATTTGATCCAGCTTTCAAAAGGTTTGGGTGAGTTTTTACATATTACTGATCAATGTGGCACTTTACTTAAAATCATGGCAGTATTCACTTCCCCCCTTCTTGTACTCCCTGGAGTTGGTAGGGATTTGTTCACAGAAACCACTGGTGGATTCTTGTCAACGTTCATCAGAGTGTGAACCTTTCTCATATGTATAAAGGATGTTTTCTTAAATTACTAGGCCACGCTCTTTCTCAGAGCTTTAGCCTGAACGCTGCTCTTCTTACAGCACCTTTATTTTGAAAACTTTCTGGGGACTTGTTTTTTAAGTAGTGCAAGAGACTAACTGCATGTTTT
>JAQMCX010000043.1:18161835-18196878 GCA_029814765.1 Acanthurus leucopareius | reverse complement strand
AGTATGAGAATGTGGTTAAACAGCCGTCTCTTTATTTTAGTATGAGTGTTATTATTATGCTATTTGTCATTGCTCTTATTAATCCCTCTAATGTTAATAATAATAATAATAATAATAATAATAATAATAATAATAATAATAATAATAATGATTATTTCTTTATTTATTTGCTTTTTATTTTATTTGATTTATCTCCTGTTTATTTTGTCATCATGCAAATCTCTTTATTAGTTTATTACTATTTGCTGTTATACTTGTTTTTTTTTGGAGTTTCCCTGTTTATTGTTGTTATTGTTACTATTGCTGTAACTGTGCACCGACATGTGACCTCCATGTTGTCATGCACCGTCACTTTTGCCGGCTGCAATTCTGCCATTGTTGTACTCGCTGTGTTGCTGTTTCTGTGCATCTCTGTCTTCCCCCAATTGGCATCTTGTTCTGTCAGATGGCCCCCCACCTCTGAGCCTGGATCTGTACCGAGGGTTCTGCCTGTTAAAAGGAAGTTTTTCCTCGCCACTGTCGCTAAGTGCTTGCTCGTGTGGGCATTGCTTTCAGTTGTTGGATGTTCACAAATTGATTTTTAAGCACACCGAATCTACGCCTGTTGTATTAAATGTGCTGTATAAATGAATTAGACTTGACTCGACGATGTATTTCTGTCTGAGTCTTTGTTTAAAACACAGCACCTTTCATTTTGTGATTTTTCTTTCCTGAGATCTTATTTTTTTAATTTATTTTTTAAAATATCTTGCGCTGGTCACCCAATTAAAAATGATGAATCCCCCATCCTCTTGTGTATGTCCTTGACCAGAGAGGTCATAGGCTCTGTTCTCTGCTTTGATGATATGTCACTGGTCACTGACTTTCTGTGGAAGTCTTTGTACATCCGGTGTGACCCAGGTGTCGTGACCTCTCTCTGTGCTATCACTCGGAAGGAAGTCTGTCCGTCTGCCATTTTGACAAGGCGCTTAACTTCATACTAAATCTTTTTCATTAGCAGATTTTCTCTCTTTGCACTGTTGATCACACATTTGGCACCCTTTGAAATTGGCGCACACACAACTCTTTGTGTGTGTGTGTGTGTGTGTGTGTGTGTGTGTGCGTGCGCACGTGCTTGTGTCTTTAAGTGTGTGTTTTGATGAACAAGGATGGAAAGAGCAAGTTTACATTTTATAACTCTCCAGTGAACATGTATTCTCGTACTTGTGGAGCCAATCAAAGAGCCGGATGCCACAACTTATATCCTCTTCAGCATCTGATGTCGTGTCAATGTGACAGCTCTGAAAACCTTCAGCAGGAGGCAGTCATTACAATGTATAATGTTTGACCTGCTTTGGCCCAGGTAATATTTGTTTGGACAGGAAAAGGAAATGGTGTCATGTTGTTAAATTCATCCAGTTTCTGATGTCTGTTTTATATAAAATGAGCACTTTTTAAATGGCACCTCCATCTTGTTTTTTTCCAATGTTGAGGCTCAGTATTTATTGAAAATGCCTGTTTGTATTTCTGAATTGATACGAGACTGTCTCTGATATCTCTCTCAAGCTTTGGTCTTTGGATTGATCTACTTAGCAGTGCTTTACACAGGCTTTCATCTTCTTACAGACCACACACCCAATCACATAATGCCGCTTTTAAAAAAAACTCAAATGACATTCGCTGATAAATTAGCTCAGCAAACTGTAATCATGCGGTTGTACAGTTTTGCCATTGTTCAGTGAGACTGAACTTTATTAGTGATATGTGGTGGGTAATTTGGATTTGTGGGTAGGAGCCATTCCCACTGTGTGGTCTGTGAGGACACAAAGTAGAAGGGGGTGGATTGGCCATGCTTGGATAATCTAAGCTCCTCTTTTTTCTTTTCTTTTCTTTTTCTTTTTCTTTTTCTTTTTTAGAACTTTGGGTTAAGGAAAAATGGATAGAGGTTACAGAGGGGACTCCAACTATCCCTAAAACAATACATTCAAAGCATCTCCATTTCAGACTAAGCAACAGAAAGATGGCGCCTACTTTTGAAGGCTCAGTTCACCCCATCGCCTCTCAGATCCACCTTACCTCCATTATTCACTAACCTTTCCTTTGTGTTTGATTGCACTTGAAATAGTTGTAATTAGTTAAATCTCGCCTGTCCGAGTCATTCAGTCAGGACCTGGGTGCTCAGGCCGCGATGGCGGCAGCCTAATGCAAGAGATGTGCCTGACTGATTTTGGCGCTCTCTGTAGACTGGTTAATTGGATCTTCACACACTGGGCACTTACATGGAGGAAGTAAAGGGCTGGCACCCGGTCTCATAGTAATCAAACATGTCAGAGAGATTAGAGCAAATGCCTCGTCTCACCTACTCCTCTGATGGTATCAGCCTTAACTAGCCAGCACTGTGGTGGTCCCATAGTGCTTAACCAACTTTTCTAAAAACTTGAGTTTGTCATCACACAGAGACGAGGAGAGATGAGGACTGAGACAAAAGTGGTTAAATGCCTCACTAGAGTAAAGAAGAAGGTACCAAAAAAGCTCTAATGTACCTGTTAAAGAAGGAATTATGTTAACTGAACTTTGTTTCCTGAATCACTGATAAGCAAAAACCACACAAAATCGGCATTTTTTTTTCTTTACAGTTTTCAGATGTGAATTAAAGTGCAATTCTACAGAAATCTTCAGATCATTTTTATGTGTAATGTAATAGAAATTATTAATTTAAGATAACAGAAAATTATACTGCGAAAAAAAAGCATGGACACAATACAGCAAATCAACCTAAAATCACCTTTAGGCAAACTGAAGGAAATATTTACTAGAATGTTATTAGAGCATTTTGAATTTAAGATTTTATTTTATTATTTAGAGTCCAAGTTAAAGCATGTTTTGGAAAAATTCATCAACCATAAAATGTTGGACAACTGACCCTGAAATGAAAAGTTCATTGTGGAGCAGTGACAGTGAAAATGAATTTTTTAAACAGTTACCACTCCAACACAGACAAAAAACAAACATAAATAAGTCATTGGAAAGGTGCTTGACCTCAACTAATCTTCATAACTTTCCAGAATCTTTACAAACAGCAGGCTATCATTTTCAAACAGCATTTGTATTTTCTTAAAATCTGCAGAAAATCTGCTGAGGTGTTGTTGGATTTGTTCAGGCACACATAACGTGTGGACCTGCTGATAAGCGTACATGTCACTCAGGTCACTTTTCCTGAGCTTGCTCACAGCAGACATGGTTAAATCCAGCCTCACACAGAGATTCAGAGCCAGTCACCACAAGGCAGCCACAGGGGGGGTCTGGAACACAGCTTTAAGCTATTAGCAGAAGAATAGCTCTTAAACCGCACAGCGGCGTTTAGCACAGTACAGTGCAGAGAGCTCTCGGGTCTGTCATTTTATCAGAGCAAAACCTCCCCAGCAGGCCACAGTCCTGTGACAGATTAACACGCATTGCTTACCTACTGCATCAGCTAACCTGGTCTTTCTCAATCGTTCAGACTTTTAAAAGACAAAACGAGTAAATAAATACCCTCTTCTATGATCTAAGGGATTTTGTTGTCATAAAATGTTCAAAAGAGCACAGCACTGAAAAGGGAACATGCCTTGTGCAGATGTGTTGCTGTATGAGATGTACAGATGTGCATTTTACTGTTTTCCCAACCAGACATTTTGACTTTGTTTACTTATGTAGCTAAAAATCACTGATGCTTGATGAGTGTTTAAGAGTTTTGTGATGAAATGGTGATTGACCAGCACAAAGGGCACTGTTGCCATCTTTGTTGGGTTGTTGTGCACTGTAAGGTCATTTGTCTTTTACACTTCAACAGCTGCTTCTCTGCATTTAGCTACGGGTGGCTAAAACTTAAAAAAAAAAAGATAATGATGAAAACATTTTGGAAAGTAAGCATTAAAGTTCTGATGATGTTATACAGGTCGACACTGATGGCCGAAGGAGCAGGAGCGAGTCGAGGGGTTTCAGCGAACCCCTGGCTAGTGAATGAAACGGACGAGACCAGAGGGCTGACCTTTGGAGAGATCAAACAACAGCAACAACAAATCATCGAAGGTAATTACGCATTATTGAACAATTGGTAAATGGAGCGAACTTTTATAATGCTTGTTTATCTCAACGGTCAAAGCACTTCAGAATGTTTCACTCATTGGCTCTAAGTTAAGTTTCTTGCTTTAATTACTTTGACATTTGAACAGGAGGAGCTGAAGATGGAAAGACCAACCCTGCCATTAAATTGCAAAATTTCTAAAATAAAAGTATGTCACATTGCTAGATCGAGCAACATGTTTTTAAGTATGCTGTTTTTTTTCCCCTAAGATAAATTTAGAATCAAGACTAACACAAGTATAGCAACCATCCGTAGAAGGGATAAACCATTATTATCCATTAACTTCATTATCCAGTTCCTTGTTACCCTTTTCATGCATGGAATCATACATGTGGTGATAATAACACTGATAACTTCCAGTTGGCCCAACCATAAACTTATACTATTTATCAATACTGTTCAGAGTCTATACAGCTCGAGTGTGGACAGATATGGGTGTAAACTGCTACTTGACTGGTTTACTGAGGCAAACAACTGTAAGGCTGTAATTCTATTTATTAAACAAGGATTGGCAATGCTTATGTATGCTACATGTATGAGGTGTTTGTAAAGGAAGTAAATCAACTAGATATCATCTCAGATATTAAAAATGTTAATGCTAATAATGCAGAAGTGTTGTCTTTTCTGGGTATTAAAGACTGCATTATAGTAAGATGATGACTTTTTATGAACTTACTGGACTGTTCTTGCTGTTCATATATTTGTATTTATCTACTTTCGTTGTATCCACCTTACTGAGAGTTATCGAAAATGTGATTTTGTTAATATTTTGTGAATGAACCAATAGTCATTCCTACAAAATGTAGTGAGTGTTGAGCCTTTTTAGTCCAAAGTACTGAAATGTATGATTTTATTTTTATACATTTTTAACTGGCTGTGTGTGACAGATCCACGCTATGTCTTCATTTCGACTCTGGTTGTTGCCAATTTGAGATCAGAGGTTCTTCAGTGAAACCCTACCACATGGATGCTCTACCACCCTGTGGGATTTGTGGTAGAGTGGTACACATAGGAACTTGTGGATATGAAAAATGACAGTGGTGGAGAGGGTGTCAAACTTGGAATCCCACAGAGGCCAAATCCTGTCAGTTTTTTCTCCTCTTGTTTTCAGCATTGCAGTTTTTCCTTTCTTCCTTGGCTTGTCATAGTTATAATAACAGTTTAATACTGAGTGGGGTGAAGTCCTGAATGACTCACATGTGGCACTGTGAGCTGAGCTGGACCCCAACTGCCCATCATTCCCACTTCCCAAATAGTTGCCTCATTGCATCACAAGGAAAGCAGCCTCATAACTGCACGCTCTTTGCAAAAAGCTTTGTCAAAAGGGATATCAGCATTGCCTAATTTTTCATCATACCCCATGAATAATTTTGACGTAGATTTTACAGGCGTATATCTAGCACATTGTTTGTGTTTTTGCAATATAATGTATTTTTCTCCAGTCTTTTTATCAATGTTGTATGACATTGTGTAATTCTGGTGCTCTTATTGTTAGTAACTTTAGTGATCTGTGTTTAAAGTGTTAAATGTTTATATTTTCTTTCCTCTTTCTTCACAGCTCAGGATGCAGGCTTGGATGCACTGGCAGCTGTCATCAGCCGACAGAAGTTAATGGGCCAGGAGATTGGCAATGAGCTGGACGAGCAGAATGGTAAAATTACATTTGTGTGTATTATAGTATAAGTATGGATTCATCAAAAAAAAATTCCAGATGCACATCCAGCACTGTGAAAGCAATCAAACATTGTTGTCCTGCAATGGAACGAGTTGCCCAATGTAGCCAGGTGGACACTGATACTCCCTTACACCACCTCAACATTGGCACAGTTAAGACCTAGCACAAACACTTAACACACAAGCCGTCAACATCTTGTAGTCAGTACTGACCTCAGGGTAAGGTCAAGATCGTGTCTGACAGCTCATCCTTTGTCATACATCCCCACTGAGCTAAGTGACCCCTTGCTCTTCAGCCACTTTAAGACACTGAAAAAACTTGAGGAGTTTAGTGGTTTGCAATCAGATCTGTTCAGAGATAATGGTGCTTTTGGGTTATTTTTGGCATAATGCCTCTCATCAGTGCAGAAATAGCTTCCATCACAGGTAAAACGTGCCATACAGATCAAAGTGCATTGTTCCAGACTGTTTTTAAGCTCAGGCAGGCGGCACATGAGACGCAAGACTTTGGGACGATCATCTGTCAACCAGCGAACAATTAGATCCTTTAATGCATCGGCTCAGAGGACTGTGGCAGTTAATAGGCCAAGGCCTCAGTGTCCCCTTACAAAGAGGATGTACACATGTATTCCTATCGTTTTTTTTATTTAATCGTGAGTGCTACCTCTAATGTTTGCACTGACAGTGAGCCCAGAACATGCATTAGTCTGTCAGCTTCTCTTCTGACAGGCAGGAAAAAGAAACTTCACAGTCCAGAAACTGCAAGTCGATAAAAGAGTAGAGAGGACAATTTGGCTTAGAGCCGTGGTAAGGCTGAGTGACACTGCGGATAAGGGACTGATGTCTTTGTCACGGACACTATAGTAGGATTAGGTAGACTCTAGACATGATATTAAGAGTTCCTTCTTAGCTTGCCAACTTAGACTTAAAAAAACAGGCTCATAGGTAAATACTTAGAGACTAGTTAATATTGCTTCTCTGAGTTGTACAGCCTGAAAGAAACAAGGAATGAAGTCCCAATCATAACAGACGGATTGTCAAACTCTGTACAACAAATTATAAGAGTCTTATGTCATTTAAAATCTATTCACTTTAAGTGATGTAAAACTCTTACAACTTGATTGTTCTTTATCCTTGAGGTAAGCAGAGATGAGATCCCTAACAAGCTGTTTATCTAGAGTTGTTTCACACATCTGAAGTACATGCAGTTATTGTCTGTCTCCATCTCGATGATCAGCATCCAGTTGGGAAAAGAAGGCTTTTTCATTGTACTATCCCGCAATATCCTGTCGGAGCAGTTATACGCTAACTAGTCCAGAGGTGAATAACAAAGTGAACTTGCTATGGAAACAAACAGCCTTCCCTTCTGTTGGGAAGAAATGACGGATGTTTGGTTCACATGGGAGAAAGGAGGAGAAAGAAAGGACAGCTGATTGTTTCAGCCCACTCTCCTCCTGCCATATTGAACTAGTGATGGATCATCACTCGGATGCTCCAACCGGAGTGTTTTCCTTCTTGTTTTTTCAGCTTGATGTCATTGTTTCCAATAATATGAACCTGAATGGTTGATGGGAGAGCTGTAACAATAAATTACAGTAGTTCCACTGCAAATAAAAGAGAAAGCAAATGATTTTGGCACTAGAAACTCGTCACTACATCTATGTTTTGGCCCCATTTGACTCTTACATATACATTTGATGGGAACTTTTTTCTGTAATGGCCAAATATCTCTTTACCTCCTGTTGGTATTGTTATCAGCTCTGTGTGTCTGCCTGAATCCAAACAGTACAAATTTTGTTAAAACTTTTTTTTTCAATACACATATATATATATATATATATATATATATATATATATAGGCAGAAAAACATGCCTTGGCATTGTAATATTTTGATAGAATAATATTTATTACACTTGCAGTTGTTTATAGTGAAACATATTCATAGTGACTGAAGTGTAACTGGTCCCTGTGCTCATGCAATGGTTGATGTTCCTCATGGACCGGTCCAAGCATCTCACATTCTCTCTTGGATTTCTCCATGATTTACATCCAGGCTCCAGGTTCATAGGGACTGCTGACACCAGGCCATGATTCACAGGGCTGACGGGGCTCTGGCTCTCCACAGCTTCCCTTTACCTGTCTGTGTTTCTTTCCTTTGTTGGAACTTTTGCTGCCTCACCATCTTTCATCTCACTCGACGTCTCAACAGTCTTGTGTTTTATGACTGCTTTCCCATAACCTTCATCACTTTGTATCTCCTCTCTATCCTCCCATGCTGAGTTGTGAGAGATATATTTTTTCCTTAGTGCTTTACAGGGTGGACAATGAAGGTGTTTCATACATGCAGATGTAGATTCTAAAACTGTAGGAAAACTTTAAAAAGAGTTAACCTAGTGACTGAATTTAATAAAGCAGAGACTCTAGCTCAGTATTTGTTTTTTATTTCAGAAAGCATGTGCAGAGATTTAGTTCAGAATAACATTTAATGTCTGCCAGAAACCTGCAAGCATGTTCAACTGGACAGACTTGGAAAGCGAGTCCTGCAAATGAAAATAAGTTGTGTTTTGAGAGTCTGTTAGGCAGGCAAACCAGCAGCTTGACCCTGTGTTTTTCATGGTGTCAGCTGAAACAGTCTGATCATACATCTGTTTTCTTTTGCTTTCAGTCTTGTGTGGGTTGTTTGTCTCATCCGGCGTGCAGAATGTTAATAAAATCAGAAAATTGTACATCTATAGTCACTCACCAGCAGAAGAGGCCCAGCCTGTCCTGATAGTGATTTTTTAATTGGTTCAACAACCTTCTTACAACAAGCTCTATAGTCTGCCATTCATAGTTGATTTTTTCTACTGAATAGGATCATTTTCCAACTCCAAATAAAAAGAATATCCAAATCCCAAAATTGAAAAACAAATACCTGCCCAATAAACAAATATCAGAATAGTCAAATATGCGATCTAGCACTTTTTTTTTTTTCAGCTCTGCACTTTTAGTTTTTGTTTAAGCTGCTTGTAGAACAGCAACTTTGCATAGATTCAAGCAACTTTTAGAGTCGGGGCTCGTCCTACTACGCTTTTCTTAACATAAGACATTAAGTCTCCGTGAATTCATGTTTTCTGCATCAAAAAACAAAAAATTACTGGAATGTTTTTCTTTTGGACTTGTACCTAAATCACCTAGGTTATTGCTTCAGACAGCTTTGTGGGTGCTGCATTTCTTACTTGTATTAAATGTCAAATCTGACAATGTAAACACCTAATAGATAGTTTAATGTTTTCCAAGAGACAAGGAAAATGATTTTAACTTTTAAAGCAGGGAAATAGCAAAGCTCCGTGTTTATCTTGACAGTTGGCGCATAACCATGGTGTCCGACTGTCTTTCTGTCTTGTAGGGTTCCTTTTACCCCTGATCACTGTACTGTAGCGGTGTTTTCCTATAAATAGATTAAGCTCTTTGTAGTTTGGCTGCGCTAGTCTAGCTCATGACCCAAGTGCAGTGGAGGTTGCAGTCATTTCCTATTCAGGAAACAAATCCGGCTGAGGTCAGCAAGGAAGATGACCCTTTTCAGAGGTTTAGAGACGAACTCAAAGCCCTCAGTTGTTCTACTTTTAGTCTTAACTAGATCAAAATGGACCAAAAAGAAGAAAAGAGTTTGTAAATAGATTACCTCAATTTCGGTTTCTCCTTTACGGCTCATAAAATTGCAATTGCAAACTGAAAAATTCCCATCTTTCTTGCCAGTCAAAACAAAAAGAGAAATTCAGTTATGTTTGTTAGTGTGTTAAAATTAGCTAAATGATGTGCAGTCATCATGTTTTTCTTTCATATTTCTAACATCATGTTATCAAAGATCAGCATATATTTTTGTTTCCAAATTTTCCAAATTAAATGTTGCAGAAAATAGTCTGAAACATACCAACTGGAATGGCTTGCAACAGCAGCAGTTTTCCTGCCCGCTGAGAAAGATCAACATTAATTTCACTTTATTGTGTTGATATTTCTCAGGTTGTTGGCGTGGAACAGTGACATCAGCCCATATCAATGTCTTTTGCTTGTGAGCGACAGACGGTGGCTTGCTTGTTAAAATTACTCCTTTTGGGAGGGGATGGCGAGAGTTTGAGGCTGTCATGTTTGTCAGGGCTTCTTCTGATCTGGATTGACTGGTGGTGAGATACAGCAGCTACAACATATGCCTGGACTTTAAAAACTCTTGTCTCCAGTTGTGATTGAAAACCATGTGATGTAGACAGAAATAGTGACATGATAACATGCAAACATGGAACAGATCCATTTTCAGGTTCATCTCAGTGCTTAAAGCTTCATTAAGATAAGGCGTTATATTGTATATACTCCTAAGAGATACAAAAAAATAGATGCCTACCTTTTGTTATTATACAGAGCAATTTAAAATGGGTGAACTTGGACCATAAGTGGCTATCAAAGGTCCGGACAAAATATAAATATTTTATGTACAACTTTTCTCCTGAATTTATGAAACAAAAAAAACCAAAAAAACAAATTCATGGATGTAATAATTTATTAGGATCTTTTTGCATATGGTACCCTTATGTGAGTTGTTTTGCTTTTTTCTGTTGCTTAGTAATACCTTTTGCTGTTGCATATGAAATTGATGACTATTTGAAATTGGTACTTTTGCAAGGTATGTGTACATGTAGTGTAGTGTAGTGTAGTGTAAAGCATCTATGTTAATACCTCTGTGTAACCAACATAAGCAAAGGAAACTGTTGACTGTTTCTTCATTATACATTTAAAATGTTTGCAACTGCCCAGACACTGCAAACAGTAGCTTCTGTCACGAAAAAATAATTGCAGAGCTTCTTCTGGCCATTTTAAACTGCGATTTAGTAGTTTTTCATTTTTTTAAACCTCTCATTTATGAATTTAACTTTGAATTTTGTGGACGCTTTAAATGGGACGCCTGGTGTGTTCAGTGACCCAGTTTTTTCATTACCTTTAGGTAATAGAAGTATTTTAAAACCGTTTGTCAACCAGCCGCCTTATTATTAAGGTTTACTGTAAGCGAGTTACTTTCCAAGTGTCCTGGCTGCTACTAAGCCAGCCGCTTAAGAACCTTTGCTCCTGTGATGGACTTCTGGCTAATAATTAGATCACTGATTTGATTTTACCTCAGCAGAGGGCCCAAGTTGGACAGCACCAATGAATTCCAAATAAACAGCAGAGTGAGAGGAGAGAGGCACTTAACTGCTGCAGCACAGTGACATCAGCAGCTGCCCCCGAGAACTTATCCCCCTACTCGCTTCTGCTTTTAGAAACCACTTGGTGAGCAAATAAACCATACTAATGATGGCACTCGACAGAAAGTCAGTGCGGTTGGAGCTGAAGATTGATTTATTGTTTGTTTGATTCGCTCCATTTTAGAGTGAGGCTGGTAGTAGTGAGTAGTGTTTTCCAGACGTCAAGGAAATGCCGAGAGTTGTGATGTGATGTTCAAAAGAGTGTTGTCATCAAAGGAATGTCAAGCTTCCAATGAGCCGCATCGTTTTGTGTGACCACCAGATTGGCTGACTGTTGTTTGACTATATGAATTACAGAGAACTATAAATAATGGAGGCATAACCCACCCACACTATAATTTTCTTTTGTCTTATTTTTTTCAGAAGAAAATGCCAAACACACGCCTCCTGGAATGTCTCTAAAAATAACTATGTAATATATTTTTTAATATCTTTATTATTCTTTTATCTTAAACCTACATCTTAGATATACCAAGTCTCTTCATCTTTTGGGTGTATGTACACAGTGAAAGTGACCTTTTGTTAGTGTGGCCCACACAGGCACACGTAGAACAAAAACATACATGTAGCTGAAGTGCACAATCTCCAAATTTTTGTGTCTGCTTTTACAATCGACATGTTAAGAACAGTGTATTTTTAGACCCCAGTCCCTTCATCCTATTCTGTAGTATTGCAGTCCAGAGGGCATATTTAAATTCTGTTTTAATTTTCACAGACTCTTTCTCAGAGTCTATAGTTTGCCACTTTCTGTGAAATATTTATCAAAGTATACTTTACGTTAGTATGTTTAGGTGTATAATTGTAAGTACATTATAAAAGCATCAATTCAGTTCTCATCGATTTTCTGAGAAGGTAAATGGGAACAGTATGTTAAGTTTGCTATCTGTGACTCATTCAGAAATTGGAGTTGAAATACTTCTCAGATGTTGCCAAATAAACAAGCTTGTGATTTCAATAAAATAACATTAAGTGGCAGATTTTAATCAGATTCTTTCATTTTTTAGCAACCGATCCCAGATTCCTTCAAACTTCCTCTCACAGTAATCTTGTAGAGCAAACTGTTTTATAATTACTTATGAAGATTTTAATAAATAAAGATACTGATTGCAGTGTGATTGAATGACAAAAGATGACCGAATGAAGATTTGCCACAAGTCACTAGGCCAAACTCCTCTGCTACGCATCTTAGCCAGGGTGCAATCAATCATGATTCCTTGTGTCCTTATTTCTCCATCTATCCATCCCAACATCCATCTCTGTCGAAGACCTGCTAGTGTCCTAGTGATAGAGTTGCAGAGAAGAGGGGGCTAACAATGACATGAGGTACTTGGGTCACATCAGCCACTGCCAAGTGATGAATAATCCAGTTTAGGCGCAGCAAAGAAATTAACATTTTTGGATGCTCAGGAAAGGAATCTGAAGACATTTCATCAATCACTCCTCCTTTTTTCCCCTCATTAAAGTGATGCCTCCTTTTATCAGTTAAAAAGTCTAGACTTTGGTTTTCTTCACTGTCAGAGATTGCAACCTTCTGTACCTAATGATAGTGTTTTAATGCCTCTGGTTGGTTTTTGTGTATTTATTCTTTGGCGTGTCAGATGGATGTCAGAAAAGTTTGCTGAGTGGATTCTCAAGTGACTTTTTCCAGCTTTGATTGTGTAGAATTTCAAAGATCGCTCTGAAATTGCACAGTTATTAGTGACTGATGTGAATGTAAAAGTCTGTGGGAGCCCTTTGGACTCTGCAGTGGAATTAATGAAAATATCCATTCATAAAAAGGTTTTCTGAACATTTCATTATGTGTTTTTTCTTGCTCAGTGGCTCAGTGCCAGTAGCTTATTTTCCAACACATGCTCACTTCTTATTTAAAATAAATATTAATTAATGATAATGGGAAGGAAATAGTCATACCTGGCATTCATTGTTAATTTAACCCCTTATATATAGCTGTTTGTATGATGATGGTGTTGTTTGTGTAAAGTATTTTAAAGCCAATTTAGTTTCATGTTTTATCACTAATATTCTCTTTTGCCGGTGTTCCATGGAAAGCTTGTTTGCCTTGTTTGTCCAGGACACAGTAGAAATTTATAAAGGTCCCATCTAAATAAAAATTATGAACATAGATTGCTTTAGATAAATCTTATGTATAGATTTATATCTCTTGATAAAACAAACAAACAAAAAATATATATTTTTATTGCAATTCTTTATAAAGATGCGTACATGTCCTTTTTGCTTTCTGCTACAAGCAGCAAGCTTTGTCGCTGAATCATGGCTTTGATTTATCCTGATCCATCTGGAAAAAACATGTGCTGTTGACAATTGTGTGCAGGGAAAGACCCCCCACATTTAAGAGCCAGGGGACTCATTATTCAAAAGTCCTGTTTGTCTTATCTTGGGTTTCAAAGATAAGCAGTTATTAAACTGATGACTATGTGTCCTTGTCTATCTCAGACCTCTCAACTCAAGAAATATTAACTTTAAACTTGATTCCTTAATCAACATTCGTCCCATCATGCGAGGTGTTTAGAGTTGATATAAGACTGTAAGGAAGTCACAACAGTGATTTTCTGCGTAGTGCCTGTAAAAATAGTAAATAAATGGCAAAGGATCAACAGATTTGGCATCAGTTCTGTAGCTTTGTTGTTATTTTGTAACTGGTAGATTAAAATCAAGCTGTGTTCAAAGTATGCATAAGGTATAGAGCTTATTGAACATGTTCCATGTTATTACATTTGAAGGTAATGCAATTTAGCTCACTACAATTTCATTATTAACTTCTTTGCACTTTGTGTAAGGGATATTACAATGCATTAAAACCTTTTAACCTGCAGCTCAGTGGATCAAATGGTCCTGACTTTGCATGTTTGTGAAAGCTGATGTTTCTTTGTGGTATTTTAGCTTTAGAATCTACTTGGTACAAAATTCTTGTTCAAGCCTGTTGAAGTCAAGTGTTGTCTGCTTAGCACAACATTTGTGCAGACGCACTCCTCTAACATACAGTATAGAGTGCTGTTTATTTTGCTGAACTCTTTTTTTTAATTAAATTTGACAGCAGCCGACAGATTGTTGTCTATGTTTCTCAAACTGCTTTTTGTATCTAATTTTCAGGGCACAAAAAAGTTTGATTTCAAAGGAGAGGACACTGTAGACACTGACAATGTTTTTTCCTAACTGTTAGAAGTGAAGCTGGTGAGACGTCTTTATGACAATCACCTGAAAACCTCACCCACAAGAAGGGAATAATATTTGCAATGAAAAACATTGTAGAAAAAGTACCATGTGGTTTAAAAGACCTTAAAACCGCAATACCTCTTTACTTTGCCCAAAAAGCTGTCTTGAATCACGATAAAAATAAAAATGTAGTGCTTTAAATCCTTCAATACCATACGAATACACTCTACCAGATACAAAGTATTAAATGAATCTAGATATACAAGGTTTCAAGAAATCCTTCTGCACTGATAGCATTTGGTAGAATATGGTAAGAGAAGGCCCCCGTTACCTGCAGATTTTGTCTTAGCTCTTTGGATATGAACTATCTGTGCCTGTCGAGATCTTTAAGAGTGTGGACAGATCTGCTGACTTTCAGCTTTGCAGTAACAACCCACTTTCTGTTTTATCTATCAATGGAAATGAGAGATTCGTAAGACCACTTGAAGACATGAAATCCGCCTATGCTTTTACCTTCACAAACCCCAGTTATTGTATGTATATTGAGGACAAGCATCTAGAGAAGCCCAAAATACAGTATGATGTAGGACTGGGGTGTGGTCAGTCCTGCTCAGCTCATCTGCAGACCCGGATCACATCCAGATGTCCACCAACAGGCCTGTTTAGAGACTGGGCGAGGTTGTTTCCCTTCCACTCCCAACTCCATCCATCCTCCACAACACGCACAGCCACCATGCTGGCAGTCCCAAGCTTTTTCACAAACTATCAATTGCGCATTATCCCAGAAAACGCTAATAACAAAAGGAAAAAAAAAAATCTACAGAGGTATGATTTCACCGGTTCTTTCTTTCCCACCACCTTATTTAAAGCAGTGGATGACACAACACTTGGAAACAAACATTTATTGGGCTGTTTATGTTCTTATACAGCTGTATGAACTGTCTGTCACTAATCAAATGCTGGCTCGTGAAAATCAAAATCCTTAATGAAATTTTACATTTTCACATCTAGAAAACCATCCAAGTGTCAACACAGCTGTTTACTTTTTGCCCCTAGTAACCGCTCAGAGTCTCCTCCTGCCATGATACCATCAAGCTATAGCACACCATCAGGCACCTTAAATGTTTGTTACACAACTTTTCCTCAGTAAGTACTTAATGTTCCATACAGATCTAGGGTGAAGGCGCGCTTTTACATAACTTGTTTGATTGCATTACTGCTGCGTTCATATTACTGTCCCCTGGGAATCACTTGTTAAAGAGAGAGAGTGGCTTCATGATGTAACACTGAATGAAGGTGTCCTATTGACATTTCACATCACCTTAGCATAGCCTCATTGGATTACTTGTTCAAAATAAAAGGTATTTATGGTTTGTTGGCATTTTGTTTACAAAGCCAAGCCACGGCTGTGATGTTGTTGCTTTTTTTGGGGATGGAGGTTTGTCTAGTTCAAGTGGTATGTGTACAATTTAACGGCAAACTGATGCTCATACTGTGCTGTTACTTCTCCCTGGAGAGCTCTTACGGGCAGATTGTTCAGGGGAAGCACATTAGTCCTATGTGTTGGTGGTATTGGTGGTTGGGAACCTCTGCAATTTTAGCTGCCAGTTCCTTTGGCTCTCAGCAAAGGATTCCCTGCCATTTAATGGTACCTAAGACTGACTCAGGCTTGGCCCGGCAGGTTCCTTTTGGCTAACGCAAGTGACAGCGGGAACAAATCTCCTCCTCTGTTTATTTAATTGCTAACCGCTCCGGTTTGGAGGCCACGTTCAAAGGGCCGACAAGCAGAGAACTGCCTCGCGTTCCCCTCAGCCTCAGGGTAGCATGGGTCATCCCACATAATGAGTGGAAGGACTTACTTTACTAAGTCTGCCTCAACCCAAAGCCAGCACGTGGTTCCCATTTAAGCACAGGGAGAAGATTGCACCTTCATCTGCTGGGCATTTTTATGTGTTTATATGTGTGCGCAAGTGCACACATATACATCTGTTCTTTAGCAGCCTGCAGTCTATGTGTGTATGTGTGTGTGTGCGTGTGTGTTCAGGAGTGTAAGTGCCTTGTCTGAGTGTGAGATCATTGTGTTTGTACTGAAAGTCTACACCACATGTCCAGCACATGTTGTCAGGTTATGACTGGCACACAGGCCATATTTATATCTGCATGAGGAGCTCAGAGGCCACTGGCCAGCCTGAGATGGTACGGAGTTCGAGGTACACACACACACAAACACACATGGAGTGTGGTGGAGAGCAGGGTGGGCTAATCTTACAAATGCAAAGACAGTGAGGCAAGGGAGTCCTTTATTTTCTGCAGTGAGTGAGTGAGGGGGCGAGAGGAAAGGAGGGTGAGGGAGAAAAACAAGGGCTGAGAGACTTGGATGGAAAGTGTAAGAAATGATGAGAGTGAAAAAGAGAATGAGATACATACAACAAGACACAAAGAGATCATTCTCTTAATAATGGACTTGACTCATTGAACTCCCTCATTAGGAAAATAATAGACATTTAAAGGGGAAGTTTTTAGGTGATTTTTCAAAGGCTTGAAAGTCAAATGTATTTGTGGAGCCACTGAGATAAAACGCTTCACGCTGGCAGCACCTTAAAATGATCATGCTCTTCATACATGCTAAGCTCATTTTTTTTAGAGCATTTATTGTCTGATATATTTGTTGAAAACTGTCCACAGAATTTTCATTTGTTTAGTAATTTGCTGCTACCTATTCCTAAATTATTTGCACAAGGACCTAACCTTCAAGAGAGACCCCCCTACATATCTGTCCCATTAAAAACTGTAACAAGTCTTCAATCATGCTGCAAAAATGTGACACTGATACAGCACCCCTTTGGAACTTTCATGTGGGAAAAGCTATGTCCCATCTAGTTTATCAGTTATCTGATTATCCTGCATGTGTGCAATCTGACTTCCCTCTTAGACAAAGGATGAAAAACTCTTTCAAGTTTGCAAGGGGTTGGCTGTGGCTCAGAGGTAGAGCGGGTCATCTGCTTATCAGAAAGTCTGTGGTTCAATTTCCTTCTCTTCCAATCCGTGTGCATATGGAAGTGTCCTTGGGCAGGATAATGAGCCCCAAAATGCTCCTGATGGTTGTAAATGCGTTTGTATGATGTATGATTTCCTGATGAGCAGGTTGGCACTGTGAAGAGAAAACACCTGCAATTAGTATGTGAGTATGTTTGTGAATTGGTGTATGCTGATTTATGTTGTAAAGTGCTTTGGGTCATCTCAAGCCTGGAACAGCACCATATAAAATGCAGTAATTTCACCAAAGTCCAGCCATCAATTATCCGTAACTGCTTATCCTTGTGAGGGTCGTGGGTGTTTGCTGGAACCAATCCAAGCAGACATTTACTAAAGTTTTTCTCAAATTAAAATAAGAGGCCTTTTATTAGCCTCTTTTTTTGTGTAATATGTTGAAGTCTGTTTATGGGTTTTGCGCGCTGCACAAATCTGTGCTGCTTGAACAAACGTGTCTCTAAAAAGTCTTTTGATCTGTTATCTAATCATTCTCATCTGTTTCAGTCTCAGCTTAATACCAGCCTCCCGTTTTTTGTTTTGTTTTTTTTCTAATTTGTTGTGAGTTCGAGACAGGCATTGTTAAGAAAAACACACACACACACACACAAACACAAAATAAATATATAATGAATGAATTTCCGCAGCAATTATGGACATAGATATTAGACTGTTATAGTTTTTAAACTTTTTGTTTTTTGAAGTGTTTTAAATATTAGCTTATACCATTTTTCATTAGTGTTCCAGTGTAATCTGCTTAAAGTGTTCACTCAGCATCTGCTGGTAGATGTTTTGATATTTTAAGCCACCAAAGTTCCATTTATTGGCCAAAACTTAGGGGATTTAATCAAAAATATTTAAAATGATTACAATGGTTGTAAACTGTATCTGCACTATGTCAGCTTTCTATAGAGAAGGAAATGATTTCCCTATTAGTGCTTAAAATGTGCACTGTGTTCTCAGACCACAGGCACCAGTCTCTTTTAGTGTCACTAGCCTTAGAACCCAGTATGCATTTTGGGCAGCAAAAAATAGAAGCACATATAGGTTGTTCTGCAAGAAATCTATTTTTATATCTGATATTCTTTGTTATAATAAGTAAAATTATAATAAAAGTTGCTGCTTTAGTTAGGCATGTATGTTTTTTCACTTTTATAGAATCAAATTAGGATGGGATAAGTCATATGTTCAAACTGAGAAGCATCTGTCTCTTGTTGGTCATGCAGCCCACACATCTACCCACTAGTGGGCAGTAGAGTTAGTGGTGGCACACCACTTATGGACCACAGTAAAAGTCATGATATTTACACGTAACAACTGGAATGATTCATGGCTGTGTGCTTTCTCTTCCGTGGGATAGATGTGTTATGATGGGGGAGTGATCCAAGTTTAAGGCGGATGAAAATGGAGTCACAGGATCTCACACAGGATTTGTTAATTTATTTAATCCCTCCAAAGAGGTGTCTTCTTCTCCTCCAGTCATCAGCACCTTCTCCTTTTCGCCCATCAGCTGATGGAGCTGGCTAATTACATGCCAGCTGTAGGTGCAGTAGTTTAAATGGCTACAGCTCGTAATGCACCGCCGGTCTGTATGACTGTGTATGATCATGAGACTTGTGCTGCAGTGTTGGTGTGTCGTTCATTCATGGGTCTTGTGTGTCTGTAAGAGTGTGCTGCTACTTAGACTACATTCACATGTTCACACTAATTTGTGTGTGTGTGTGTGTGTGTGTGTGTGCAGTTCTGCGTATGCCTGTGGTTTTACTCTGTGTTTAACTGTCTGTGCATCCAGTCATGTTTTTCAGTGCATGTTACCCACAGTGAAGCATGTGGTCTTGTTGCGTCATATTTTGCTGTTTGCTTAGTGCCCTGCATCACTCCTAGCTGTCCACAAGCTATGTGGGAGGCTGTTTCCTCTCAGGATGGGAAGTTGTTTCAGCCGCACTGTTGGCCAAACATTTGTTCTGGCCTCCTTGAATACAGAGCAATTACCCTAAATCCACCAAATACTCACTGAGATGTTCAGCAATTATCTGCATCTCATTGGCCACCCTGGTTTGGCAAGTGTTTCCACCTCTGTCTTTGTCAATTTTCATTTCAAATGTGTTACTGGCATCCGCGTATCCAAACACAGTGTTTAAAAAGAGTTCCTAATGTCAGACAGAAAGGTGAGCAAGATCAGTTCAATGTTATTGAGCCCCCAGCAGTTAGGGCTTTGGTTTTTACCGCACTGATTCTAAAAATGTTGGGTCTGTTTGTTCGACATGAAAAAGCAAAAATAAAACGTGATAATTTGAGAATACCTTTTAAATTAAAAGCAGTACAAAAAACAATACGCGAAAGTTGAGGAATCCTCATGCAAAAAAAACCCCTATTTGGGACATTTACCAGGTAAACATGTTTATTGGTAACAGGTGATAGTATCATGATTGGTCATAAAAGAGGCATCCTTGAAAAGCTCAGTTGTTTACAAGCAAGGATGGGGTGAAGCTCACAACTTTGTGAAACACAGGATTGTAAAAATTGTATAAAGATACTACAAAACTGTGTCGATTAACATATTTCTTTTTCTGTGTCGATAGCATTCTGTTTCTATTTACATTAACATGTAGATGAGATTGTATTTATCTTTGTCCTCATTTTGCAACAAAGGGAAGAAGCATTGTCCTGATACACTGTGAAAATACACATTGTTGTATTTTAGGAACTGTCCTTTCACCACAGTGGGGGAAAGGGACACTGGCCATTTGCTTGCAAGCATTAGACAAATATCCATCAGATATGCCCCCCTCCTCTCCACCTGTTTATAGTGCACCTGACTGTGCTCCGTACTTCCCACATGATCAAATTATTTGCTTCCTCCCTTCTTTTCCCATCAGTCTTTATTTGTATTGACACATTTCCAGAATGAGAAAAAGTTTCACCAAAATCAAATTTGAAAGCTCAAACTTTTATTGCACGTATCTCCATAAATTTATATTGTCCTGACTAAATGTTATGATGTTCAAGGACGCCGTGACACTTTCATATCGTTTGAAGTATGCCTCAGCAGGCTTATTTGACCTGCCTATTTTTTTTTATCTTTCTATGAATTGCCTCTTATTGTGTTCAAACTACTGATAGACTTCTCTATCAGAAGTCCCTCTTATTGGGACTTTGCACTTGAGATCACTATTAAAGGAGTTTTCAAAAGGGCGCTCATGTACAATGCATGATCCAAAGTAAAGTCCACTGACAGCCACAAATTTGATCTGTCTTATCTAAGAATTTTCCAGGTCAAACAACAACCCCGTGATGTTTCATGTTTCTCATCCCCACTGATCTTCCCCAGATAAATGCCAGTTGGCCCTGAACTTGGGTTTCCATTTTACCACAATAAAACATCTCTATCTCTAGATAGACACGTCTGTTTCTTACTGCTGCCATGTGCCCTCTGAGCAGCACTGTGGGTTTAACACTGGAGATGACTACTCTTCAGTCTGCTGCACAAATGTTAGTCGGAAGCATGTCACATCCGGAAAGTGTGTGGGAGCTTTGAGCTATTTGCATGCCTGTTTGGGTGTGCCTGTCTGTATGATGCACACCAGCGTGCATACACGTGTGTTTGTGTCAGCATCTGCACATGGGAGCATATGTGTCTCCATGCGTGTGAGTGTATTATGAGTGAAAAAGGGTCTGGCATGAAGATCAAAGTCCCTTCATAACTCCTCAGTCAGCCAGTCAGTCAGTTGGCCAGCCTGTGTATTGACAGGAAGCTCCACGCACTGCAGGGGATGTTGAGCTAAGAGACTCAGAACATTTTAATGAGAACTCAGTTATTCAATTAGTTACAAATTCACGGTTTGCCTCTTCATACCATTTTCTTACTTTGTTTACAACTTCTTTATAATCAAAAACAGAAATGCGCAGTGTCATTAAAAAACACCTGTAGATGTTTAGTACAAAAAATAGTAAAAGTTTTACATCATTGCAATATAAATTGTCTTTTTTGTCATCACCCTTTTTCAAATCAGATTTCTGTTTGGAAAAAAAACAAAAAAACAAAACATGAGTTACTTTGTAGCTAATCAAAAGCTTGCAACCTCTATTAAACCCCCAGCTGCCATTGTCTTATAATGCTTAAATAAACTTCAATCATTATGTTTACTAAATATTAAGCATACCAGGAGTTCATTATCATTTATAAAGCTGTGGAAATCTACCATTTATTTCTGGGAAATGATATTAAATGTATACTATTTCTTGATTACCACTAGAATTTGTATTTGCTACTAGAAAATCAGTCACACATTGATGACACGGTCCATGTGAAATATTTTTTCTTATATGAATGGATTCAATTACTTTGTAAAGACTTTTTTATTGGTATTAATGTAGAGTGTTTTCACATCTTGACAGCACAAAGACGAGATAGTTCAATGGATGAACCGGTAGCTGTGCCAAAATCCAGTCAGCACTCCACTGTTCACATGTCTTACAGTATGAATTAATCCAATCAAACCTATTCCTTTTCATTTTTTGTATTAGCTCTTTGCTTCTCAATGTGTCACCCCCTCCTGGGTGTCCTTGCTAATGAAGTGTGATGGTAGTGATGAAGTGTAACAGCGGCTGGTTTGGAGGTGCCGTGCCAGTGACAGGGTGGTCCCTGCCTCACGCTGCTGCTGCTGGCACCCTCATGCTCATCACACACACATTGTTTGGTGGCACCTGGCCATAAGAGGGGTGATGGCGGAAAGCCTGGTAATGATCATACTTCTCCTCATTGCTGTTGGTCTTTGCACTGTATTTTTTATTTATTTCTTTTTTAAAATCCATGTTTTCATTCATCCCTAAAATGACAGAGTGTGACTTGTGTATTAATTCTATTTGACACACTTGTAACTACACGTTATGTTTATTGCATTAACTGTTCAGTGAGGTCTGGCTTTATTAATTGAATGATGGTGATGATTCTGGGGCTCTCACACAGAAAAAGTTATATTCAGTCTGATGAGTATATAAAGTGGCTCGAGTTTTCTGTCTTGCTCTTATTCCCTTTCTTAATCAAGAGAATGTTTTTATTTATCAGTGGATAGCAATATGGGATTGATCATAATTAATTTTATATATTGTATTGATCCTGTTAAGGTTGTTTTGAACAGCTTAATGACATTTTTTACCGCTAAAGACATTTTATTTTTATTAAGCCAGTATGAGGAGATTACAACATGACTTTTTGTTATGTGCGCAGTGCTGATCATTTCCAGTCCTTGCAAACTCAAACTCAAACTACCAAAATTGTTTTAAAAAGCCTGAGTGGTATTCTATTCATACAATGCTTCCAAAAAGGTACAGACTTCCTCTATTCAATGTAAGATTTAACCATTCTGTCTGAGCCCAATGATGCTTTGGAGCTCTTTAGGATGAGCGACTATACTGACTTGTGTTTGTCACAAGAGAAGTGTTTTAACATCCATGTATCAAAGGGGGGGGGGGCTGTTTATGCACTTCCATAAAATCTTAAGCTCAAACATTTTCTGAACGAGCTAGATTTGGTATATTACAAATTTGAAAAACATTTGCAAACTAAGAAACTTGAGACCTTCAGCACAGAGTGGATGGTTTGATCCAGAAAGTGAGAGTTTGCATTAGCACAGCTGCTAATGATGTGTCAGTCACTGCCAGCTGTAAGCAAATAAGCCAGCAAACAACATAATTAAAGATGCTAATTACGCTTCCTGCTCTGATAAATCTGCTATTTAGTGATTTTGGTGCACAACCGACACTTCATCTGAGTCTCTGTACATGTTTGAACTTTGGCCCTAGTTTGAAAATGGAACCTGTGGCAAAATTTTTATCTTTTTTTCTGAATATTTTCCTTAGCTAGCCATCTTGATGCACACAGCTTCCCCGTCTGTCAACCTAATGCAAACAGCGGTGATAGACAGAGCATAAGGACTGTGAATGCTGGATCCAGAATTTTTCAGTGAGAAAAAAGAGTATCTGTGCTTCCAGAAATTTTTCAGAACTTTGTTAAACAAATAGTGTACACAAAATATTAATAATATTGCTGTATTTTTACTTTAAGTTGTGACATTGAAGTGTAGCATATGCACATTACTCTCTTGCTCTACCATGTCCTGCAGTAATGTATGTATCTTTGTGTATACATTTTGTATATGTCCTGTATGTGTCCTAGAGAAACCCAATGGCATCCTCCCACTGGAATTTGGTGGACTGTTTTCCCATAATTCACATGGCCCTTGTCTTTGGAGTCTTGAAAATACAAGCCCAATGGTCTGTACGTGCTAAAACTGAACTAGTGTGGAGGTTTTTCTCAATTTATGTGCTGTTCTTAGAAGTGTGTCCTTCAAATTGAGGTTGAACTATGAGAAATTCACCCATCAGCTGGTCATTCTTTTTTGGCTGTCTGTCAAGTGCTGTGATGGATCTGGGGGTAAACGTAGCAGGGTTAGGGAGGTGAAACTGTCCGTGGACACACAGCCGGTTTCAGTTTCCAACTGGCACACAAATGGTTAGGATTAAAGCTGGAAATGTGGAGGCCACGATGGTGTCAGAGTGGTGGGTCACTACTGTTCCACCTTATTGGTATATTTGCACCCCCTAAAACCCTGTTAAAATTCATTTATACTTTCTAAACTTAATATTTAGAGGGGGAAGGCTACTTCTATCAGCTGTCATTATATTATGACTTGCTGGAGTGGTAAAGTTACATTTCTTCCAAGGTTGACAGAGTCAGTGCCAACACAAAGCTTTTATTGAAAGAGCCTTTTGCCACACAATATGAATAAACAATGCTATATTTTGATCATTGGAATTCCTGGTCATGGCATAAGCAGAATAAAACAAGACATTTGTCATCACTCAGTCAGAGAGAGAAGATGTCTGATGATGCAATAAGGACTTCTTACTCCCAACGTGTTGACCGCGGGAGCCTGTCAGACCGTTTGCAGGGACTCAGAGATTCATTGGGGCAGAGAGGGAGGTCCAGCAGTGAGACTAATCTGTACACATGTGGCCGGCACTTCAGAAGGCCAGATGTGCCAAGGGAAAAGTGCCTGTATGGTGATGTTCTAACAAACCTATAGCAGCACATGTACACACACTCGGTCAGAAAGACACAAAACAGGGTAGATGCTAAGCCTACACACTGTATGGAGTTCTAATTCAAGAGCCCTATATAATACAACTTCTATTGTTATTTGGCACCTTATAATAAAAGAGAATTGTGCTGAATATGCTCACATGAAGAGTAATTATTATTTACTTAAAGCATTGACCAACAAATTGTGTCAATGGATTTTATGTTTACATATTTACTTCCATAAGTCTGTTCTGATCTTTGCATATTTCCTCTTAAGGGAAATTGATAGAGGCAGGTAAGAGGTAGTAATATATATTAATAACCTTTTTCTTATTTGTATATGGTACCCAAAAAAGTATTGAAAATGCCTCAGATACTTGACTTGGTATTGGCAAGTACAAAAGTCTATACACTGATCTAATTGCACATAATAATTTCCTCTCTACATCCCAGGCGCATCCTGCACAAGTAGCCATAACACATCCATAACATAACATCTACACAGGGTTAGAAGTATATAGCTTTTCAAAGCTTTACAACAGTTTTTTGTAATGCACTGGTACTGGATCTGTCAGGTATAGGAATGGGTATTAAAAAAAGTGTTCCTTGTAGCCATTGTTTTTGTCACAAAATATATATCCATCAGGCACATTTTTGTACATCATATTCCTATTGCTTTTCTTAGAAATGTTACTCAACATGAATTGATTTTTAATGCATAACATTAAGACTTAACGGCTCCTGGATGAAAAATACTTTGGCTTTTACTGAGATGTTATTCTGGACACTAAAGCTGAAATCAAGTCAATTACTATCAATCACTAATGAAAATATTTAGACAATAATAATAAGCCCATTTTGAACAAATAAACCATTTTTTTCTTTTTGTTCTGTAAGACGATTGTTAGGGAAAAGAAAATGAATGTGTTTATGTGTCCTCCCTCCTAATATGTCACACTGAACAAACACATTTTAGGATTATTTCTATACAAAGGATCATCTTCCATAGACAGAAAATCTTTTTCAGTCTTTGTTACAGTTCCTTTTTTGGCAGGCATTCAAATGATTTGATGGGTTTTGCACTCAGTTTAAAAACTGGTAAAACTCTAAGGTTTCTAGTGAAACCTTCTAATCCTCAATCTCCACAGACCCTCAGGGTGAGATTGTTTACAATAACCAGCCCAGAGTAGAAAAAAAGTTAAAATTTGAAAGAAATTCTTCCAAGACTGTGCAACTTCTTGTAAATACCATAATTGCCCTAAGTTGTATCATCATGCTTAGTGCCTGTGTGTGTGTGCCAAGTGAAGTTCTAGTTACATCCAAAGATGTGTGTGTGTGTTTTGGTTGGCAACAAAGCACTACCCTCTTTACAAAGTCACACCAGGGCCAATTGGTAACAGTTGTGGTCAGACCCCCTGCATTACAACAAGGGGTACAAGAGAAGGGGTTGAGTTAAAGTTAAAAAAAAAGAAAAGAAAAGGTCTGTCTCTACTTCCCTCTTACTCCAAATCCTCAGGAGAAATCATCTCCTGAAAAAGCAAAACAAAATTATCCCCACTCAGTCAGATTGCATTTAAATCGGTGAGAGAAAACAAGCATTTTCTCCCCGCACTGTGCCCACTCCGGGAATGAGTCCTACAATAACACACAGAGTTAATACAGCACATCCTGGAGGCATGCTGGGGTGTCACTGTTTATGGCAGTGCCTCCACCACATGCATACATGTAAACCAAAACCACCACTGTTATTGCCTCTGTGAAGATGAGTCAGCAATTCCTAGGCTTCTTGACTTGAGGCAAATATAGATTCTGGATATGGGAATTTAATCATTAAAACTGAGGCCGTGTCCCAAACTTCTCACTATGCTCCTGCATGTTAATATCGAATTTGCTGTCTGACTTGAATTAGACATTGTAATATAATGTCATGATTTGCTTTGAAATGTGTGTTAAGACATCATGCTAGAGTTGTGTTTACTCAGTGTGTTATCTAATGAATATCTGTAAAGAAATTCATTAGAATCCTTATCTACCTTGACTGACTACTCACAGGTATTGCAGTACTACGTGGATCTTGGTTCTGTCAGAATATTTGTTCAAAATAATCAAGTTCACACTTGGTTTTGTCATTTGTTCTAAGTGATATGATCACAAGTGCGCGTTTGTAGCTTTTAAAAGGAGGAATAATGTATGTGTTTATTTACATATAGATCAAGGGAGTGAGACCTGATCACAAGTGGTCACTGGAGACACATGTGGAGATGCAGGGGAACAGACAAGCTCAGAGCTGTCCACTTGTGATCAGATCACTCCAGATGGATACTAAAACCAGTTGGGAAAAGGGCCAGTCAGACCACATAATGCTATATTTCTGAACCACTTTACCTTATCATATATTGCGCTGACAGAGGCACTGTATTACTTTCTTAATTATTTTTCTTTTCTCTATCTGCACTCCTTTAAATGCTTCTTTAAAATTCTTGTCATATTTCCAGTGAAAAATAGTCGATCAAATGAGCAGCATGCATTAACATGTGTAATCTGGGCCTGTCTTGCGTGCTTTGGCCTGGCATTTTGTTGTTGTATCCTTGACCCCTACTTGCCTTTGTAGTTCTGAATAATGTATCACAACTCTGTAATTTTTTTAAGACCTTGGACTTGCTTTCATTTTGTTGTTACTTACGTTGAATCAAATGGTCCACTTATTGCTCATTGAGCGGGGGGGGGTTATCATTGTTATGGGTTTTTTAATGAAGGAACTGGCATAGCAGAAGGGGGTGTTCTCCTGCCAAGGAGTACAGCTGGTTAGCACCTTCAAGTCTGGTTCTCTGCAGGAAAATGGTGTATTGCTCCCTTTTTACTGGAAATGAGTCACTGCTCTGTATACGGGGGTTCAAGGATCTTGGGGTCTTGCTCATAAGTAAAAATAAGACGGAGCATTAGATCAACAGGCAAATTGTCAACAACAATGCAGACGTAGTGCTGGATCCTCAAAGTAATGAGGGTGAAGAGCTCTCCATTTAAACTATGCCCACCGCTAAGGTATGGTCACAAACTTCAGGTAATAAGTTCTTCACATGAAAGTTGGGCAATTGAAGCACTTTTAGCTTAAGGGCTGATTATGCTATCCCTTGCCTAGAGGAGCCCCCTCAAGCCAACACAGTCAGTTTGGTAATTGTTGTTAAAGCCAAGTTGCAGAAAGCATTATTAGCAATGAGCTAAATTTGAATTGAAAATCAGAATGAGGAAGCAAGACAGGAGTATTCTAGACTTGTTTTAACCAAGTGACAATTTTTATTAAAAATGGTACACTGCATTTCAAAAAAACTGAGCTAAGAGCTGACTGCAGCAGAATGGGTGATTATCTGTGACACCTTCTGTCCAACTGATTGGTTAGTATGCTCTATGCACCCAGAAGCTACGTGGGAATGCTACATTTACCTGGTTACACTTCAGACTAGTGGTAAATGTTAACTGTTATAGACTTAAAAACTAAAACACATTCAGTGGCCCTCAAGCACTTTCTTCCAGTTTGTGCCTTGACCTCATAGTAATCATTTTTGTAGAAACTAGCAACAGCCAATCCCATTAAAAGTAGATGTCTTGTTCCATAAGATGATAAAAGCAGGGATGGAAACAGACCTGTTAACTAGTTAGCCCCCAGTGAGCAGGGTGGCCGCAGAGAGAGGTAGTTTATATAAAAGCTGTAAGTATTGGAACAGAGATGAAATGGTGTTGAGATTGCGCAGAGAATCAGCAGGATGAGGGAGTAGGTGACGTCATATGTGAGCAACATCTGTCTCCTATCGGTGTGTGTGCGCTCCAGGCCCTCGTACCTCTACACAGAAGGGCCAGGTTTTACATACTTTGTGTTTGAGTGAATAAAAGGCATTGTTGGTAGCAGAGAAGCAGGAGGGAGATCTGGCATCAGTGCCTGTTTCAACCTAAGTATTTAGAAGTAACCACAGACTCACATGCTCTGGCAGGATATGTAACCTTAGTATTCTAGAAAAATGATGACGATTAAAATGGCATTTGTGTCTTTCTATGCAAGTTGTTGCATATATATTCCCATACGTATTTAGATGTATCTAGATATGTATATAGATTTACAATCTTATCCACCTGGTTACTTTATTATTTTTCTTGTTTACCCGCTGAAAGTAGACTCAGTGGATGGCATAAAGTCATTATAAAGTAGTTTCAGAAGATCCCCACTGTTTTTGAATTTATTTAATATTATACACCAGCTTGGGCTGTGGTTCTTAACTTGGAGGTTTGTACAGCCACTACAGGGAAGACATTAATAATCAGGGGAAAGAGGTGAAACAAAACTAAGCTGAATGCCTGACATCTCAGTAGGAAATTTACAAGAGGTTGTTCATTCTGTCACACTTGCTTTCATTACACTGAAATTCAGTTTTGACCTTTTTTATTGGTTGCTCTCCAAGTTATTGCTAATAATAAAATAAAATATAAAAAGTAGGGTGCAAGGGTGTGAACTTTTTTGGCTTCTGAAGAAGGGCAAGTCTGACAAATTTTGAGAGTTACTTGGCCTCTGAGGGCAATAACTGAGGCAAAACATAACCTCATTCGAAAGAATTTACTTTCCATTTTTGTACTGTAACTTCATGTCTTAAGGAATCAGCTTTACAGTCAAACGGTCTACTGTACATGTTATCTTAAATAGTCTCATTCATGCTACAGCACCTGCCCAGGGCTTAATAGCCATAATGACGCTGATTGTTCTTAGTGATGTCAGACAAGTGAAAGTATCCTCTGAAATCTACATAAAAAAAGTTTGCCAGTACCATTTATGACCAGAAAGTCGAACATGTCAGCTTTTGAGAACGATATTTATGATAAGCCATATTTGCGTTTTAACTAAACTTGGATTGCCAAGAGCAGCAAAATTGTCACAGATGATTGTATTGAAAGCTCTGCCTCTTGGCTGCCAAGTAGTTAAATTCTTTTTCACAATGACTACTCACAAAACCACTTGCTAATTTTCGGTTGTTCTTCATTTGTTGTGAAAGGAACACAGCAGAGACCATGGTAACGAGTCCCTGGGCCTTAACAAAGCCTACTAATGGCGTTGCTTCATACACAAAGTAGAATAAAATTTTAAAAAAGGCATAGTCAAGCTCCTCCACAGAAAAAAATAACTTATTATGGAAGCTGATTTTATATTCAGTCACTTTATACAGTGCAGACAAGACCGAGCTTCTGGAAGACTTAAGGTGCTGGACACATCTGGAGTTTATGAGGCTGTTGTTCTTTTAATAGGTTATGGAGATAGTAAGCAAAAAAAGTAGGGTTTTTTTTTCGAAAGACATGATGTGCTTGTGTATCTTGACTGTTAAGCATGACATTTTACTTTTTTTTTTGTATGTTCATGACAAAGAAATTGCTATAACATCCCTGTCTGTGTCATGTTAAAAACACCTCTGGGATCATTGTGCCTAAGTAGAACTGAGGAGCTTGGTATTAAGATGAATTTCACTCATCAAATGCTGGCTTTAAGAAAATGTTCTTCTAGCAAATAATGCTGTCAGTCGCCAACAATCATTGCAAAAGCACCATTAGATAATCATATTTCACTTTCACCCATGAATTCACCTATTCATGTCAAAATAATTCAAGTAACAGTACTTACGAATTAGGAATGAGAGGAAGGGCTAATTTTTTCAATGTGCTTTAGAGGCCAAATTAGAATAAATGAATACATCTCAAAGTAACTTGCAGTGAAAATCTGTCTTCGCAGTCAGGCAGGTACAAGCCAGGATCAGCAGCTGTCATATATGAAAGCAAAAGTTACAAGGAAATTGAGAATTAGGTTGTTAGAAAACAGGGTGAATTGATTGGCTATACACATGAAAAGCCAGCACCATGTAGCTATACTGAAAATACCATTCAGAAAACTCAAGTCAGCATTTCTTTGCAGTTAAAGGTTGCATGGTGCTTGAAATGATGCATCTTGGCATGGCTGAAAATTAATCAATGAACTGAGAAGTCATTGCTGGGCCAGAACTGAATCAAGAAACTTGGCACCAGCAATTCAAAAACATGCTTTGTGACTAGTTAGAGTGGCATGCGGCACAAATGGTTCAGTGTCTACACCCCTTCCCTGCAAGTAAAGGAAGAGTTTCTTCCATCTAAATTGTTGCCTGATGCTCAGATGATGTAGGAGTCTCCAGGGACACTGTACATACAGCGCTCTCACGTCTCCCATCTCGTTGTCCTTGCCCCTTTACACTCTGGCCCTCCAAGCTGACATGCTTTACTTTCCTTCCCTGAATTCATGCAACTTAATTACTTGATGTCAGCCAAAACACCGACTGTGTTGTCAAGCAGTGATGGCTCCTTCTTAGGGAGACATGTTTTCTCACCAATCCAATTTAAAGGCTACCAGAGCTGAAGACAGTGGTGCTCACAAAGACAAATGCTGCGGATGACCCTGAGCACTCACCTGTGGGAGTTTGGTCACGTAGCTGGTATTTGGAGTGCAAGAAAAGCTTAGATCATACTGACTGACTACTATTTTACCATGAAGCAGCAGCAATAAAAGGTTGCTCCCCTTCTGGAATAAACAGTCTTACTTTGCACTGAGCTTTTGTTGGACCAGAAATGCACATATAGATCTACAAACACACTTTGAAGATAAAACAACTAATCTGAGTTCTGTATTGTAATAAACTTTCCTGTTATATCAAGAACAATGAGTCTTGATGTTTTGAATATTTTTGCTGTGCTTTGAGAATTCATGTTTTAAACCCACCTTTATATACTTGCAAAAAAAAAAATAAATGTTAAGCTATTGTACAAGTTCTTGTTTTAGCCAATTTATAAATCAGTCATGGATCAGATTTGCAAATTATGATTGGCTTTGACTCAAAACCACAACTTTAAAATATTAAATCTTTAACTAATATCACATTTTATTGTCTAACCATTACAAAATCAAGAATTTGGAAATCTTTCCACAGTTATCTGTTTTTGTTGTTGGGCCAGACCTCTAGAGATGCCATGTCAACACAGTGGCTAGTTGTAACAAATCACACAGTCTTCCATCTGGACGACCTTCGAGTCAGGAACTCCAACTAAAGGACTCTAGCCACAGAGCCAAACATGCACACACAGAGTCACACACTCACACACACGAACACATCCTCAAAACACACTCTCTTTCTTTGGACGCCCAAGCATAGTCCCTGAAGCCTGGGCTTACGTCTTTTAAAACTCATGAACAATAAGAGCCTGATTAAATCCAGAAAGGATTCAGGAAGTAGTGAAACCATTTGAAAGTGTGAGGAGTGCTTTCACACAGCTCCCTCCACCACCCTTCATGTCTGTGCAGTGGCAGCCTCTGTCTTTTGAAGTCGTTGACTGCTGTGATGTCAAGCCCTGTGGAATCTGTCCATTTTCATTTTGGGTAATTTATTTTGATACACAAAACATACTAGGAAGCCTTCAAGAAAGAAAAACCTCACTGGGAAAAAGTTTATTGGGTAGCATCATTCAAAGCAGAAACTAACTTTTTTGACCTCTTTTCCCTTTTCTTTCTCTTTCTTTGTCTCTCAGAAATAATTGACGACCTTGCACATCTTGTGGACAAGACAGACGACAGGATTCGTAATGAGACTAGAAGGGTGAAGCTGGTGGAGACGAAGTCAGCCTCCTGTGGTGAGCCTTCCTCATTTTCCTTCACTGTGAAGTTTCTTGGCCTGGGATCAGTGACTGTGTCAGGCCTGACACCTGACTTTTGTCTAAGACAAAAATTCACAATTAATCTGTTTATTTATTTATTTATTTATTTATTTATTTTTAGGTTTATCCGGTTTTATTTTTCTTCCTTGTTTAATCATCTTTACCTCTCAGAAAGTAGTAGTAGTAGAAAGTATTGTTGTTGCTACTTTGGCCTTCATCTCCAGCAGAGATGCTTAATGACACAGAAATAATTGATACTGATGGGGACAAGCCCTCATGGCACACATAATGTGGGATGTGAATGGACTGGTAGACTCACTCTCTGTCTGTCACAACTGCTAACATAGTGTCTTGGGCTTCAGAACAAGGCGTACCATATTTTAAGGATTCCTGAAATGTGTATTGAGGTTTGCAAATCATGCCTTAAAGCCATGTTATATAGGAATTACTATTTTATTCAATTTGGCGCCCCCGCAACATTACATATATTTTTCCTCATGTGTCAGAGTTTGAACAAGCTCTGCACACAACTCAGAACAGTAACCGTCAATTTGATTGAAATGCAGCTCAGCACGACAAGCTAACACAACCTGAACCAGAGAGTAACCCTGGAATATCATGTGACCAGCTAAACCTCTGTCAAAACAGGCAGATTTAAGTTCAAAATCTGGCAAGCAGACATCATTTTTTACACAGCCAAACATCCAGCAAGAGCCACAACACATGACATGTAACCAAGCAGGCAGGTACTTACTATTGGGCAACACTAGTGCTGCTCAATTGCAGCGGGTAGCCTACATGTTGCTTTCAGGAACTTTTATGAATCACAAAATTTGAGGCAAAGCTGTCATAGATCATCAAAGTGAAAACCAGAGGACACTTTCTCCATAAAATATGATGATTAATATGTGCAATGTAGTGACATATATTGTCAAGTTTTGGTTTCAAAGCCGCTAAGAAATGAGCTACAGGCAGGAGGAGTGGCTGAGGCAGAGAGCCCAGTCAACCAGTTACAACTTACTCTAATATTATGAGTTTGAAATTATTGTTTCAAGGTGGAAATGTTATGTATTGTTGGCTTAATAGAGATCTCCAAAGGACGCTTTTCAGCAGCATTTTTAAGTCATATTTTTACACTTAGGGTCCATTTTCTGATGCGTTACTACAATGATTGCTTCCTAGGCTGAGAGATCTACCAAAATGCGACCAACAGCTCAATGCAGTGGCTAAATGCCTCCTGTTCTCACAGAGCACGTCATCAGCTTCTATCGTCTCAACTCAATTTTATTTTTCAGCAAGGTTCGTTGTTCTTGAAGTGGCTTTTTGAATGCATAGCCCTCCCTTGCCATCACAAGTTATCTACTCTAGTTTGTCTTACTTTTGTTTTGTCATTTACAAGAAGTCTCTTTTTTTTCCTCAGAGGGTTATGACTGTCAGAGGAAAACAGCTAATATTAAATGTGTGTTAGCTGGCTAAAGCTGATGTATGGAACGTGGGGGCTTGAGCCAGGCTCAGGTTGCCCAGTGAAACACCAGACATCATTGCTATGGCAAAGCCTGCATTGTTGTGCTAGGAGACCCAGCTAACAGGCAGTCAGGGACAGAAGCAGAGCAGGCTGCACGAAGGTCAGCCCTCAAAATGCTTCATTCTGTTATTTGTGTCCCCATGGTTCCTGAGCGCAAGTTTGTTTGACGATCCCAGAGCTCAAATTGTTTAGGAATCAAAATATCTCTCTTTCTATCTCTCTTTTTGTTTAACTTACTGTTTTTCCACCCAACTCCTTTGTCCCTCTCCACAGTTCCAGGCTGAAGAATATTCATGCAGCACATGTTTGCACCTGCATGTCCGTATGCATCACATGTATCTATGTACATATTTTTCTCAGTCCACAAGTTTCCATAAAAATATGTGCATTATTTGCAAAGTATATGCTTGTGCTTGCAACAACATATGTACTGTTGTGTGTGTGTGTATCTGTATCTGTGTGTGCGTTTGTGGCTAAGACATCTGTGAATGGAAAATTCCCCCATGGTCTTCTTCACTCTCACCTCAGTGCTCTCTTTCTTTTTTCCATTCCTCTCTGTCATCCCCCTTTTCGTCTCCTCAGTTGTTTGACACTTGTCTTTGTGTCAAGCAGAAAAAGAATTGAAAATACTACATGCCACAAATTGTTGAGAAGGCTTTCCCTCTTTCTCCATGGCAGCATGTTTATAATTCCTTAGCTTTAAGGCTTTATTTATTTTCGAAACCACCTCTCATCCCAAGCCGGCGTTCGGTGTTATGTCTCAGTCGAGTCCTTGTAAAGCTAGAAACGTCTGGCTTTGACAGGCTCTAGCATACTTAACATAACTATTGGTAGCTGCCTCGCTGTAAAGAGGCATCTTAGTTTTTACATACCGCAGTTGTGCTAAAAGCTGGAAACATTTCTAGAAATTTGAAAAATGCTTTTTACTGTGCTCCAATCGTTATAACTATCTATCATTTGCACTCTTTGGTTATTTGAGTTTGTGTACATATATACAATAGAGATCTCCAAAAAAAATGTGGAAAAGCTGAAGAAGAGTGAGTGAAGCAATATGAAGGTTCATTTTCTTAAAAGCAGAGGACATTTTGCTCAACTATGATTCCTGTGGCATTATGTGCATAACTGTGTTGGAATTTTCATAGAACAGGCCTGTAGAAACATTTATTTCCAAAATGTGCACAAGAATTAGACTTGATTTCACTGCAGTACAGCAGGTTCCAAGTTAAATGACCTTATGTATTGTATATACAGAATATATACATATTGTGTATGTTTATGTTGGGCTGTCGAAGTTAACGCGTTAATAACGCTTTAACTCAAACTCCTTTTAATGGCACTAATTTTTTCAACGCGCGCACCCCACGGTCTGTGCCTTGCCAGCTCCTGTAGTTTCAGGAAGTGGTGCTAAAATAACATTGCAAATGGTTACAAAGCAGAAATTGATACAGAAAAGGGACTTTTAAACGGAAA
>JAQMCX010000043.1:18124467-18161735 GCA_029814765.1 Acanthurus leucopareius | reverse complement strand
ACCACATGATGGCCAAGGAATTATTATTGTCCTCTCCAATTTTTCCTAGAGTATAAGAAACGCAATAAATATCTTGTCAAGTTACATATAGAGTAGGGTAAAAAATTTGCTATTAATTTGCGATTAATCGCACGTTAACTCAGGACACTAATGCGATTAATCGCGATTAAAGATTTTAATCGACTGACAGCCCTGGTTTATATGTAACCTTATGTGATAATTATTAAGGGATTTACAAAAACAGACTAAGGGGAATATAGAGGAAATGTTAAAAATACGAAAAATAAATGAAATAATATGATGAGATCCATCATTTTAAAAATAAATGCTTTCCAAGATATTTTTTGCTTGCATTTTTGAAAATTTGAAATATTAAATTTTATATTATACATATGATATTAGAGCACGATCACATTTATAAACTTAATACCATTACTCTTTAAGTACTGAAATATGCTCATACCACCTAGTATTAAAAAGTTTGCATGGAAATGCTTGCCAAGATTCTTAATTTTGTTGACCTATTCTTTAAACAGATATTTACTGATTTAAATCCTAATTTTGCTAATTTTAGACTGCAGTTTATATTTCATTAAATATTAGATAAATGGTATATTGAATTGAAACTGAAACTGTCAAATGGGAGATTTTCAAACAATTCCCAAAGACAGCATTTTTTTTTTTTTAAAACACTGATCCAATACTGTCATTTAAATGAGCAAAGCCTGATTCACAGAGTCCTACCACTTGTTTCAGATGATGTTGGTTGGAATTGAAAAGTGGCGGCATTGAGTTGGTTGGATTAGTGTGACAGATTAATCTATGGGACCAAAGGGTTTCTTGGAGAGTAGTGTGAGTTCTTCAGAGTTTAGGCATCACCGTCAGACAACATCAGCCCTTGAGGAGCCCTTCTCCTCAAAGCTAATCCCCAGTTTGTAGAGGGCCACTTCTGTAACCTCATGAATCCCACAGGTGGCTCACATCTCAAGTAGGTTTGTGCTGTTTGTACTAGAGGGGACGTCTAAAGAGACTGTGGGTGAGGGGCAGCTATTGACAGCGTTGGGAGAGGAGCATTACATCAAGACCTTCGCTGTGAGGATTTATCAGGGAAACAAATATTTCTCAATGAGGAGGTCTAACTTTTTAAAGGTCTTTATACTTTAATCAGTTTGAGCATTCTTTCCGACTCTTGTTCCTTTTACTGCACCGACATGTTACACTGCTGAAACCAGAGAAACACAGTTAAATATGTTTCATATGGTTGATGAAAGGATTAAAGTAATACATCCTGCTAATGATGTTTCCACATCTGAGATTTCTCACAGTGAGCGGCAAGTTCAATTAAACATGCCTTGAGAATTTTATAAATATTTGAGATCCTTTTTTGGATCCTGATTTTTGCCAAGATTTCAGTGAGAACAATTTAGTTCTAGTTATTGTGTTCATACAACAAAATAATTCCATGGCACATATGGTTTCATCTACCAGCTGAATATGTGCCATTTTAATCTAATTTGTGTGTCCTCATCAAGATAGTTAACAGGGAGACCAGTGAGGTAATTTGCTTGGCTGTGAGAAAACACTGTGAATTCCTGAAAAAAACAACTGGATGTGTTTAGAAAATCTGAAATCTAAATTTCAGTGTAATCTTAGATAAAGTTAAAATATTTATTCATAATAACTATTAAAGGTTCATGCTCTTTTTAGCTTTGCTGTGTGAAAAAAATGATGAGCACCTCACTAATGATGTTAACATAAAATATGTCTCTTTCTTCTCTAAAAGTCACCCTCGTCTTTTGTGCTCCAAAAAGATCTTTGAACCATAAGCAGAGGGCACAGAGGGAACAGCGAGGGAGGTTCAGGGGTTGTCTCGGTCTTTCTGTGGTTCTCCCCAATTATTCGTTTTCTGTGTAATTTGTCCTACTGATGTGTCTAAAAATTGCAAAGATGGAATGAACCCCGACACTGGCCTCCGAAGCTCCTGGGTGGTCAGTCTATCAGGAGACACCAACTATCTCCCGCTGCATCAGTGTCACACTAGCTCTAATCTATTTGGCAAGCAAACGACATGATTGTAATTAGTCTCTGGAGGCCTTCTGAGGGTCAGGAGGAGCTTGCTTAGTTACTGAGGCAGACGGGGCGGGTGAAGGAGAACAGGAGGGTGAGGGTCAGCGCGGGTGTCCAATGTGGCTTTTTGACTGGCTGTTTTATGACATTTAAGGGTGTGAGAGCCAATCCACACAAACATATGCATGTTACACAGCTCAGCTTTTCTTGTTATTGTTGCTATGGAATTATCAGGTTCAGTTGCTGACAAATGTTGGACTGGGCTGAACGAAATAATGTGTGTCTGTGAGTGTGTACTTTAAGAGTGAGACTTTTTAAGAGCCATCAAAAAACTATTTGAGTGTGTTTCTACTTTGACATTTATATTATGCCCACTTGTCTAAGTTATCAGGAGGAGAGTTCCTGTGTCAACCAGTGATAACTCCTCACATGCATGTCTTGTGGACACATACATGAACACCTCCCCTCAACTGGAATAGAAGCTCACTGTGCTCATACTGCTAACTACGTGCAGAGAAAGATACAATAAGCCATAAATACCTGAAAGGAACAAAAAGGATCATTGAAATGAGTCAGTCATGGTGCAAAGACATCTGGACCCATTACAACCATACCCCATATCCTGGTAGAGAAACCAGCATCAGCCTTACGTTTCATCACACCACCACACCACCACCACCACCACCACGGCAAGCAATTAGTTCAGCATGGCTTGTATCTCGCTCTGTCTCTCTCCCTGTGGGAAAGACGACCAATTAGGCTGCGGAGGGGAACACAGGCGAAGAGCGCCAAAGAATGAGAGAAATGTAAACCTAAAGTGAAAGGCAGGGGGAAATGCCAGCCGCATGCTAAATAACAATGGACAACTTGAGTCAGTGAAAGGACTGTCGACAGCGCTCAGACCAGCAAGAGATGCAGTTGTTTGAAACATTCACTCCAATGCCATACTCGAAAGAAGAAACAGTGGATGAAGTGCCTTTGGAGAAAGTTTTACATTTGTGTGTGTTTTTTCTAACAGTAACTGTTATTAGCTGATATTAATTTCCTCACACATAAAACTGAGAATATTTCTGAGAAGTATTCCCTCCATCATCTGGTTGCAGAATATGGACTGAGCAGACAACTTTACAGTAAAAAATAAAAAAGAGTCAGTGGAGACCAAGATTCCAAATCTTTGGCATTTCTGTGCTGTAATAACTTCTTTCTTATTGGCTCACTAAAGTGTGATACTGATATATTTTCGATGTATAATGTTAAACAGCTACACCTAACTGTGTTGAGTAAGAAAATTGATTTAATTAGATTGTTAAGTTTCCAAAAGATGTTTATTTTTTTTACAAAGGATGCAAAATTCCACCTGTAGTAGATTTTTACAAGAGGGGTTCTTTCCCTGGGTGGTGGCTATAATAAAAACTGTAATATTTTCAGGTCCTGGGGGTAAAGCACTTTGATGAAGTGTGAGTGAGCTTTTGCACATTTTTCCCTGCTTCCATAGTATCAGTGAAAAACAATGATTATCCTCTCAAGGCCGAATCAGAAACATATGCCTATCACAGTGTGCAATCTGTGGCAATAAAGCTTTTGTGGCTGTTGAACGCATGTAAATTGCATTAAGTCATCAAGAAAAAAATGGCAATCTGCTGTGAGGGCATACTCACTTGGGAATTGGGTTAGATCAAGGACTTTGAAAATTAGTAGTGAGGTATGTAGGCTTCTTACCTCTTCCAAGTGGATTCCCTTGTGTCTGCTTCATGCCCCTCCCCCTCTGCAAGTCTGTCTCAAATCACGTTTTGAGTACCCCAGCTGCTTGACATTTGGATGTTTAACAATGAAGATGGGGAGAATTTGTTGAGCTGCGAAGGTTTAATCACAAAGGGGAATAACAAGGGAAATATAATAATAAAAACATTTTGATCTTATTTAATAAGTCAGTGTGTCTGACCACTGCAGTCTTTTTTCTTCTTCAGTCACTTAAGTTTTTCCCCCTTTTATTTGCAAAAATTTTCGGCAAAATGATATAATTTTCATCCATGACTTTACAAAATTCCCAAATTTTACGAATTTTCGAAATACTAGGTAGGGCTGGACAAAACAGCTGACAACTATATCATCGTAAAATGTTTAGTTTTAGTCAACATTCATGATTATTAATAATCTTAAGTGACCTGTTCAATCACAACTTCAATAAAGATCAGTAGAAAAAAAAGTGTATTTTAGCCACGTAATTTAGAATCTAACCAATTTACTCTAAATTTAAAACTTTTTCTTTATCTTTGTAGTTTTACAAGTCAAATGTTATTAATTGAAATTAAGATTGGGAGGACTTGCAAATTTGGGTCTGTTTTGTGTTTATTGTGTTTTTTAATTGACTTTAAAAAACATTTGTTACACTTGCTGCACATACAACTCCGATAACTACGGAACTCGGGTAACTGCGGATTATTGTGAAACTACTAAATTCCAACACAACTCACCAGGGACTGAATGCAAGTTGTGGCCAAAACTTTGCAGCCAAGTCTGGTTTTTACTCTGTATTCCTTCGAAATTAAAAAGCTACTATAATGGCAGTCGGATTTCTTGGGGTTTTTTTTATTAACAATTCCCTTACTGCACCTATTTTTTTAATTTGTGCTTTTTTTGTTTTATTTTTTGTTACATTCAAAAATAAAGCAGCAAATTGGTTCATCTGTTAAAATGCATTTAAACAAAACATTTGAACATTACATCAATTTTTTTTTTTTTTATCCTTATTAATCAAGCAATATTGTTGGCAAACATCAGTATTGTTTTATTGCAAAGACTTAGTTAATATAATCAATTTGTTGTTGTGTTTTGTCTTTTCATGGGTTTCAGGGATGCTGGTGGTGATCGTGCTGCTCCTCATAGCCATCATTGTGATCGCTGTGTGGCCTGTGTAGCAGAAGGACGACAGCAGTGCACAATCATAGACCTTGGCTGATCTACAGTGACAGCTGGGCACTGAATACATATTTAAAACCTTTGCATCCACAGAGCACTGCACATGTACAGATATTCTCTTCAGATTTTATTTTCTTATCTTATTCCTTTTTTTTTTGAGACAAAGATCACTTGTGACTGCTTTTCTGTGGAAATGTGAAATGAAGAATTAAAATTCCAGTGTGTAAGATTGAAAGGGATCTATCGGCAGAAATGAAGTATGTTTTTGTTGTTGTATAATCTCCTGAAAATAAGAATACTTGTGTTTTCATTACCTTTGAATGAGCCTTTCATATCTACAGAAGGAGCGGGTTCTCTTCCATGGAGTCTACTGTGAATGAATGTGCAAACCAAACATTGGCTCCAGAGAGGGTCTTTTGTGTTTTTGCAAGTTTTGCATTCACCATAGGGTGAGCTTGGATGAAAAGAGAGAGCAGAGGGATATTAGTTTGATTGCAGTCTTTAACTTCACCTCTAGATGCTACTTAATCCTACACACTGGACATTAATGTGCTTTAGCAGCACAGTTGAATCTTTTCTTTACAGTTAACATGTTTTGGTGGAAGGCGTTGGTAACCTTGCAAACACTGTTTTGCATAGAATATATTACTTAGGTGTAAACTGACCTCTCTAATAGTTGTTCAAATGTCTGGCTCATTAAATGCTTCCAACAGATGAATTATTTGGAGGTTTGTGACCCTTTTTAAAAATATTTTTAGCCTTGACTGAGACGAATGTCAGTCCAACAGTAGGACCTCCTGCAGGTAGCAGAGGCTTTCCTTTCATTAGTCTATCTGTGGTCAGGGTTGAGGCTCACACTGGGTACACTTATTCTGCAAACTTTGCAATATTTTACCCATGCTTTACTGTAGCAGTTGTAATGGTATCATTTGTCTTGGGATTTTATAAGGTTTATAGAAAAGCTCTCAGCCAAAACAAGCTGCTCGGCTGAGTTACTAACATGGCTGTTTTCCTCCCTTGTAAATCAGTTCAACTTGTAATTTCTAATAAATGACATTTCCAGTTAATAGTCCCTGGACTCCAGTCTGTCTACATTAATGCTCAGGGCTCACTCTGCAGGATTTCAGTGTTTTGTAACATGATATTGAAGTGGGGTGGACCTTTGACAAAGCAGGACACACTAATACCACCACCATTTCCACAGTGAACTCTACATAAAACTTGCCACCAGTGCATGAAGGAAAGCCAACTATATGTCACAATATTAATTCAACACAGATAAAAAGTAATAACTCAAATCAAAGAAGCAAATGTGTTTCAATGTAACAAGAGTTTATTTTAACTGAAAATCTGAATTTAGTTCTACCAGGTTGGTGTGTTCAGTAGTTATTATTTCCTTCTTAAATGGCAACAATCTAAACAACCACAAACAAGTAAAAAAAAAAAGTTGAAAAAGACAATAAAATCCACAATGTCTTGTGTCATTAAATATATTCATATATAATAACCATAATATATTAGTACGCATTGTAAAACAACATTGCAAAAAGTCTTGGCAATGGTGACCACTAAACAACATTTACAATTCATAGTATGAACACAAAGCAATGCTTTGACAGTATGTGTGTAGCATTTCATCAGCAAGCTTGTCAAACCATTGCTCAGGAGACAGACGTCAAAATAAAAGCATGATGCTACAGAGACTAAAGAGGTGTGATTACAGGTTACATTGTGCCAAACAGAAAATCATTGACAGGTAAATGTTATGTTGTAGGATTAAAAATGAAATGCTGGAACATGTAAATATGCTGTGTATGTGAGTACGCTGGAGGGGCCACCAGCATGTTGCATTATGAAAGAATGACATTACAATCGTTTGATTGTACAGTAAAGAAAACACACCATCAAACCCTAAATTTAAATACTGAGAATTACCTCATTGATAAGGTTTTCTTTTCTTTTAATCTCACAATTAACCCCAGTGATTTTGATTTCTCCTGGTGTAAAAGCCCTTCTAATTTATCATCTTGGAGGCCTTTCAGTCCATTCAGAAAATTCCTGGACACATGAGTTTGTCTCTGAGAGGGTAGAATCAGAATTTATCACCATGTAAAACAAAGGAAGTCCAAAGTCCATTAGATTAAGACCATGTGTCTTGAAAAGATCTTTAAACTTTTTTTTTACAGTTACTTGTGCTGTGGGACAGTTAAAAAGGTGCTAAGTGTGATTTTCTGAAACAACAAATACCATCAACATCAATCATACTGCTTAAAGTGTTTTGGGATGGACTGAAAGGAAACCCAGTTTAGATACATCAGATACACACTGTGGGCTTTCACAAACCTGAGCTTTTACCACGCATTCCTCAGAGAAATCCTGACTGAATTGCATACAAATAAATGAGCAATGTGGTTTGAAACAGCAGCGTCAAGTGATGGCAATTCACTCCATTTCCCTCCGTACAAGTGTTGAAGTGAAGAGAATTTATGTGACAGGTCAATAGGAAACCGCAGCTTCTGACTGGTCGCACAGTGTCCTTTTAGTGAGTGTACAGTCATGCATTGTGTTAGCAAAAGAGTGTGTGAGCTGTTAATGGTATTTATCTGCAATCTTATTACTGCTGGAATTATTCGAGGTGAATACAAGCTACTGTGAGGTGGAGTTCAAAAATACTTTAAAGTAATTGTTGAGCATTTTTTAAACATACAGTTGCTGTAAACTTTTAATTTTCTGCATTCAAATTCATTTCTGCACCCAATGAGGTAAGGACATTTTTTTCTTTTCACTTAGCCCATTCTCATTGCTACCTGCAATCTGCATTGCTTAAGTGTAATTAAATGTCTTTCTTTACATAAAAATACAACATAGTGGTCGGTAACCACCAATATTGTAAAATCCTAGTTACAGGTGTTTCAAAAATAAATGCTAACACATTTTACAGAGGTTTTTTTGCATGCTGGTGTGGAGAAAAACAATTTGAAAAAGATCAATCAAACAAATCTGTAGTGCTGTGAGGTTAGAATGTGCAGTACTTGTAGCTGCACATCAGTTATGTTGCGTACACATTGCACACTAACATTTTGGCTCTAATAATTTTGTGGTAGAGCAAGTAAATACTGTTTCAAACAGGTAAATGAACTATAGCAAACATTTGACATTTTATTTTGTAGAAAGTTTAGATCCCATATCTATTATTATACATATTTCTATCAGCACTACCAAAGAACCCATCATGATTTTGTGATTATTTTCATAGTATTTTTTAAGAATCAATGTGGCCGGTCCATTTTTAAGTCTGTTGTTAAGCTATTGTTCTAGAGTAATAAGAAATAAACAAAAAAAAAATCACAGTTACTGTCAGCACTCAAATTGAAATCTGTGAATTTAAATGCAGTTTGTCCTGCCAAATAAGCATAGTTTTATTATTAGTACCATGAGCAGCACCACTAAGTGAACTGTACACTATATTGTCTCAATGAGAAGCACGTACATGCATGTTTGTACAAATACTGAACCAACAAAATGTAACCAGTGAAGTCTGAAGGGGCAAACAGGTAATAACAATATTCAATGTCAATGAGGTGAAAAATGCTTTTGTCAATACTGTTTTTTCTCCTTTTTGTCTTCTTTCATTTACTTAATGTAAATGGACTGAGAGCTAAAAATGTATCATAACAGATCTGCTGTTTCTGGAGATGCAGATATACCCTAATTTATACAACGAGGGGAATAATTAGCAGCTCAATGACAGCGTAGTGTACTATGCATTTCTGTGACTAAATAGTTTTTATGGCACAATTCTTAATGCAGGAAATATTACTGCCTCAATCAGGTCAGTGAAGACAAGCTCGCTTCTTAACTAAGAATACAACAAGAAAACCATGCAGAGGCAAAATTGCAGTGGTAAATTAAGTGGCTTTTCTGTGTCATTTTTGCACCAGCAGAAACTGTCCATAGAATTACAACATAAAATATAATGATTTCATACTGAGATAAAGAAAACAAACACAAATAACTTTATATGCTGGTAATAGGTGCAAATTCGGCAAATCCACAAGAGACGAAATCTCAAAATAAAATAAACCATAAACCAAATTTGCAAGGTGAGCTCCTTCAACAAAAGTTCACTAGAAAAACAAATCATCCTAAATAATTCTCTTCATGCTTCTACACAAAAAAGCAGCGACATAAACAGTCTCTTGTCTGTCCGTGGTCCTCTGTCTGCCTCTCGTTTATTTTTATTTTTTTTAAATGACCCGCTCAGCTTTTCTCTTGAATTCTCTTCCATCTCCGGCATCTTTTCCATCGTTTTCCACCTATGGCTTCTTGCACTTGCCTTTCTTCTCACGCTGCTGGAACTTCCTGAGCCTGCGAGCCCACGTGTCCCTCCACTGGATAACCAGGCTGCCTTTGTCTGCCACCACGCCGCTCTGCCCGGGGGAGTCCTCGTCATTCCCCAGCAGGAGGTACTTCTTCCCAGGCTTGATCTTGGGACACTTGCAGGCCACATCTTTTGCGCGGACCCACAGGAACTGGTCCCCACGACGGATGCGGCTCTCGCCCTGCTTGTAGACGGAGATGATGTTGACGGTAAACTTCCACCATTCACCAGCTTTGTCTGCCTTCAGGATGTGCACCTGGACGGCTGCAGAGCGAAGAGAGAAAGAGATGACACACAGTTACTTCAAGTGAGATTTTATACATTCAACTGACATGTAGCCACCATTTCAGTGATAAAAGTTGTTTATCTCAAAAAGACTAACCCCTTAATGTCACCAAACAGATGGTTTGTGTGTTCTGTTCCGTCCTCCATGTGGCTTCACTTTCGCATTGAAGCTGAGCATTTTGCTTGTTATGATGCTTAGATTTTGTTGGTCATTTTTACATGATCTCTGTACTCCTACTATAGGTATGTAGACTTCTTAGTTAGATGGTTTCTTTTTTTCTGTCTATTTAGTGTCTGTTTAGTGATATGATACAATTGGTATTCTTTGCAGGGTGTTTCATTTGAAAAATCGTATCAGTTCTCTATGCCGTCCCTTTGTCTGAGCTCCTGACTAACTCAGTCTGCTCAGTGCAGCTTGACACGACTTCAATTAAAAGAAGACGTAAGGTGTAGTTTGCACAGAATGGACAGCTGCTTCTTCAGCACTTCTGAAACATGCTACCATGCATCCAGTGGAATCAGAAGCATTGTCTTAATTGGCTGCCTCCAGCTCAAGCAGCCATGACACGGCTCGCCACAGGTAAGTCTATCGCCATGCTAACAGTTTGTGAGACTGTAAGTTAACACCGCAGACTTACAAAAAAAAACTGTCTACCTGCTGGTTGTGCTTAAAATTCAGAGGGATTCATCCTTTTAGAACAATAGAAGCCTGTATGAGACTTCACAATAACCCTATTCCTGACAGATTTAAGTCTGGACAAAACCTGTTAGCATAAAGATTTGCACACTGTTTCATGCTATTTATTTAGCTTTTAATTTCCACAGTCTTTCTGCCTGGGAAAAAAAATCCTATTTCAACACATTCTGTTCCACTGGATTTTATCTGTGATTTCCATTAAGGTAATTAAATAAGACAGGTAGGTCGACTAACCACCAGTCCCCTGCATGAAGATATGCAGCTGTTTTCGTTATTTTAATGACAACTTTTTGTTCAAAATGTGTCAAAGTGGAAAAAAAGGGTATTTTGTTTCTTCCGAGCACTAGCTCTTTTTTTCAGATGTGGCCATTATTCAAATATCAGTACACTTTGTCCTCAGCAACCACAGATTTGGCAGCCAAAATCAAATCAGTGAGTGCTGACCCATGCTGTGGCACAGAGGAATCATGTCACAGTATCCAGAGCTCCGAAGGCTGGCTAATTTAGCCTCACTTTCCCCCAAAAGCCTCATATTTAGGATTTCTAGGGTTGCATGGCAACAAAGAGTCACACAGGGTCAGAGTTTGCCTCATTTTTAATGCTCGTCAGATGGTCCATCATTTTCTGAAATCTCTCATATGAATTGGGGCAGAATGTATCCAACATTTTTTTTGTGACTTTACAAAGCTTTCACAAACCTATTCCCATCACTTTCAAGCATTAATTCAGACCATTTCCTGTGGCAAAACTGCAAGTTCGGCCATTCATGTTCCTGTGTGTCATCTGTTTTGACTGCAGCGGTGTGAACCACAAGAGGCTCTGAGAAAAACTCAGCACCTTACTGCGAAAAGTTGAAGCAGTTTCATGGCTTAAGGCTGCAGTGATCCATCAGCTGATTGGCCAATCAGACAGAGTTCGGGTTCAACAAATATATTACAAAGGAGCACAAAGATGTTAGTTTGCATTCGCACTTGGGCCGACATTCCCACACCGCCCATAAACCTGCGGTCATAGCTGCAAAACCGTAAAAGTGACCACACACTTAATGCTTGTTTGAGAACAAGAAAGACTCAAGGCTGATTCACACGGCACTCTTCAAAAACATTAACAGTGTTGTCCTTAAAAACTTTTCTTTGACACTCATATAAAATAACTTTTTTTATGCCTTAAGCTTTCGAGAGAGAAGAAACTACATTGATACACCACTGGTTTAATCAGAGTGGACTGAGTTTCTGTAATTCCTACATCCTGAGCAGATCCTATCATGTTGATTTCAAGAGTCACATTCTTCAAGTTAAACTTTCAATTATGTCTTATCAATACTTTAAGCTAATGAGCTTTATTTTTTGGAAAAAGATTTTTATCATATATTTATATTTGTATTCATTAGTTTGTGAGCTGTGATAAAAACTTGAATCAGTCATCCAGATAAGTTGGATATTCTTCTGTTTCACAGTTCTTGCATTGTGAAATTAAGATAGATACAGCTTGTTGTGGGCATCAACAATAGTTCAGGCTTCATGTCACTGAGTTCATTCAGCAGCCAATATTTCTGCTGATAACAATGGAAAATCATGACTTACAAACGGCAAGTGATGAATTAAGAAATAAGAGAAGTGATAAGATCATCAAAAATTAGTTAAACAGGCACCATGAATCCAAAAAAACTACTCTTGTCGTATTAATACTGTTTTTGTCCTCAGAGGAAGAGGTTGGTCTACGGTCCAACTGTAATATTATGCTCCTCATGCGTTATTTCCGTTCCTACTGACAAAGCAGTGTGATTTGTAATGTCATTAGGAGACAGGGCAGGGCTATTAGAGACCTTAGCTGGAAAGACACTCAGTGATATCACATGATGAATCAACTGGTTTGGTCCTCAGAGAGCCTGCAAGAGGGAGGGAAGGAAGACAGGGATGTCTCTCATGGATCGCAGCCCAGCATGTATCGATATGTATTATATTGACCACATCTCTATTAAGCTCCATTATACTTCTCCTGCACTTATGGGACAGCTTTTAAATGAATGTCTGTGTGACAGGGTCATTGGTTTCACCTTTAAAATGAAGCTAATGGAGCAGAACATTGTGGTAGTAGTATAATAAGTACATCCTGTCCAGAGCAGGTTTCTATCCATGTTGAATCACCATCTCGGGAGTCACACTTCACACATGGTAACAATCCGAAACTTACTCTAAAACTTCCTGTCATGGAAAACAGAAAACACGTCTAGTTCTTCTTCTTCTATTCCTCTTCTTTTTAAATCTTTTGCTGCATCCAGGGTTAAATCAGAATCTGGTGAGACTTCATGAGGACTTAAGATTTGTGAGGTTTTTTTGCAGCAGTTGTGAAGGACTTTTTTTGTTTCTTTCATGCTTTTCTTTTTATTATTATTGTAAAGTGCCTGGCTTTTACAATTGCAGTGCAACTGCTGATGGCAGAAGCATTTTCTCCACTTAGTTTTAATGATTTTTTCTCTGATAACGTTTACGTGAGAAATATGTAAGTTTTCTGCAAACCATACAGGTTTATGTTATGACCACCAGTATGAAATTTTTCAAATTTCTATCTAAGACAAATTGGTTTGTCAAGGTGTAAAGCTGAATTTACTGCACTGCACTTTGTCGGTTTTTCAGCAGCGAAAACATCAGTGATTGTGCTGAATATATTTAGCTGACTTTTATCCAAGAACCAAGAATTTTCTAAACCACTTGTTAATCTATTGTGCTGATGATTTAACCAGGAAAACTTCATGTCCATCCAAGCTGTCGAAGTGTTCCAGCAGTGAGTCACCTTACTTTGTCAATTTAAAAAAAAAATGAATGGGACTTTCAGTTCTGGAGTGAGGGGTGCCCAAAATACCTCCTCCCACTTTGTAACTCTAATAGGCTGTGGTTTGATGTGTACTCTCTGGTTATGCTTTTGCAAATATTTGTAGGTAATTTTCACCCCAGTTGTACTCTTTGTACCCTGAGGCTCTGGGTTGAGAGGGACTCGATGCTGTGTGACCTGATGGTGACCTCAGCAACACCTCATACCTACCAGCTGCCACCTCAAGCTGTTTTTCTGTTTAAGTTTGGTCAACAATCACTGTACACCCACATGCCTTAAGTTATACCACAGATTTTTCTGAGATCTGACCTTTTTTACCCCCTTCCCAACCCCCCCTGTGATTCTCTATGTGTGTCTGTACATGGAACACAGAGGCCTGCTGCATTGCTTCCCTACGCAGCATGGAGTCCTGCTCCCCTGCTGATCTTTTCAAAACAGTCCAAAGCTGTGGCTATCTCAGCTTATCCTGTAGATTTATATTGTGTTTGACTTTTCGATCAGCTTCACTGAGCTCGAGTGTGGTAAATAATCTACAGGGATCTTGTTCTGGTCTGTTATGAATCTTGAATACGTTGTTGCAAACTAAGGATGGATATGACGAGGAGCTTAATGGCTCGCGTGTACATTGCCAACACAAAGCCCCCGTGGCGAAGGCAAGGGGAGGAGAAAGTGGATTACACAGAGGATGATGTAAAGAGTAAAACTAATGGAGGACAGATGGATTAAATGAAATATTTTAACAATGACTTGATTATAAAATGAAATCTTTAAAAACCAAACATAATATTCATCAGCAAAACTTTTAGAATTTATTGACTTTGACAGCACGACTAAACCTGCTGCTCTTCTATATAAGAAGACATTAAATCCATGCCTGTGTATAATCATTCTTCATGTGCTGACCCGCCCAGTTGTCCATCATTTTTAACAGGACAATGAAGAGAAACCTTCGCTACTGTTTAAGAAGTTATACACATCTGATGTAAACATGCGTCCTGAATTATTTAATCACAAGTGGGTGGCTTTTAGTAATCCCAAGGCATTCTCAATGCATATTGGGATCCTTTCCCTCAGACCACATTTGCAGGTGGTTTGAGATGCATGTGGCCATATTCTTTTAGCAGTATGTACTGGGACATACATGTCAAACTTGTTGTTGTTCCACCAGTTAAAAACAACAACAAATTTGCTCTTTTAGAAAGAAGTCTGTTTTTATTCACATATAGAGTGAGAAAATGTGATTCAATAACAAGTGTTCACAAGAGACTCATGTGTAGACACAATGTAACACCAGATATGAACACAGCCTAGGACAGATGTTACATGTGTCCAGCCTCTTATAATAAAATTCCATCGAACCCTAAAGTTTGCAATGTCTTCTCTCAAGAGCTTGTCTCCTCCATCCATCCGCAAACACACACACGCACACACACACATGCACGCATAAAAATATCCTGCATCTACCTACAAAAACATTGGCCTAAAAGAGGAACTAACAATTGTCTTTTGCTTGGTGTTATATCTCAACCATCGGTACCAGCAGATTCCCTACACTTCACACACACTCACAACACATGTTGGGAGCCTCTGTTGGCTTCACTCCTGGGAAATGCACACACATGGGGGCATGAGGGTTCTCAGTAATGTGTTAAGTGATGGTTTTTCTAGCAGGACATCCTCATATCTCTTTTTACCTTGTCACCCCCAGTGGATGCTGTATGTTGTTATCACTCAGATGCTACATTTATGTGTAAAGTTAATGTTTTTCATCTATAACTGTAGATTTAAACTAACCTTTTAACCCGGTAGTGGCAGGTAAACACTGACTGCTATGTGGCCTAACTAAAGAAATTATCACACAGTCACGTTGCCTCTTATTCATGCATGAACTGATACATATTTGTGAGGCAAGGCTCTTCTCACGACATCAGCAGCAAAGGTAGGCATTGGTGGAAGAGGAGGTGTCTATAAGCTTGACCCCATAACTCCCCCAAATCCCTGCAGAACAAAGCATAGGCCTGTCCGTCAAGCTGCTGAGCTGCTACAGGATGCCGCTGCTTGGTTGACCGGTTCAGCAACCTGGCTTCAATCAGGGGAGGAGACAGAGGGAGGGGAAGAGGGGAGAGGTCATACGTCTTATCCACACCTTGAATGGCGTGGCGGACGGACGGTCACAGGAATGCAGCGAGAGGCGCTTCAATTGTGGGGGAAGTGGGCTGCCTTAATGAGGATCTCTGAGAGAGCACCGGCTGTCTGTCACACTGTCTTTGCTTTACCCATGAGGGTCTTAAATGCCTGCTCACACACACACACACCCACACACTCACGCACACACACCTCTGTCTAATTCCTCATCCTGCCCTTTCTCTCCCTCTGTTTGTCTTCTTTCTCTCTTCCTCCTTGAAGTTCTGCTGTGTTCTGTTTGATTCTTTGTCTCTGTCCTCAGAAAGCTGAAGTAAGCCATCAGTAAAATGCCTCCACTGTAAACCATGGCAGCCGCCCAGCAACCTGCTCTACTGGGAAGTATGGGAAGGGATGTAATATGGGTGCAGGATTTACATATCCCAGTGAAGAAATCCAGTGTGTTCTGATGGTGTGTTACAGAGTGATTCTACTGCCACCAAAAAGTGTTGCTTGTGTTGTACGTCGCTTTGGACAAAAGCGTCTGCTAAATGAAATTGTAGAAATTGTAGAAATTGTAGAAAAAGATTGACACACACTATTTATGCCTGCAGAGAAAAAATCTTGTTTTTCGACTATAACTAACTCAGTGAAAAGGGAAACTATGTTTCCTCCATCAAACCACATGTTTTTAAGGTTCCCGGGAGAAATAAATGATCAAGTCATTCAATGGATTGTGTGCTGTCTGTTGACTCACCGTAATCTTTCTTGCAGTACTTCTTCATGTTGATTTTCAGCTTGCCTTTAGATGCCTTGCAATAAGAGTCACAGTCTGCAAGAGTAAGAAAGAAGGACATGGGGTTAGGGGGCAAGAAAGAAATAAACAAAAAGTGAAATTGTTAAGATTTCATTGTTTAGAGGCTTAAACATTGTTACATTAAGTTGTTTTAAGACCATATGAGCATAAAATCTTGTATAGGTTAAAAAATTGTTGGATTTAAAATTGTTTCTTGAATTTTTTCTGATAAATTTCAGCAAAAAGATATTTTTCTAAATGCAAATGAAGAAAAATGAAGAAAAATTAACATTTTTTGCAAATTTAAATAAAAATTGGAATAAAAATGGAAATCATTATAGTACACTTCAAAATTTCAATTTAACTGTCTTTAAATTCTCTTTTTGGAAGATCTCTTGTATACCAACTTCCTCAGTAAGAATAATTATTGTTATTATATCATTTTATAATGCATAAATTGATAAGATCTACCTGAAGCCATCTACAACATCCCCTCTAACAAAAACAAAACAAATAAGTAAAATATCAACATAATTATTTAAGAAAACATGAACAGGATAAAATATACATTTATTCATACTTTTTTTCTTTAATTTAAACACAGTATGGATGAATTTAAGGGTTAGGAGTTAGCAGATTAAAGTGTATATTCTGTGTTATAATTTCCTCCGTTGGGCCAACATTTTAATCACAGCTGCTTTGGCACCACCTTTAGGAAGCCTGCTCACATTTTCTATTTCTAACCTATTTGGTGTTTTTTAAGAATGGACCAGACTTCAGCTTTGTGTAATTTTGTTCATTGAATATACTGTTTTTGTAAAGAATTAAAAAAAAGAAAAAAGAAAGAAAGATAACAAAAAATACCAGTAAAACACAACAACTCCTATTTGGGTCCTGACACTTACAAACATAAAGACAAAGCCCTGTGGCCTCAAGTGTCTTGGCTGTCTGGTTGACACATCTGTCTGATTTGATTGTGTTGTCCAATGGGACGACAGTGGGACCACTGCTGGACTTAATAAGAGTTGTGTGTCTTGTATGTGGTGGAGGCACTGCAACCATGTCTATACAACCTTCATGAGTTACAGTGAGGACGTCTGAATGTAACTGAGGATCCCAGCCACAGTCTGGGACAAATACAGATGACCACTGCTACCCACCCGCTCACTGCCTGTCAGACTGTGGGAATGAGTCGGGCCTGTGCAGACCACCCTCAACCCCCGCCTCCCTCCAAATCTCATCTCGCTTGTCACCTCAGCCCCTCGACCTCTCGAACAAAGTAACCCTGGGATCACATCAAGGCCCCACCGAGGACCATGTCAAGCTTTTGCATTTATTGCAGTGCGGACAGGGGAGAGAGCGCTGAGGGCTGGCAGCTATTTGAGGGAGTAGAAGGTGGGGGGTGTGAAGGGGTCAATGCCACACAAAGGGAGGTCAGGAAGGGAAAATTAGCCATCCATGAAGCATAAGGCAGAGGACCCTTTTTTTTGGGAGGGGGGGGGGAGTCTACTATGGAGCCGTGAACAAATAAATACCTCACGCAGGCAGAGGGGTCACCCAAATCGCCTCACAGCTCTCTGCTGAGGGGATGCTCACAAATATGCACTTGTGAATGTATGCACACATTCTTTGAAGGAGATAAGCAAGTACTTAGAGAAGATTTTAGCCAGATTAATCACCTGAAAAAATAACCTCAAACAGAACATTTTACATTTTCAAGAAAATATTGAAGATGTTTTCTGTGCATTAAATCACAAAATTAAAGTTTGTATATTTCATGCCTAATTAATATAGAAGAATGTTTGAAAATTTACACTATTTCAAAATCAAGTAAAAAATGAGTCTTATTCTGGCTGCAATCTGTGGGCCTAAATGAAGCCAGAACAACTTTTTATTAAAGCAAATAAATCAAAAGAGTTTTAGAAGATCAAAAAAGATAAATTTCTCTTCTACACTATCATACTGGATCTGCATGTGTTTTTAATTATAAGGAGGTAAACTGTTACTTTTGTCAAGCTGGCAACACACGCATAGCAGATTATAACTAACCCTGCTCCCTGTCCAAATAGATCCATGAGGATATGCATATGCCATCAGTTTTTTGATAGATTACCAGAAGGTGAAGGAGGCAACAGTTTACCCCTTCCTCCACTTTGCTGGCCCCAGCAATTCAGAGAGTATATAGCTTCAGTGATTGCCCCATGCTATGCTGTCACGCTGCCAGACACTTACAGTGCCGGCCAGCATAATGTGACATGAGGCCATTTCATGAAAAAAAAAGAAAAAGAAAAGTGTTTTCCTTTTTTTTCATGCTCCTTCAGCGCTCTCCCAACTGGCATAAATTGGATCCAGAGCACTGATTTGTTTTACACTTCAGTGCTGCAAGTTGTAATGAGTGTAGTAAGAGAAAAAGAGGGAAGAAAAAGAGGGAGCAAGAGATGGATGGACAGTGAGTTGTAGTGGAGGAGAGTGATGGGGTGGTGGAAGAAGGATTGGAGCTTTCAGGCAGCCTGAATATGAACAAACTTCATTGTTGTGACCAGATCTTTGCTCCATGCCTTTACTCTCTTTTATACTCTGTTTGAATGAGGTTGCCGGGGGAACACCATGACAAGAAAAAATGCAGGGAAGGAGGCGGGAGAATGAATACTGGTGGAGAGCGAAGGGGTGGAGAGGTTGACAAAAAAAAAGAAGACAGGAGTGAAGTTTATCAGGGGGGTGGGAAGAAGAAGAGGAGGACCAGGATTTAAAGTAAAACCCCCAAATCAGCAAAAAAAAAAAAAAAACAAATTCCGAGCTGTTAGCCTCACATGCTGGGCAGCAAAACTACAAAGCTGGAGCTGGTGGTAGTAAATAGAGAGAGCAATAAAAAATAGGCAAAGTAAATGAAACAGAGGAGTCCATATGAGCTGCACCTGATTACCATGTAAATGATCTAAAGGGGGAGCTGTGGAAAGGAAGCTTTGTTTTCTTATAACCCCCCTTGATGCCATCATGATACTTCCCTTTGATAGCCTTTCGTTCCCCATTAGTGTACCCCTGAGACACAGCTCCAGGCCCCGCTGAGAGCACCCCGAGATGCCCATTTAGGGCCAGGCAGTCCCCTACCGTGAGGACAAATGTTCCCTTTGTGCGCATGTTACAAGCAGGGGAAGTGGGAGCAGTCCTGTAGCACTGAGCTAAAATGTGCTTTGGGTGTTCTGAGTAGATGTAGTGACTACGGCGCTTTGTTTCCTGCCTTTCAGAGCACTGAGAAGTGCGTAACTGAGAGGTGGACCTTTGCCCCTTCTATCAAAGTGCTGTACAACCCTTTAGGCTAATCGTTTTCATTTGGGATGCTGCTTACCAAAGTTGTAAGACAGAATACAGTAACTGTACAGTTCTATGGGTTTGAACCAAAGCTTAAAGCGCCCAAGGAACAGGGCCTGGTTCAGCTTCAGGAGCCAGCATCAAGGTAGGCACAGTTATACAAAGCAACATAAAAATGGTTGGAGATAATGCTGTGTTCAAGCTCATGTATCTCCAGTACAGGTTCGTCTTTGTGACTCTCAACATTATGTCACGTGTGTGTAACATGTAACCTAAAAAAACCTACATATTCTAACTACAACGACAATAACCACAGGAAAATAATGGATGACAACTACCTGACTGACTGATTAAAGCCAATGAGAAAAATTCCTGAAAACAAAACAAAAAACCATTGACCTGTTTGACATCAAACTCTTCAGCATTCCTCTAGAAACTGGAGGGCGTTGACCCACTGATCCAACTCATCAAATGGCAAGATTTTTTTTAAGATTCAAACAAAAGCATAGAGATCGAAAAAAGGAACACATTTCCATGAGGCACATCAAGCAAGCATTATTTCATGTAAGTGATTTCAGGGCTCTTCCTTCGTTAAACCTCATTCATCTGTATGAAGCCAGTCTGGCAGAGTAAAGCTGTGACAACAGGGAGGAGAGGGACACACTTAAAAGAAAAAAGAAAAAAAAAAGCAGGGCTGCCTGGCAAAAATATGAACCTCGCTGAATTTTTGCCGCAATACAAGGCAACGTCATCTTAAAAAGTGCTGCCACGGACAGAAAAAAATGTTCATGGCCATGAATTTGGGACATGAATTTTATTCCAACTCTCACATGTTGTACTGAAAGGTGAAATGGTTGCCCCCATGATAAAAGCTGTAAAGCCCTGTCTGATTTTTTTTTCTAAAAAGCTTGTAGATGCATTGATCTGTTTCTTAAACTGGACTGCCATACTTTACTGTGCTGCCAGGTCCTTTAACAACACACCTCCACTGTTACAGACCCCTGTATTGTTTTATAGCAAGACTATTCATCCTGTTGAACAGGACACATCTGAGATCTTTCTAGTGCCTGACTCTACTTGGCATTTAAACGATCTTAAGCAATCTGATCGAATCAGATGTTAGCAGAGGCAATAAATGTTTTACACAACTCTATTGCCAGAAATGAATGACTGTATTAGATGATTCATTTGCCTGTGGATAGCTGGTGCTGTTTCACTTTCTGTGACTTAAATTTTAAAAGGTCTATGCAGGAACACTTTAGTCTTCTTCATTACAGTAAGACTCTCTGCATGCCCATCCATTCAATACATAAAGGCCACACTACTTCCTGCTTTGTTAGTCAACACTGGATGTAAACAGGTCAGTGTGCAGTCGTCCAATTACGATACAACTCCAGGAGATAACTGACAGTATTTGGAACACCTTGGGATCAGATCATTTCGGCAACATTATGAGCAATTTTGGAAGCATGTGACTGCATTTATAATATGGTACAGTGTGAAAATACTCTCTTGATCACTCTGAGGAATCCTTGTGAACCTTGCAGCACAAATATGACACAACACACCACATTGTGGTTAATTTGACAACTCCAAAAAGATGTTGTGATCCATGTTTCAAAATAGCAGCCATCTCTTCTGTAGTCGTCCTGTGTGACTGAGTACTAATAAGTGATAGAACATTTGGTTTCAGTTCGACAGCTCTGTCCACACGGATAAAATTAAATGTAACCACAAACTGGATTCTAATCACAAGCGGTCTCTCAAATCAAAGGTGTAAACAGCAGTCTGCATAAAGTAGATCTAGACACTTTCTGGACAAATCCAAGATACGAGATACTTGGTGTGAACGTGGCCAGAGAGGTGGCGGGGGGTGGGGTGGGGTGGGGGAGAATCAGAGGTGCCAGAGCTGTGAGATGAGGAGGTGTAAATGACAGCCCGGGAGGAGGCCTTTCTCCCTCAACCAGACTGATTGAGAAACAAATTGCGGCAAATAAAGCATGTAATTAGATTATGGAGCCCAGTGTGCTGCCCTGCTCTCGCACCAGAGCCGTGAGTCTGGATCCTGTCCAGCAGAGACAGAGAGAGAAAGGAGGACAGAAAGAGAAAGAATTCCCCTACTTCATCTCTCATTATAGCATCAGAGAGTAAAAGGTGGTTTGTTTTTGGCGGACAACAGCCAGAGGAGAGGCTAATTATGAGTCCTTGACCTGATTTGAGGTTTTACTTCTCAGGTGGCGAGCAATTAGCTCTGATGAGTTGGGCCCTCCTCTGTTACTGTAACTGATGAGATTCAGATGAGTCAGCGGTGACTCCTGTTGCTCATCATCCAAAGCATTCCCACAAAGACAGGAAACAACCCAGCCAGGGTTTCATGTCAATAAAAATTGTTTTGGTCACCAAGAAATAGATTGCATGCAGAGGTTTTGTGTTGAAATGAGAATATGATGCTCTGCTGTTCTATTTTTGGCCCTGATTACTGCAAAATGACTCTTTCATATGAAAAAAAGTGGTGTGATACGTTCCCACACTGATATGACGGTAAAGCATGGTGGAGTCTGCAAGTGCTGAACAGGGTGTGTGAAGCAAGACTCATGTCCAAAAAATCCAAGGTGGGGTCCGCCACAGATTCTGATCACTTCCAGCCTCAGAGAAGACACACACACACACACACACACGAGACAGATTCTCGTTACCCTTATGAGCCTCATCGTCATCACCCCAAGTCTCCTTCTCCTCATCATCATTAGTTACTTTCACATCCTGTGTATCCTGACAGACCCAGGCGGCCATCACAGGTCATCAGCGGTTAATCTCCTCCACATTTCGTTGCTGTGCAGACGTCTCTGTCACGACCCGTGGGAGTGGCGGCTCACACCATCCGTGACCTACCAGCACAATGTGTGTTTTGTCTGGGCCACACCATCGGAGGTATTCTCCATGCATTCCAGCCCTCCGTGTGGTCGAGAGGGAGAGAGCTCTGCTGCAGGAGACAAATTAATATCCACTCCATTTTTCCTCACAGACTCCTTTACCCACAGAGCACCCCCCCTCGCTTTATTCAACTGAGGCGCAACGAGGCACCTGCCTCACAGCTGTCACCCCAGCATCCTCCTGGCATCACACACACTTGTGTGTTTTTATCTTTTTTCAGATTTATTTCTAAATAACTGTCAGCATACCTTGATAAATCCTTAAATCCTTATCAACTATTCAGCCTCTTCCCTTTTTTTGCTCTGCTGTTTTATCTCCTTCTCCATCAACTCACTCTTATTTCTCTTTCCCTTGGTTTCTCTTTTCCTTCTTGTGATTTTTAAATTTTTCCTCTCTTTATGTTTATTTTATTACTACCCGAACTTCTCTTTTTTCTATTATATACACCCCTTCACTACTTTAATACAACTACTTCTGCTACTCATAATGATGATTATTATTATTATTATTTGGCATTTTTTCTGCAATGAGTAATATCAGCTCTTGTGCAAGGGGTGAAAAACACAGTTCAGTGCTTTTATAAAATCACCACATCTGCTTGCAATCACATATTAGGTGATATCATAGCTGCTCAAACACCAGACTGAGCAAGAGTTGCATTAGCTCTGCAACCTTCTGAAGAGGCTCAGAGGTTAATGTATGCATCCTTTAGGCCTCAAACTCTGGTGGTTCAGTGGGATCCTGGTCTACTCATCAGTCTGACATGGCTGACACAGGACGTCCATCAAGGTGCTCCACTTTGCAATCTGCTTGATTTCAACCTCCTCTGTGAGATGAACAGTCTCATGCCCGTATATATTAGTGGGAATTCCCAGAAATTAGATTATCTGTATGGCCGCACGAGTCATTACACACCGTCTCCTTCAGGTTGTGTTTACATTTGTTCAATGACAGGGTTTAATCAATGGAATTATTAGCCTTAAACCAGCTTGTAGCTACAGGCAAAGATTTTGCATGAATACAGTGAACTGGAGGGACAGGGAAGAGTATAATTTTCATGCAAAAACCCAGATGTATAAAGCATATTTCTCTCTTTCATTGTTGAAAAATCATAATAGAAAACCAATAAATATGTTGATCAACTTCATCTAAGTTGATAAAGTAATACAGATCCCCTCTTACTTATCCAGTAATCCCTCAGTGAGGTGAGGAAAATTTCCTACACCCCAAAAGTGGACAGATTCCTGACAAGGGGGCCCAGAGAAACTCAGCACCACCCACAGTGTTATGTGAAGACAAAGCGTGAAACAGAGGGAGACGAAAGAAGTAAGGGAGAGCGAAAAGAGACTGAAAGAGAAAAGAAAAGAGGTGGAGGAGGGTCGGGGACCAGCAGTATCCTGACTGTGCTGTCAATCGAAGCTGTCCGGGGAATATTTGGGACCTCAGAGGGCCCAACAACAGCTGCAGGAGCCTCTTACACACACTCATACAGACATATACCCTGGGCCTCCTGCAAACTTCATGGGTGAGAGCGAGCAAACATGCACTGATGGATGACTCAATTTTTTCCATCATGAGGCCAAAAGATAAAATGTAGAACTTGTTCCAGCAGAGTTTTTTAGAAATTATTATTAATCACAAGAAGCGAGTTTTTCTGCTTGAAATATATGGAATGTAGGCCATAATCTGTGCAACTGTTTTCGAATAATAATTCAAATAAAAACAGCTACAATGACCACTTAAGTATAACCAGAAATTCAACCGATAAATAAGCTTATAATCCAGTACGCAAATCACTGTTCTCTTCATTAATCATTTTGAACAAGCCAGAAGTTAGTCAACGAGTCTCGTTCTAGCACCTGATGTTCAAGATAGCACAGAAAAATCCACAATTTTACAGTAAAATTTCAAACATGAATCATCTGGTGGATGAATAAAAAGTTATGGTGTCATAAAATCTTTTTTTTTTTTTTAATAAAATGATCAGATCCAGGTCCCTCGATCAGTCCTCTCACTTCACTGCATTAAAAAACTGGGAAAGAGGGAGTTTGGAGAGATGGAAATCATCAAATCAAACAAACTGCCAGGCCCCCGTCCTGCACGCTAGACCAACACCCCACTGTGCCGCAGTTAGACTTATTAATTGTGAAAGTGTGAGAGATTAAAGGAGGCACATCCCAGGGTTGCTGCTAATGGATATAATATTCATGAACCCCCAATAAGGAGGGGGGAAGGCATGAGGGATCCAATTTATGCAGCAGTCTGTTTTTACACTGATGGAAAAATATCCTGGATATGTGTGGAACTGTCGAAAAATCTCATATCCACAATTTTCTCCTCATCTTTATTTTATCTTGTACAGATGAGCAGTGTAGATAAATATAAGAGAAGTAAAATATATGTAAAAGTTCGCAGCTGTACTCACCTGACGGCTCCTCTGCACTGCTGGATGGGGTTGTAGGTGGTGCAACTGGAATCTCTACTCCCAGACAAAACATGACATACACACAAAGAAGGACCAGTTTCATTATTATGGGCATCCATACAGGTGTTTTTTTTTCTCTGTGTGCATGCATGTTGGCTTAGTGTGTAAATGTGTATTTGATAGAAGGCAGAACGATTAAGGCAGAAAAATTCATAGAAAAGAAAATAAACTGTTAAGGCATCAGTTTTTCAACAGACAAGTTTTGAGTGTGAATGCACTGCTGTTATGGTAGTTGATGGTGCAAAGGGACTAAATACCTTTCTGACAGGGAGGATGGTGCTTTCTTTGCTTAATATCTAACAGATAGATGACAGTAAAAAGTAACACGATGTGAGCTGGTGGTTCAGGGGTTTGAAAAGCTAACATGACATTGCAACATGACATCCCTATTTTTTTTTCTTTCTCTAAGTCTTTCCCCTCCTTTTGTATCATTATCCTCTGTTTCTCTAATAAATAAAAACACAATGCTCAAAAAATACTTATTGCAATTATACTTTTTACGTTCTAATGGTCAGACTGTAAAACCTGTACATAAGTGAAGCTTTTCTGACCTTCAGTATAAAAGCGATCGTCCTCTAACAGATTTTTATAACTCTACTGTTGTATATTAATTATTTCTTGTCCTCTGCAGTCTTTCTCAGTAAATTTGTAGCCTTCCTCCCAAACTAAAAATGCTATAAGGCCAATAAAATTTCTTCCTACATCCTACTAACCAATCAGATATTGAATGTTCATATTAGAGTATGATTTACAAACATTTATAGGAGCGACCCTGTGGCCTCGACATTAAACTGTAGCATTCCGGGTTTTGCATCAAGTCTTTTCCGTTGCATGTCTCTCTGACTCCTGTTCAGTTTGGTGTCTCCGTGGTTGAGGAGGCTCCATCATCTTTCCGCTGGCTCTCTATCACCACCACTTAGGCCCTGATCAATGCTTTTACTCTCCTCTCCAGTATTTTTTTCTCTATAATATCTTTGATTTATTTTAAGTACTGCTAAGCTTCTTTAATACATTTATTCTTAAATTATAATAATAAATAACTAACTACTGAATCATTATTTTTCTGTTTCATCCTCCTCCCTTGATCCCTGCTGCTGTGGTAAAACCAGCAGTATGATCGTCCAAAGACTTGATTCTCTCAGCGCTCCTCCACTCTCTGTTGTATTCACGAGTGGGTAGGAAGTTGACACTCGGAGAAACCATGCATGAAGATCAGCCCTTTTATCTCCAAAGGAGCAGGATGGCAACAGAGGATTTAAACACACACATAATGCCTTTTTGTTATTGTGGGCAGGAGGGAGAGAAGGGGCCTCATCAAAAAGTCTGTACAGTGCACTGAAGGGGGAATATGATTACAATAAAGCAAAAAACCGCAGAGATGTATCAAAGACACATGCAAAGAAAGGAAAGCGGTGCACAACAGTGGTGGTTTCAGCTGTGCAAAGGTGAAGACTGAAAGAATCAAGTCCTTTGGTCGAGTCAAATCCGATTTTCTCAGCTGGGAGTGAGCAAACCTGCATCCTGCTTTCAGAACGTACACATCTATGTTTATTGTGCAGCATGAATCCAAATCTGTGGAATGATGTGGCTCGCCTGTTGTTAGCTTCTGGACATAATGAGGCCTTCTCTCATGACGAATTGGTCTCCATAATGACAAGAAAAACAATTGCTGCCAAAACAATGGCGCCTGACGCCCAGAGGTCCCTTCACTGATGTTGTTGTTGTTGATCAGTAATCTGCCATCAGTATTTAGCCGCCATGCGTGCCAGTTTAAATAATGAGCCCGTTTCTCATAATCGACTTGTGTGGAATTATGGCTGACAGGACTGGAAGGTACACACGAAGTCAAAGACTCTCTATTAAAGTGAAAGTTGGCAAGCACTATCGCTGAATCTAAAGGCTTGTTAAAGTTAAGATGTGATGATCAGAGGAGCTCTACTACACCTCACAGGATTCACTGCATGTTTAACACCACAGTTCTGACTTAACGCTCTCAGGATTCAAAGACATCTGATAAGTTCATTTAATTTTATGCCTTTTTTTGGAAGCTCAGGCATGTATATGAATGCAGGGATGAACTCCTTACAGGCATTTAATTCCTAATGCTTATTATAATGGCAAGAGTACTAATTAAAATGTTTTTTTTTTCCATTGAGACAAGAGCCATTTGCAATCTAGCGTTAAGTCTACATGCACAGGCCTTCTCTTGGGTGATGCTCTGTTTTTTTTTTAATAATTTTTCACTGTAGAACAAGGGTATGTTTTGGCCTATAAAAGGTCACTGGATGCTGAGAACATGATTGATTTTGTAAATCAATCCAAAGCTTTCTTTTATCTAAGACACTTTGGGGCTTAGAGATGCTGGTGTTAGCAGCTCCGGGTCTTTACTCAGATTTATGGAGACCAACAGGCCGAGGAGGCTGCGCTGCCGTAACCTTGAGTTTTAGTTTAATGGTGTGTTTATTTAAGCCTGCAGATTTACTGGTCAGAAAACCAACAGGCAGACACTAAGCACTTGTCTGAAGAAAAAGGATGAGAGGATTTAAGCAGTGTAGGAGTGTCTGCTCTCACAGTGTGTGTTCATGTGTGTGGCGCTCTGTTTTTATGTGTTGAAAGTGCACATGATTGAAGCGTCTGGTGTGGCCCTCCCTTTTTTTTTTCTAAAATGTGTGCAGTAGACCTGAGGCCAACTGTTTTGCTACTACAGTGAGGCAGAGGTGGTAAAGACCGGTTCCACGTACTTATGCAGGGGGCAATGGGCGAGCGGCTCTGCTGGTAGCCTTTAGCACAGCGGTTGCACGTGATACCAGTCACGCCGTCTTTACAGGGACATTGTCCTGTGGTTTGGTTACAGGTTTTGCCAGCAGCACCCACGGGATGGCAATCACATGCTGTGAGGAAAGAGAGGAAGAAAAAGAGGCACAGTGAGTGGTCACACACACACACACACACACATGTGGGGAGATACAAACAAATACTATCTATAGAGAGTGCAGGTGGGTACACAGCAGTGGTGGCAACAATAATAGAGTGGTGAGAGACAGGTGGGGGCGTGCACAGAGACACAGAGGACACCACAGAGCTCGCTTTTGAAGTGTGGCGTCATGGGAATAAGGGCAACACATCACATCCACATTTTTGGCATTGTTTGCTAATTTGCTAATTAGCACGTAACCGTCACATCTACCACAATTAAGAGCTGCAATGGTACAGTCTCAGCAAAACACTGACTTACAGATGTCTCTCTCTCTCTGTATGTGTGTGTGTGTGTGTGTGTGTGTGTGTGCTCTGTATGTGGCTGTGTGGCTTGATGCATATGGTGTGTGTGAGTGCTCTGTGGGACAGCGGCTGTATGTGTGAGGTAAAGAGAAAGGGGTTGTGCATATTTACCAAATGATAAAATAATGGAGGATAATCCTAATTGCCTGTTTCTGATTTCTGCCGCGCTTTGAACGCCGGCCCGAAACGTCTGTCACACTTCCTCCCAAACTGGGGGGTCTATCGAACACATATGCTTCAGGAATGTAATCGCTTTCCAATTGCTCTCCCCAATGAGAGCTCTTAATTTATTTCACAGCCAAACCCCTGTCAGGTTTGGAATCAGTGTTGAATAATAGCTGTCAGAGAGTTGTTCCTTTTCATCTATTTTTGGATATGAATGTAGTGACTCTGGTGGGGCGAGATGGTTGAATTCATTGTCTGCCACACAGTTTGTATAGTACAATCCTGATGCTCTAATCAAGACCAGAACAATTCATAACAATCCATCACTGATTTCTATGTCTTTTCTTGAAAAACAAGTATTGTCAAAAAAGTGTTTATCACCAAACTCTCACCACTATAATCCTCACCATGTAAGTGTTAGATTTTCTGTTTATTTCCCATGAAAAAAGCTGCTGACTTTCAGCCTCTGGGTTTGGCTGGTTCTGCTCAGTCGCCGCCTCTCTTAAAAGGGTTTTTTCTGCATTGTGTCACTTGCCACTCTGAGAGCCTTCAAAGACAAAACTGAATTATGTACTTTGAGGTTTGTGGAGGTATTAAGTGGTTTTGCCTGGTTTGTTTTTAACCACACAGATTGCTCAGCCCACAAAACAAAAAAGCATAGCTTCAAAACATTCCATTCATTTTGTATTGGAACTATTGTTCAAAATGTGTTTATTGTCATAACTAGTTTGAATAATTAGTAAAGCTCATGGAATTCCGACAAGCAGCAGGTTTCTCCTGCCTAATAATTTAAAAGCTTAGATAATCTGACAGCAGGGACAGATGTTTTTTTTTTTGATTATTGCAGTGTAAAGAGGAAGTCATGGTGTTGTTTGTTCTTCGTCTTCACTTTGACCTGAAGCGCTGTTATCTAACCAGGTTGTATGACAGACCTGCTCTTTGGGATCATCATTACAGCCTCAGGGACAGAACAGGTGTAAAGAGGTAATGTAACACCAAATCAGTTCGCTTTATGATTGACCTGCTGAAAACAACACTGTTATTGTTTTGTGACATATCTGGATAAATGAAGCAGCGTGACGCGGCTCTGACCTGTGAGTGAAGTCCATCATTTTGGGTTTCAGTGGGCAAACTCCTCTCTCCAAACACACACCCACACAAACACACACACACACACACACTCGCTTTTATCTCTATTACTTGTTTCCTGTGATAATGCTTCTGTGGCTGCTCTTATCTGTCCTCTCTGTATGTGTTTGTGTGTATGTGTGTGTGTGTCTGAGAGTGTGTGTGTACCTTCTTATCAGACTCAGTAAAGCCTCCTTAAAAGTGTGTGAATGTATTAGTGCTTTTATCAGACCAATCTGTCACAGCTTTCATTGCTTAGTTGTGTCTAGCTCAGTGAGGAGGAACCACACACACACACAAACACATGCACACACACAGAGTCAGGAAGCCCGGTAAGGAGCATGGAGGCCAGCGCAGCACGTCTTCAGGCCTGTAAATTTAGGGGTGTGTCAGAGGAGTTTGAGGCACAGGAGGGCAAAGTGCATTTCTGGTTGGAGCTTCAGAGAGCTTGGTGTATATTTTTTAAGAGTGTCTGCCCGGCAACCACAGCTCACAGCCTCCAGCCTGCCAGTAAATCAAGGTGCACAGCACATGTTCTACAGGTGGGAAACACTCCAGCCTCCCTCTCCTCTGCCTGACTGCCTGACCTGCTGTCCGCTCTGCATGACGAATCGCCTGCCTCCCTGTGCTGGATGATCCACCTGTTGGCCAAAGAACTGCCTCACTCTGGAGGTGTGAGTAAGAGTTTCTGGCTTAAATGTGTGTCCACTTAACAGTTAAGTGGCCGCGTGCTCTGCTTCATGGCTACTACAGATGGCTCAGGGAGATATGAGGACGAGAGAAGCAAGGGGCCCCCTTCTTTTTTTTTGTCTTGACACTTGGAGTGAAGAAAGGTTACACAACCTCTTGATAAGATTCGTGGGTGGGTGTGGAGACCCGCTGGCTTTTCCTAACAACACAGAACAGAATCTAAGGGATTAGTCCTGTTTTAGCTCTCATGTTTCTAGATGAAGGCCGAACTCCTAAAAGAAGCTTTAAAGAATAAAAACTGTTCCCGGTTAACGGGGAAAGTTGAAAGCTTTTTAAGTCAAGCAGTCAGGCCGGAGTCTAAGATTGCACAATGTGAGAATTTTGAACTCTGCCAATCGTTTACCATAAAACTGGTGTTTGAAGTCTGAACTCCGCTCCCCCATTCGGTCTGTGTGCCAATGAGAATTATTTGTTGGCCATGGAGTGAAGCCAAGCTACTCGAGTCTGTGTTCTATTATAATTAAGTTTTTGCTCCTCCCCAAGTGTCTTTGGATAGATACATACATAAACAGCTCACAGAGGGTGTGTCTTGCTTGTCTTATTGTACCCTGTTTTATTGATCAGAATAATAAGCCTGAACAGTTGTGCTTTTGGCCACCGAGCGAGTTTGTTTTGTAAATGATGTTTGATGCACAACGCGGCACATGTGCATTGTTCCAAATTGGAAACACGCAGATGAAAGCACACCAAACCAAAAAAAAAAAAAAGTGAAGTCATGAAAAACAATATTTTTCAAATCCCAAACAGAAAAGATTTTATATGCGGTTAGTTGAAAAAAAAAACAAAAAAACCCTACTGTGTCAATTCAAGGCATATGCGGAGGAGAAGGGAGTGGGCATGTTATTCTTATTGAAACAGAACAACTCTCACTCAAAGCCTAATTTCCCTCTGTATGCAAAATATGTTCCTCATCACCCCACTGACCGATGCAATTTGTATGATGGTTGATGTTTGGACTCAAATGTGAAAGTCTGAATTCAATCCCTTGGTCACAGAAAAACATCGACCTGCTAAAGCTTGATTTTATTAAACCAAAAAGCTCCTCTGAGGAGGACTAATCGGGGGCAGGGCTCATTGTTTGGCGAAGACCTCTTGTATCGTTATCACTGTCATTCAACACGCTGTTGCGGTAAGTCCACACAAGGATGGGTTCTTAGGGAAATCACTAACTTTTTACAACATAGTAAGGAGAGGGTTTTAAAGTCAGTTACAGGCTGACAAACAGGGATAACATGCAGCTGATTAAACTCAATGAAGAATCATCACCTCAGAGTGACATTTGTTATCTCACTTAAACTGTCAGATGTGTTCAAAGACCACCCAGAGTGTTGCATCTCTCGGTCTCTCCAAACCTCACAATCACATTGTGGGTCAAAGATTTTTGCATTTCTCTGCCAAATGCACTCATGTGTGTTACTCATAGGTTTCAAACAGTTAGAGACACAAACAAGAGCTGCTTGAAACATATTCAGTATTTACACTTTTACTCAATGACGGGTGAAGTTCTAAATTTTTGGCTTGTAAACGTAGCCACCGGGCACAGCTCGCTGTGCAGTGGATGAGCCGCTGCTCTCTTTCTTACTCATAATGGCCTCCTATGGAAATGAGCTGCTTTCGGGGAGGATTGTATTACGCATATAAAAGCAAACTCCCGTGCTCCCCCGACCTGCGCTCATTCTCCTCCAAAAGCCACACAGCAAAAGGGCTCTCTCTCTTTGAGTTCAATAAATAACCAATCCCCCTAATTGCTGTCACTTCGGCGCAGCGCTCATGCTGCTTGAGGAGCGGACAGAAATTAGTTCCGCAGTTTGAGTTTCATTGAATTATCTTGAGTTATGATGTGGTAAACCTGAGAGAATCTGGCAGGGTGAGACTTTGACAGCACATATAGGTGTCTGACGTAGGGAGAATGCTGTGTGTGTGTGTGGTAACTTTGAGTTTATTAAGAGAAAGAGGGAGAGAGGGGGAGGTGGGGAGAGAGAGCATGTAATACAATGACACACTTCTTTAATGTCTTCATCTGTAATTTTCCAAATATAGTTCACAAAAATGTTTTAATTGGCAAAAGAAGCAGTTCATGCTTGGTATCATTTGTCAGCTCGGGGTAATTACCACAGATCCTTTATTGTGAGTCTGTCCTGAAGTAACTGAATACCTCAGCAGAGTTTGGACAGTGTTTGCTTATAATTACACAGGACTGGGAGAGGTGGGAGGTGCATAAACTCTGGCAAATTTCAGGGATTAAATTGAACAAAACCGTTTGGATAAGCTGACAATTTTATAAATGATGATGAAAAGTGTTTATGTTTTCATTCTGTGAGGCGGGAAAGAATGAGAAAGAGTTAGAAGTGAGTTTTTTTATGTTGGTGAGATGATTTAGCGTTTACTAGTTTGCAGACTCTGATCTCATTTGTATGTGACATGACTGCCCTCCTGCTAGGAGCCTATTGTACTATCATTATCTTATAACAATAACACTACAGTGTTATAGATCATATTTAATTGTTGTGAGATTCTGCTGAGGGTGCATGGGACTCACAAAGCACACTGATGATGTATTTAAGGCCATAGTTTAAAGACAGTAAAATTATGTTTGGCTAGACTGTTGATGATTAATGAGATTAATGATGATCAGAATAATAACGGGAGTTGCAAGTAAATGACTATTTTCGGTATTTATTTTTGTTATCAACTGGATTTTGGTCTTTAGAACGTCAGAATACAGTGAAAAATGGCCTTGCTGAACTCCCAGGAGTCTCAAGATTGCTTGGTTTGTTCACGTCTCAGAAGATGAGAGCTGAAATTGTTAGGTATTTCTACTTGAAAATGACAGGGAAAAGGAATGATTAATTATCAAAATGGCTGTCAATAGACTACTCAGTTGAGCAACTTACTTTTTCCAAATCTAAGTGAGGTTTTATTAACGTTATTGTAGCTTTTTGATTTTTTTAAACACAGAAACACTATATACTCAGTTGAAACGAGTTAAAGACAAATATCACTGACATTTTTTTTCTTAAATTTAAATTCATACAGCAGGGTAACCATTGTAAAAATGAAAAGACTAAATGATGCATGAAGACGTCATATTAGCAGCATGTTTCCTTCAGCAAGGGCGAGTCATGATGAGAAAAGCAGCCTGCACAGAGACACAATCCATGCACGGAGGACAGATGAAGATGAAGGAGTTTCTCGTTCGCCTCCAAATCAGTAGCTCTAGTTATCAAAAAGGCTGGAGACACAGACATTAAATAGAAAAGCCAACCCTACATATCCAGATGCACTATGAACACTACATGATTAGTTTAGTCCAGACGCCAGAGGTCTACACCAGGTGCATTTTTCACAGCCTTGGACTCGCTGTTTTGACTTTCACTTCATGAGTCATTTATCCAAAGTTTCCTAACATCATATTAGTCATCGTCGTCGTATGAGAGCAGATTTCCACATCAGTGAGAACTGATTTTTCTTGCTGCAGACGGGCTGTTTTCTAGTTTAGTTGAAAGTGTTTCATCCTTACATGAATTGAGGTTTTTCACTCATGTTTTCTTGCCTTTTATTTGGTTCCATGATCAAACCAATCATAAATTTGATCTTCTCGGGTGACTCACATTTTGCCTGCTTGCTTTCAAGGTCTCGTTTTAGTGGCTAGAAAACTCACCAATGTAAGCAATAAAAAAGTAATGAAGAGCAGAAATATGCTGGAATCATCATTTGTTTGCTGATTAAAAATGCAGAACTTTCTGTCATCTAAAATGTGTCTGGCATTAGAGAAAATCTGTAAATAATACAGCCAATTACTAATTAAAATACTATTAAATTATTTACCAGAAATAAATATAAAAACAGGAAAATAATGTATTTTGGTAGCGATTTTTCTAATTTGCATCAGCTATTATGTTCTACAGCAATATTTGTCTAATGTATTGTAAACTGTATCTTTTGTCTGTAAGTGCAAGTAAACAAATATATAAATTCCTAATTCTGTGTTAAAATGCACAGCAGGACCTCGAGGCATCTAACTTTCCTCTGAGAAACAAACCTCCATGAAAGTGAGTTATGGGATGCTGAAAGAATCAAGTCTAAGACATATGAGAAGAGATGTAAAAACAACCAAAAAAAAGGAGGTTAAATCTTCACAATTAACCAGCCTGGTAGACACAGCGGAGGATAGGGGTTAATGATACACAACGTCCCGTCGTGATGAATGTGTGTTTGCATTCCTGCTCGACAGGAGAATGGGCCCAAAGCCACGGAAAGGTGTTAATGTCAGCTCAGGAATATCGCTCATGAGCGGCTGCAGGGCTGAATTAATGGATGCATTTGTCAGAGAGCTTTTGTTATGAATTTATGCTCATGCAGGGAATGAAACATGCTGGATATGGCCGCTGCGTGTGAGGAATTCAATGAGACTAAATGCAGCATGGGAACCATTCTTTTGCATTAAAGTTTTTTTTGAAGCATGTCATTGTGGCAAAGCACATTCTGCAAAGGCAAAAGGTAAAATTTAGGAACTGATGGGTCAACATTAATCCACTGAGGAAAGATATTTTTTGTATCCGTGGTATCATCTGTATTATTAATGAGCACAGCTGAATAAAACATGCTTTTACAAATCACTTTCTTGTCGGACATGAATACTTCTGCAGATGTTTCACCCTTCAGAAAATGCTTTTCGTCTGACTGACTGACTGACTGACTGACTGACTGACTGACTGACTGACTGACTGGCCAGTTTGTTTATTTACTCCTATGCGAAAAACTCAGTCTTTAACTGTCAGCAGGCAGCTAATATTCCCTCATGTGCTGCCTCTGGAAGTGAACGCTCGGAAAACCTCAAACAGCTCTGCATGTATTTCTGTGTGTGTGTGTGTGTGTGTGTGTGTGTGCAAGCTTCATCTATAGGGAGCAGCTCTGAGGTGTCTCTGGGCTTGTTTGCACAGGGATTCAGCTCCTGTTATCTTTCCCTGCAGCTATAGAAGAGGTGAGAAAACATACCCTCTCTCTTTTCAATCAACCCCCTCCACCTCCTCTTCCTCCTCCTCCTCCTCTTTTTCTTTGACCCTTATTAGCTTATGGTGAGGGCTGATGGCAGGCGATTTATCCAGCACTTAGTAGTGAGCACACCTGCATGGGGGCGTGTTCCTCGAGTCTTCTTCTCTTCCTCTTCATTTTCCTTCCCTCCCTCCCGTCTTTCACTCTCTTTGCCACCCCTTCTGAACCCAAGTTTTGTCTCTTTATTTCTTTTCTCTCCATCCTGCAGCCCCTCCACTGATCAACTCAGGGTTTCCATTCGTCTTTGACCTGCAGTGGGAATCACTTCACACCTCAGCTATGTTTGTTTTGCTTGTCCTGTCATCCCCTCACATCCCCCCGCTGCGAAAGAAGCCAAATAACTCAGCTGTCAATGAGGGAACACCCAGCCCGACCCACCCATACCACCACAACCTCCACGATCCCAGCAGACCCCCAACTCATCTCTGCTGACAGGAGGAGATGAGGGTGAGACAAGCAGGAATGAAGAGACTGCTATCTTCCCCCACTTCCTCTAATTTATCTAAACTGTTTCCTATCGGACGTAGATAGCGTATTGAGTCTTTAAATTTGCTGTATTTTGCTGCAAACCCAGTCTTAAAATTCTCTATTTAAGTGAAGTGACTGATCACAGAAGTGGATAAAGGCGAGTGTGGTGACCAGAAGAGAGAAACAAAAAGCAGAACCAGAGCGCTGTACCTTTGCAGGCTTTTCTGTGTGAGATCGGTTTGGACAGGTCTCTGTAGTAGCCCTCCTTGCAGTAATGGCAGTGGCGTCCAGCTGTGTTGTGGCGACAGTTGAGGCAGACTCCTCCGCTCTTCCTGCCTGACAGCTTGTACAGCTCCATGTTGAAACGACACCGTCGTGCATGAAGGTTGCAGTTACAGGCTGAGGAAGTAAAATATGAAATGTTCAAGGGTTACATAAATAGGTAACAGCATAAATTGTGTCAGTTATCAACAAACAAAGTTTAACGGACTATTTTTATTGAACCTGCATTGCAATGATCTAACAAATTTGTGCAAATTATCAAAAAGCATGTTGAAAGCATTTGCTCAAGTAAGAGTTTATTTTTAGCTGCATTCATGTTCCATATTGTGCTTGTTTTTGTGACATTGAGTTCTGTTCCTTATTGTTGAACTAAATTGAAATGAATGAAATGAATGATATTAAGCAGTAACTCATAATATAATGTCTTGACATTCCCTCTTTTACTGTCATACTTACATCTTTTTAAGTTTATTTCTAAAATGGTTAGGTTATAATGAGGTAAAATTCACTTGTGAAAGTTAACTTGTCACCTTATGTAAAGCAGGACCATTTTCATCAGGTTACTTCATGTTTATTTCCCTGCACCTCGTCCTGCAGGTTGCAACATACACTTTTAATGGACTTAAATTCGCTCCGTACTCCCGATTTCTTTCCCTAGCTCCTTTCCTCAAGGTCCTCGCCTGCTCTCCAGAGTCCAGACTGTACTAAACAGAGAGTGAGGGGCCTGGTATTACCATTCCTCCATTCCCCTGCAAATCCCTGTGAGCGTGTGCGAGACCCCTCGCTGCCGCTTGTTTACTGATGAGTACAGTTGCCGGAGAGAGTTTAATTAGTCGACTGATATTTATTCATGACTTTCTGGCAGCGGAGTGAGGCAGACATGCCCAACTTCATTAAGGCCGGCCGTCCGAGACACCGGTCCTACACCACCACCACAGACACATTCATGCATTATTAACAGCAGCTCTTCTGATACAGTTTGTGGCTCTACGGTGTAAGGGTACACACTATACTGTATGTGTGTGTGTGTGGAAATGGGGGGGTTATCTGGGTCCGATTGGGGTCCCTTGGTTGATCATCTGCCCATGTTTCTCCATCCTGCCTCATCACACAGCTTTTAATCATTTGCCTGCCATAATGGAAGAAGACGGGGGACAGAACTCACTTCCCTCAGCATCCTTCAACCTGTCGTTTCAATGATGTGTGTGTGTGTGTGTGTGTGTGTGTGTGTGTGTGTGTGTGTGTGTGTGTTAGAGAGAGTGTTTGTGTTTTTTTTTTTTTGTTTTTTTTTTTGTGTTTTATAGAAAACAGAGAG
>JAQMCX010000043.1:18082442-18124367 GCA_029814765.1 Acanthurus leucopareius | reverse complement strand
GTGTGCATGTGTGTGTAAGAGAGAGAGTTACTGGGTATGTTTTTTTCTGGATGTGTGTGCCTGTTAGAGACCCCTGAGAGTCCCCGTCTCCACTCCAAGGACCTAATTACAATATCTTTTCTAAAATACACTTACAGCACACAACAGCGCGCGCACACACACACTCACACACACACACACACACACACACACAGCAACAGCAGCTCTGTGTCTTATCAGTGGTGACTTGGCTTTCTGTCTTTCCTGCAGGACAGCAGGGGTTTAATTAGCGATATGTCTGCATGTTCTCCCTCGCTGCTTCAAACTGTTGGTCTTAAGCCTCAGTGGTAATGACTGCAATGCAAAATACCAAGACTTTTTAATGGCATGAGACCACAAAATGTTGATATTTTAATTAAATTTTCTGGGGAAAATATAAGTGAATGTGAGCAAAAACTATCTTTACTTTAGTGTGTCCTGTGGACTCTTTTAGGTGGATGAAGGCACAAAAACAGTGACACAGATCTGGTGTTTCATTGTTTGTCTTAAGCTAGATTTACACCTGTGCATGACTCATGTTGTTAGCCTTTCACACAACAGAGCGGATTCTTTGCTTCCTGATTCCACTGGAAAACCCCTATAGCACATTGATAGCCACAACCTGTGTGTGTGTGTGTGTGTGTGTGTGTGTGTGTGTGTGTGTGTGTGTGTGTTTGCGTCTGCACAAAACTGCTGTGATTTGAGAGATAAAGGTTCTTTCCTGTATAGATATTCAGTAAGTAAACTAACATTTATTTTGACCACAGAGATCAATTGATAACACAGTGGATTAAACCTCAGCCGCTTTGAGATGATCTATGTCAATGTGTTTGAAAACTCGAGCTGGCTGTCAATCTGACCTGTAAACGCCTGAGGGCAGCTTCTTTCTCTCTGGGCCACAGTGGGTGAAAGCTATCTGTGAGCCGCCTGCAGGTAACAGGGATCAGTGTGGTGAGGGGATGCAGCAGGCCTAAGACCTGCAGACACGGCTCTGTTACACTACAAAGATGGTTTCACACCCTCTTTTAAATGAAGACAGGGGGAATTCTAGCCTGCCGGACTTCACCGCCCTGTTGTCTTGGGAGGCCCATTGGATATTGAAGAAGAGACAGCATACGAGCTGGATGTGAAGGTGTGGGGCAGGAGGCCACATTGTGGTTACCGGTGTCATGCTTCATAAGGTATTATGTCAGATAATACTGACGAGTGAGAGGCACTTTATGTAAACCTGCTGACACGGAGCATGATGTACGCTTGTTCACACAATATTTCTTACACTGTGTGCGTGGAAAAAAAATATGTAGGAAACAGTGTTATTGTTGGCACCTTTCCAGGTTTTTCATTGTGTATGGGCTGCTTCAAAAGTGACATCATCACATCCTTGTCCAAATTCAGACGCATTTAATTAAAAAACAAACAAAATTTGTTAGTGAATGTGTGGTTTGTCTGCTGTGGGCTTATCAGGTTTCTTGCGGCGTTTTAAAGCAAGCGCCTGTCATTCAGACATGTCAGTGTTATCCATGCATGTGGAGTTACCTGTTTCCTTTCTTAAGACCCTATCAGGCAGGAAATTAACGCATGTTCAGAGATAACACTGTCACTCATGAGCAAATACCAGCGGTGAGACTCTGCTCGAAACCTTTTCTTTCAACATGAGCTGCTAATTATCTGTAGGAACATAGATTACCATCACATTTAGCACGGTGATGTGTTTGTGTTGCTGTGGATAGACTCTGCTTTCAGTGACTATCATAAACCCTATAACAATCAATAAGACCGATAAGTCACACAGCTTGTTTTAACCTCACTTCTACTGACTGCAGTACCAGTCACATCTCACACATCCTTTATTCTATCATTCTTATTTTAATGACTTTGTCCTTCAGTTTGTTCTAGTTGACTTTATATAGTTTTTTTCTGTTTCTGGTGCTTTTTAAAAAAGTGATAATGTGTTTTGCATCCAGTCAAAAGTACCCAACTCTGCCAACGCTGTTTAAATATATGGAACTATTAAGTAAGTTCTTGATTTCCACAGGTCCTAATTTAAAGTGTCGCACACTGTGAGATCCGATCACAAATTCCCTCATGTGCTTTGCTAACAACCCTGAATACTGCTTGGTTTTCCTATGGTAGGACGATGTTAAAAGTCAGATAAGCAATAAATACTTTCAAGGTAAAATATTTAATGAAATTAAATATGTTTATGTTCTATTACTGTGAAATAGTTTGTTTTTCACACAGTTGGTATGCAGTCAGAGCATGATCAGTGCATGTTGCGCACATTTTCCATTATAATTAAAGTATATTTCACTTGATTTTTGATTTTTTTTCCCTGAAAGCCAAATTAAACTGAAATCAAACAATGATAATCTTTTGACTTCTTGTGTGAGTTGTGCAACGAATAAAAGCTTTATTTTGTATCGAAAACACAAATATATATTAGTTTTGCATATTGTGCGAATAAATTGGCAATTTTCCTAAAACAATATTTTTTTTCAAATGCTCTTAAGATATATATATAATAAAATTTTATGAGAAATTAAACCAGCACCTATGCTGGATTATTCTGTCACAAGCATTCATTGAGATCATTCATGGCAGTCTAAAAACACTGAAATCTGACATAAAACAGAGCTGAAAATTTGGTTAAAGCAGTCTGTTGCTTCTTAAGCTGAATGTGAGGTACAGTACATTTCACTGCTGAAATTTAAGCTCTGAAGTTTCCTCTGCGCTGCATTCAGACTGAGCTCCTCAGGAAACGCTGCTGTGTGCTGCTGTGTTACTGCTGAAATACCTGCCCTTTCTTTTCAGAAGGACCGCTGTGATAACAGAGCCAAATAATGGCAAAGAGGACCACTGCTGCATACACACCAACACACACACACTGACATACACAATCCCCACACCTGCTCTTTACAACCAGCAGGATTCAGGGTTTCTGCTCCTCAGTGGAAACACAAAAGCTGAGCTTTGGTTTATTTCAGCCAAGCATCAGCTCACACACCTTCACAGCACACAAAAGATACCTCTGCCTTTCACACCAAAACACACAGACACACACACACACATACACGCACACACACAAACATATGCCAAGTACACTAAGTGCAATATTTGCCCTTAGTTTTCCCTGATTAGACATATTTTCTCTTTTTGAAAATATGAGAGAATTAAAGGTATCACATGAAAATGATAAATATCACATAATGCAGACGTAAGAGGAAACAAAATTTTAGTGTAATCACAATTTTTCTTTTTTTCAATTCATAATGTGTTTCAATCTTCTTTTTAAGTATCAAAGTTTACAAAGATTAGATTTTCCTTAAAGGACACCCTCAAATGTTCAGCCTGTTTTCAATCAAGTTGACTGCTGCAGGCAGGATGGGTGTGTGAGTGGCCGGCTGTAACCAGAACATTTCCCCCCAGGTGAGCAGTAAAAAAAAAGTGTGAACTGATATCTTTAAAACAAATGTAATTGAATTAGCTAGATAAAGCTCAGCTTACCCAAAGCTTTTTAACACCTCCTGCAATGTGGCCAACAACTTTTTAAATGACAAAAAAACGCTGCATTTGAGTCTTGCAGCTTTTTTGACCTCCAACTGTAGAATTAACAGGAAATGTATTTGTTTATCGGGGGTTGCTGTTTCCCGCACATCCTAGGAAACACACGGGGGCCTCATCACCGTGTCTGAGTGTGTTTTGGAAAGTTGGCTAATTAGTGTCTTTGAGTGGTTCCCAGCTTCTATCAACTGACCTCAGTCTCGCAGGCAGCACAGAGGCAGCCTACCCTCGGCTAATTAGAGGGAAAATCCGAGCAGCAGAGCTGGAGGTTGAGGTTAAGCTCGTCGAGCTGACAATAAGCCTGATAGCTAAGTCATGTCGGTCGCAGTCTTGATTTGTTCTAGAGACACTCATGAAACTGATCTGTGCCACTTTAACTGTTAATACACATGCCTCATAGTGGCTGCTAAGTGCTCTGAATATAAAGGCTCAGATAAAGAGAAAAGGCTACATAAAGTGTCTGAAAACCCTTCGGGGGGGGGAGTGTCCGTATATCTGTGTTTAATGCAGGTATCTAGGCTGAGACTGTCAGTCAAATAGAAATTTGCAGTCTTTGTGAGGTCTGGGGAGGTCACACGCTCATTTTTCCAAAGCTCTCAGGAGATGTCAGCCTCCACACCTCCACCGCTCCACCCGAAACAGGACAGAAAAACCAAAACCCAACACCACTGCCTGCGAGCAGGGGGCCGGCAAGAGCTCTGCTATTCTGTTCTCCGCTTTTAAGCAAACACCGAGGGGAGTCTACTCATGAATAGTTTACTTTTAATCCTATGGGCGCTCCAAAGTAATTAGATTAACTTCTAAAACCTCCTCAAGAGAAAATGAAAAAATGGGGTCCCCTCTCTTTGCTGTGTTTGGGGATGAGAGAGATTTCAGAGTAAGTTCAGAGAAGTGTATGTGCAATTACTTTTGCAAGTTTTCTCAAAACTGTTTCCCAAAACATCTAGAATGACTTGATACATTCGAAGATAGTATAGTTAAAAATCAAGCACATGTCTTTCTATACTACTCATGCAAACACACACACACACACACACATTATCACATGCCTGCTCTCGCTCCCTCTTTCTTTCTCTCGAGGGGGGTCAAGGGGAAACATAACACACATGCCTGGAAATTTTGGGAGTTTTGCTGCTTGACACGGCCAACACAGGATCAGAAGTGTGTTAAACACAAAAACCACATGAATCCATTTCAGAGATCCAGTGTGTGAGAAACTGATGTGTGGGAGTGTGATCATGTGACACACAGTAAATGTCATTAAAGCAATTCAAGAAAATTACTGTGTTTGGTCATAGTTATTTTTTCCCCCACAAATTAAAGGAAAATACTTTTGTCAAACAAGTTACAGTCCAGTTAGAGTGGTGCATGTGCAGAAATCTTTTTTTCATTAAACGTTTATCAATCCATGACAAGATTTCTTTTAACATTTACAATTTTAGGGGAAAGTTCGGTCACTTTAAATCAAGTAATTGATCAGCAATGATCAAAGATTTTTTAAAATCTCTCGCAGGAAGCACATTTTTAAAGTGGGTAACCAAGATTAAATCACCAATTCACTATCAAACACAAGGTGAAATATGATCCCATTCTTCTATCTGCGACCAGCTATGATATTGAATAATAAACAGAGTGATGTTTCTGCAGAATTTTAAAATGTCACAATGAAGCTGACTACTGATATTTTAGTTATTAAATGTAAGAACCTCAGTCAAATCTTGTTGTAAGTAGTGCAAAAATTCTTGAGTTATGGCCAAAAATGTTTTTGTAAAGTCACAGTGATCTTTGCACTTTGACCACTAAAATGTACTAAGTTTATCCTTGAGTCCAAGTGGACTTTTGTGCCAAATTTGATGAAATTCCACGAAGGCATTCCTGAGATATTGCATCCATGAGAATGGGAATACAACCCAAAAACAAAATGCCTAATACAACTGTTCCCTGTGCAGAGGCACAAAAACTTCACACACTGTGTGAAGCAGAAATTAAACAGTTCCTCTGTCATTTTTGACATATGCTCAACTAGGAACAACACAAAGATGATAAGGGATGATATGTTTAATGTTTTACCTAATAACTTGTACTCATTTTTGTAAATAAACGCTTGTTCTTTTTATACAAAATGGGGAAAGGGGCAACAGAAGACTGTGAAAGTTGTGGAATTCTCTAAAAATAACTGCTATAACTAATTCTAACAGATTTACTGTCACTTGTAATTTGTAAAGTAACTTAAGTTGTTAGAGAAAAGTGGAGTAAAAAGTGTGAGGTCCTCTCCAAAATGCAAAGGCATAGAAATATGAATTGCTTTAAATGAAAAAGTACAAGTATCTCTAATTTGTACTAATATGTAATCAGTTACTTTCCTCTGTTGACAGGAGGCCTCATAGTGAAGTATCAGTAGGAAAACAAAAACATGATAAATCATGTTCAGCCTAATTTTGTTTTCATGTTTGCTGTGATAAAATAATGTTTTTAATTCTGTTCAGAAATGAATGGGGGTTAATGAGCTCAGATATTTATTAAACTATGTCAAGTATAAACAGACAGCAGCCTGAAGAAATATATTACTGTAAGTACTCTGATGGGACGGGATTTCAACAATTGGCACCAAGTGACAAAGAACAAACCCTGGCATTATCCTTTAATGTCTGGGATTTCATTTTGGGCTCAGACATCACAAACAGTCATTTAGTGGGCACATTAATGTCATGTTGATATTTTCTCATGGAGGAAAGATTTAAGAACATCATCAAGGTGACAAGCTGACATCGAACTACACAAATAAAGAAGATATGATTCACCGACGATGGAATTCTACTGTGAAGAAATAATCGCCCATCGCTGATAATGACTGTTTTCCCCAAAACAACTGAAGAATTAACATTTGAAGCCTCCATAATGACTGTTGAGCCAAAACACTGAGAGAGTGCAACTACAGCAAAAGCTACATTTACTCTGTAACCATGATGCTCTGTGCATTTTCTCCCCGTTACGTAGCAACATGGCAACTGTTTATTTAGCTGCTTATAAATCAGAACAGCTCTGCCTCATGTTTTGTGTTTGCTGATCCAAAAGCTGGCATGATAAAGACAGGAATTTCCAAATCAAATGAGAGCTAATTGAAGGCATTTGAAAGATTAAGATGATAGATGCTCAGCTCAGTGTTTTGCTGTCCACATTTTCTTTTGATATAATTATGTGTTCATATAAATCACCATTAGCAGCTTAATTCAGCTTTTTAAACAAGCCAACCTGTTTTCATCCATTATTTGCTTTAACAATGGGCTTAAATGCTGTTAGAAGGAATAAACAAACCTTTATGTTACACAACTGATAGTCATCTTCACACAGACATTGGAAGTCTGTTCTTTTCGCCTTTTATATTCAATCTAATAAGTGGTATATTGCCACCACACAGTTCTGATTTAGGAAAAATATCAATGTATTATGGAAGGAAAGGAAATAAAAAGAAAATCTTGAAATATGGGTTCATACATTAGTAGCAACAACAGTGCATTTTAAACGGCTTTTGCAAAATTCATAAACTTTAACTGTCATGACCCACTTAGCTCTCTTAGTTTTTGTATACATTTTATTCATGTTTCCCTGTGTTTCCTGTTTTATTTTGGTAACATTTTTTTGTCTTGTTTCTTTTCCTGTCAAGTTTTCCTCCTGTGTAATTGTTTTACCCTAATGTGTTTCACCTGTGTGGCGTTGCCTCACCTGTTTTTGAGTATTTGGGTCCTTGTGTTCCCTTCATTGTATTTTCTGAGTTTTTGTTTTTATATCAGCTTTTACACATTACGGTTCACTATTTGTATCATTACTTCCTGAGTCTGTGTTTTTGCATTTGGGTCCAAAAACCAAACAATAAGTAAGAAAAGCAAACTCTTCTGTGATGAAAAAAAAAAACCCTGGTAAAGTTTCCTTATTATTTTGTTTCAACAAATGTGTAAAATCCACCATAAAACTACATTTAAAACTCTTCCACATTTCATAGCATTTCCTCAGTGACTATCAACCAACGTCACTTTAATCCATTAGGTTTTTGCTGAAACACAATGCTGCAGATTTCATGGAGCACAGAGGGTGAGAGAAACATCCAGAGAGCAAACAAAAGAAAAGAGTGGGTAAAAGGTAGAGCTGACGCCGGTGTCGTGGAGGATGTATGAAGTGAGTGGGAAGTTTACGGTCAACATGTCTGGATGTGTGGATCTGCTGAGAGCATGGTGGGAATGCTATGAAACTGTGGGGTGATGGAGTGAAGGGTGCTGGTGAGTGGGAGGAGGGAAGAGAAAGGAGGATGAGGTGCCCGCTGCAGAGATTATATCAGGCTAATTTAATTCCTTTATTGCAGCCAATTAGCTGCAGCACTTTAGCCCCCTGCGAGCCCTCTGGCCTTCTTCACTCGCTCTCCTGTGACCCCAACTAAACTCTGGATCTCAGCTGCTCCCAAAGAAGGCCATGTTTCACAGCCGTTGTATTTTTTTAATAGGCGGGTAGCCTCACAGACACTGTACCAAGGATGAGAAAAAAGAAAAGGAGAATATAGATAGAGATAAGGAGGAAAAAATAGCAGAAAAAAAAACTTGGGAAGTGAAAAGATGAGGTGGACAGAGCCTTGCTGCTTGGAAAATCCCAGGCTCGACTCAAGGAGACTTGGCTAATTGAGATCTAGTCACACAGAATATTCATCAGTCCTGCAGGGTTATCAAAAGCATACATTAAATATGCGGTGAGGAATGATTTCCAGTGGACATATTCCATTTGCTGTCAGGCAGCCTTCTACACACTAATCTGACCTTTTTTTTTCATACCAGTCAAGTTGTTTATTTATTTCTGCTTACTTTATTTCATAATTCAACACTCATATATGTGTGCTCATATTTGGTCAAATTATGCAATTCCCAGAGCAGACAGAGTCTACTGTGCATATTCTGTCAGTGGGTGATAAAATGTAGTCTGATTATCTGACCGACGCGTTTAAAGAGCTGTGAGAACCGCCTCGCCTCAGAGCAGGCAGGGATCTCATGAAGCTATTAGCAGTGGAGTGTTGGTTAATGTTTAGAAATGGATTTACAGTTGACTGCAAAGTAAATAACAGCAAACCAGAGCAGGACTCAATACATATCCAACAACATGCGATCTGAAAGAAAATAGAATGAAAAGTGAAAATCCTTTTATTAAGTAAAGGGAAATAAATATTTGCAGTTTTAGTTAAACTGATAAACTGCCGAACAAACTTTAATCAAATATTTTAGCCACACTTCAGTGTCATTATTTATTGCTCCTTCCATGTTTGTTTGGTATAATTTTTTCCTTTTATTTCTTGCTGTCTGTACGTTTAAGTGCTAATATCTTCTGAGCCTTTTCACATTGTTGTAATTTTATGATCCATGCTTTTATTTTATTTTCTTTTTATTTTAAAAAGGATGCTCCAGTAGCGGTTTTCATAAAACCCTTGTTTTTCACAGTTTCATGGATGCTGATTATCTGTTGCTGCAAGAGGACAAACAACTGTATGTTTAGAGAGTACTGTTTAATGAAGATGGACACTCAGGTATGTTTACAGTAAGGTGAATGGATTTATAAAAGCATTTTCTTAGTTACTGGATACATATCAAGCAGGTATTTTCAATCCATAAAATGAATAAATTAAAAATTTTGGTCTCCCATTTTGGAAAGGGGGTAAATCGAGTTTTTCAGGAAAAAAATGTTGAATGCATAACATGCTATTTGATAGGGTTGTTTGATTTAAATAACTGACCTCTGTTTTTTTGCTCTGATTGTGTCACTAAGACATTTGATAGATGAAGCATAAAGCTGGCTGGAGTGGCTTATATATTCCTAGTAGAAGAGATCAGACAAAAATGTATTTGAAGATCATTTTCCTACCATTCACTTTAACTGCAAACAAACTGATAACACAGATTGGAATTACTTTGACACATTAATACCACTTCAAATGTGCATCACCCTCCTTTGGACACGGCCTCACAATCTGCATCAGCCTCCAGCAGCAACCAGCCTGCTCCATGCCGAGCTAAATGGCCCGTATATTCACTCTCTGCCTTCATGTGGGGGCTAATAAGGCCTTTCCTTTTTCAAGAGTCTAACTAGCCACACAGAGGCACACCAACAAAAGAAAGGCCTAATGGCCTCCAATTTCCCGCATTAGTGCCCATTTAATGGCTGACCTGCCCTCTCGTTAGGCAGCGCAGCATGGGAGCACTTCTTAGATTTAGTGCATGTACACACACACTCACACACACACAGTCTCTCAGCCCTCCACAGCCACACTGCCTTAGGCCCCTGCAACACTTCCACCCCACGCTGAGGCTGCATAATAGGCCAGTTTGTAAAAAAGGGCTGGCCTGTGATCAGTGGTGCATCCATTTGCTGAGTAATCAACGGCCTTTTGTCTGAGTGGTGTGTATAGAGCAGCGTGCGTGTGTGTGTGTGAGAGAGAGAGAAGGTGTGTGTGCGCGAAAGCGTGTGCACCTGCGTGAAAGAGAGCGATCCTCTCTGCCCATCTGTCTTTATTCGTGCGTCCATTGCTCTGAAGAACGTGCGTGTCTCTGTGTGAGTGTTTGCGTGAGTAATTCCAAGATAAAGTGGGGCTGCCTGGAAAATATCTCCTCTGGTTCATGTCTATGGGAAAACACCAGCTGACATACAGTGGGAGAATAAAGGGAGCCCAGCTACAGCCACAGAGGGGCTGATGAGAGTGCGTTGTGTGTATGTCAGCTATGCCATAAAAATGCCATGGGTGGAGGATGACATTGGCAGGTCCTATTCAGGGCTACAGCAATGAAAGGACCTTTAGGATGAAAAAAAAAAAGATTCCTTAGGCCTGTCAGGTCCCCATAGCTCCACGCTGAACAATACCCACTAAGAGCAGCTGTCTTAATAGCGTGAGGGACTGACAGCTTTAGGAGCGATGCGATGCACAGAGCAGCATCGACGCAAACTTTGGTCGAGCCCAAAACAACGCTCCGCTGTGTGACAACATAATACAGTCTAACAGGATAGCAGCTCGTTTGCCAGATTCATGAGACAGTGAATGCATCCTTTACATTTCTATTACATGAAAGTCTTTGAGGATCCGGAGCTGACAGCATTGGCAGAGATGTATCACCTCGACGTTCAGGAGCCTCATGTGTGAACGGATGCAGGGGCACGATGTAAAAGATCCTTCCAGAGCGTGATGAAGGTTGGAACTAAATGGATTTAAAGTTTCTTTAGCAGGAAAAATGTATGCGTTTGCTTACAGGAAAGCGGATGGTATTTATCAAACGGCTACGAGTGGGAATTCATTGTGTTTGACTGATGCAGAAATGTTTCCTTTTCATAGTAAAGGCTGATTATCAAAACAAGAGACTGACGTTTCTTTCTGCCATGGTGCTCGATTTGATAATCACAGTGTGAACCATCTGAGACTCCTCCTCAAGTATTCATTTGAAATCAATTGTGCAATGGTTCGCAATAACAGCGAAGCTCTGTGCCGTCCACCCATCTGTCAAAGCCAAGCATTATAAGGTTTCTCCATGGTCTTTGCTCTGTGTTGTTTCACATCCAGCCATTACCTAAACCTGTCTCTCCTCTGCCCTCACACATCCGCAAAACACCGCTCGGGCTTCCATGAAGGGGACGCACATCGGAAACAGGCGAGACTGATCCCCAAATGTTCCCTCAACAAGAGCTTGCCATACTCAAGTCAAACATCACCTCCAGTCTATTTACTCTTGAGTTTGGTTTCTATGAGACCAGCAGATTCATAGTGTTTAGGGTTCACATATCTCCTGGCAGGTCGTCTTTTGCGTTGCTGGCCCCGAGGCTGACAGGGATGGGCCGGTGCTGTCAGTGCTAGACGACGAGACGGAGCTTACTCTGGGCTAACTCACACTCCTCCATAACTGTGATTCATAGTAATCCCACAGCCTCTGCAATTAAGACAGTCACTGTGTGCCAACAATGATAACTAAAGAGCTTAAACCCGTTGTACAATAACAGAAAGCAGTCGGCCAACACTGATTGGCGGCTGTGAGCTGAGAAAACAAACAGAGTTTGAAGATCGGATGATTAGAAGATTCGATGAGTTAATTTGGCCCTTCAGGCAGGAAAAGGCAGAGAGCGTTTCCTCCTCTGTGATTCTGAGAAAGAAGAAAAGACACAGGAGAATCTTCATCAACCATCATAATTGTTCATCTTCTTCTTTTTTTTCCGTGCTTACTTTTTTTTTTAAATTTTTAACCTACAGTATGAGAAGAAAAGCCCTATGGGAGAGGGCACTCCCTCCCGTACACTGGAACGTTTTCCCATAGTGTTCTGACTCAGCCTTAAGGATAAGCAGATGAGTCTTGGATTAGGGATGAGAGAGGAATTCTTGCTCGGATCTCTCTCTACCGGGTAAACATTTCTGGCTTCCACTGCGTCTGCCGATCTGGACACATTCTTCTCTGAAGTTTCAGGAATGATTGATACAGGTACTTTTCTGGAAATGGTAGTTTTTTTTGTTGAGACTGAGAGTTCATGCTTCACGTTTGAAACAGCAGGTGACAAAACTAAGACTTAAAGGTCGACGACAAAGACGTTCTGCAGCTTTTGTTTGATTCACACAATCTTTTCTGCAAAAGGAGCTACCAAGATGTCTTGGAAATTTGGATTATCAAATTTCCTTTTTATCTTAGAACTCTAAGGACTTAAACTAATGTTGCCAAAATAATTGCAGAAATACTCAGAAAACAAATTCAAATACAACAAATAAAATAAATGAGAATTTCAATTTCTGTTTTCAAAATCATCCTCCAAGTTCTTTAATTTCTATAATTAAACACTAAACTATTTTAAACAATAATGGAGTAATTCAGTACTTGTTGTTTGACATATAGTGTGATCTTTTCTCTCAGTTCAAACGTCGTCTACAGTGGAACAAAAGGTCAGGATGCTCATGATCAGGCAAAAACTGAAACATTGTGGTTTTAACCTCAGCGAGCAGTAAATGCTCAATTTCTTTCAAGCTCTGCTCAATGCTATTTTATTGCAGGTTCATTAGCAAACCACAGTGCTGCAGCCTTGCTGAGCAGGTGGGAAACCTTTGACCTTCACACACACCCTACATTCCTTTGTCAAGTCCTCATTACTAAGTTACAACTACTCCGAAATCGGCCGTGGCCCTCGTCCACCTCCTCCTCCACCCCCTGCACCTCCTCCACCTCCTCCTCCAACTCCCACTCTAACTCCTCCACCTTTCCCTTTTCCTCTGGGGAAAACCGGGCCTTCCTCGCTGTAGATGTCATTGATGAGTTGTGCTCTGATGGTTGAGACAAATCTGTCTATAAAATTTATAATCCATGAAAACAGCTTCAGTTTTGTAGTCGAGCACGACAAAGAGGAGTTGAATTATCTGAAACACAAGTTCATCTGGTGACAAAAGCGCAATGGGGGATTTGTGAGATGGAACGGCGAAAAAATAAATCTAAACTACAGACGCACTTTTAAGAAAAAAGGCATTGCTCTTCATCCCTCTGCGTCTTTCCCGCCAGCTAAAACACTGTAAATTAAAGTTCCACTACTTAGCTGCTGACCTTTAGTAGCTCTTTTACAATCTGTCAGTTACTAACATTTATCAGAGGGCTGTTGGAAATCATCTTAACAGTACTGTCTGATTTCTGTATGTACAGATCTTCATCCTGGAAATAACTGTTTTAGCTGTTTCAGCACACAGGGATGGTTTACACATGCTTCCTCGTGCATCACGTAGTCTGCAGGGTTTCTCAGAGCGTTCTGTTGAATGACAGCAGTACACAAAGGGGTTAACTGGCTGTATTTAGAAACTGACCTATTCCCCTACAAATTAAAACCAGACAATGGTTTGAATTCACATGCTGCCTAGAAAAATCACCCTCAGTGCTCTGCAGCTCCAGTAGAAGCCAAACTCTATGGTCCAAGATAGATACAGATTCAACAAAAACAAACTTTCCTGGATGAATAAAAGGTAACAAAAAGACAAACACACCACATTGTGAGAATGTAAACAGACAGTGAGGCTGTAATCAGAGAGACATTTTAACTGTCTCGGCCAAGATAAACTAGAACCTGGGGTCACTGATCATCTTGGTACGTGTTACGCTTTTCTGCTGCATCTGGTCTTAGAGGCAAACTTGACGCAGACAGCAGCATGCCGGGGAATGATGACGGGAGTGTAGTTGAAGAGTTGTGTGTGTTTGTGTGTGTGTATGTGTGTGCACTGTACATTTTTGACTTCTTGCCACCAAGTCTCTGATCCAAAGGCGGGAGTGTGCGGGAAGCCGCTGAAAGTCATAAATCCCAAAACCCCACAGTGCAGTTCCTTCACTTTTGTGACACGTTTATTGTCTTTTTTTCATTTCCCCCTTCTCCTCATATTGTCCTCAGCTCTTATCCATCTCTGAAAATGGCACACTCTCAAATCTCTCTAACCTGAATTCCTCAACACACTGCACGCTAAAAAAAAACTCCTTTAGTGTGTGAATCATTGGGTGCACGTGGGCAGGGGGAAACAATTTGCTGTTGTGGCTTACGCCTGTTTTCACCATTCTATATGGTATAACCCTCAAAGTCCCCTCATTCTAGTTGCCTCGGTCACAAATGTAGTGTGAAGTCAGCAGCAGGCATTGTGTGTCCGTCACAGCTCAGGTGTTTTTCTTGGAAAATGCAGCAGACAGCAGGGCTGCGTGCAGAGAATCAAACTCACCAAGAAACAAATTTTACAGGCTGTTGCAGAAAAGCAGATACAACAGGATACAGAACCAATGAACAAAATGATCAGTGCATATCAACAGAGAAGCAAGAATAAAATCTTTCAGCTTAGTTTGAATCTGTGATAGACAGAGAACACTTGTGACTGACAAAATTAACTCTGAGCTGCAGAATATGATTAACAATACACAATAGGACTTAATAATAATCTTTCAGACTGAATAGCAGTTAACTTAACTCATGAGCTTAGCATAAATATGTATGCCTTATGAAACTATGGGAACATGAGCACATGCATAAGTGCCGTGGAGCAAAGAGGCCAAACAGTGCAGCTCATTTCAAAGAGGAGGACAGGATCAAAAGGCTCAAAATGTGGCCAGAGTGTGCACATGCATATGCATCATTTTTAAGGCGCATTCTGTCTTTGGGCTTAAAAAAAAAATCTTTTTACTGGGTTTCAACCTCAGCTATCATTAGTCATAATAAGACCATCAGGAATATGATGCTATAAATGTAAATCAAAGGCATTCAGTGTTGTTTTTCAGTTTTGCAGCTTGTTTTAGATCCTTCTACTCAGTGATTTAATGTTTAGTCAGAGGAGGTCTACTATCCAGGCTCGACCGCTTTTAATTATTATTGTATATCACATTTCACAGATCCAAGCACAGTGATGGCCGCTGACTGTCGGGAGATCTGCCATTGTATATATGCTGTAGCCTGTTTGCAGCATTGGACTGTAAGCCCACTATCAACATGTAGACACTCTGTTTAATACGCCAGCATCGTTCTGCTTTCTCACCTACAAATATATTTAATGTTTTTAGACAGAGTGAATACATCACGACTGATGAGCTCCTTCCATTTCAAAATATGTAAATCGTCTCAAGTCATTTTTTTACCCTATCTCAATATATTTTTGCTCGTTTGAATTAAAAAAGTTGCCATTTTCATTCATTTTCTGTCTGTGAGAGCAAAAAATTTAAAATTTGTTCTATTTAATGACATTTATTTAAAAAAAATATAAAAACTAATTTTATTTCAACCAAGATTCATTTAAAAAACACAAACAAAAGTTGAATATAATCAGACAATAGTGTGACACATCAGCACAGTGCATGAAGCACATCTTCTGTATCTGATGTTGTATTGATAATGTACAAAAACCCCAAAAATGTACATGAATTAGAATCTGCCAGTAACCCTGTAAAATAGGCTTCATTGTGACTGTAAAAACAGGAGTGCGTTGCTGTTCTGACCGCAGATGGGTTTCTGTGTATTGGGGCAGTGTGGCAGCTGGATTGGTCCATGCAGATTGTTTCTGACACTGATGGAGCAGAAATGTTATTACTGTACTGGCTCCAGAACCACATTTACTGCATTCGTCCGCTGTGGCATAGTGCCCACTGCTCAGTGCAAATGAGGCCCTCGTGCACACAAGCAAGCATGCACACTGAGAGATATGCACACACACACACATTTCCATAAATTCACTGCTCTCACTGCAATGTTGGAACAGTAGCTCTTCTAAGATGTTGTTCCTTTTCTTTAACGGGAAACAAAAATCACAGCACTTTATATCTTCTATAAGTGAACGTGACACTTCTGACTTAGGCAGGAAGGATACATTTGAGGAAGTGGAGAAGGAGGAAAAGAGACCCCTCTGATCCAGAAACCCAAAACCTTATTGTAATTTAGTCATCGGTAGAAGGCAATTAGTGAGGGAAGGACTGGTCTTTGCCAGAGCAAGCAAAGGGCTGACACACGCTGAGAGCAAACTCTGCGTTTTGTAATGAAAGCACAATTCTGCCGCTCTACTATTATGACGAAAGAAAATTGTTGTTTTTTTTTAAAAGATAATAGCGAGTGCAAGGTGGAACTTAGAAAGAAAGAAAAAAAAAGTTTTATATTGTCAGAAAGGAAAGCAAACAGAAGGTTAGCAGCGTTTACTGGATAGAAAGACTGAGACACTTAATTTTACAGGGAGGGAAATGAAATGAGGATTTATTGACACATAGAAGATGAAAGACAGGAGGTGGAACATTTTTATGTTTGTTTTATGTCTCATTTTAAATAAGGATTTATTCACACAAGACTGGGACAAAAGCTTATATTTTAGAGAAGGCTGCCGAAGCTACAATGCTGTCAGGCTGCAACACAAATTCCAAAGGAGCGACATGTCACCTATAGGTGCAGCAAATCATTGTGGTACACTGTATGAAAAACATTAATTACAAGATTAAATGGCCAAAAATGACACCTGCCTGTTGTACACAAAAGCAAATTGTGGTCCAAAGTGAACAAAATGATCAAAAACAGAAACTGTGTACAGAGCTGGCAGCTCTCACATGGTGAACCTGAGACTAACGCAAATGAGACAGATTTTAACAACAAACGTGTCTCCTCTCTTGCTAACTTTTTGTTAGGGATGGAAACCGATAATTTAATTAGTTTAATTTTGAACTGATACCAGTGCTGTTATTAATTCTGCTTGTAGGCAAAATCAGTTCAAGATGAGCGGGCAGAAGCCAGAGTGCTATCCTTAGCAGCAGTCTGTTTGTAATCATTTAAAACTGGATGAAATAACTAACGTTAACGTGGCAGGAGTGTTTCATACAAAGATATTTCAGCGTATTGATGGTGTTTCTTCTCTTATTCTCTACAACAAGTGCTGCTGTTATATATTTCCTCTTCAAATAAATTAAACTTGGGCAGCTAAAACACGGACAGAAAAAGATCACAGTTATGTGAGCACAATAGTCTGGCATGCTCCCTGACCCCCTTTTCTTTCCTTTATACTCTCTACGAGGCACATTACTGAGATGCAGAATAGTACGGAGACTGGAAAAGGAGCATTTTCTAGAGATGAAAATCAGTTTAAGGTCGCTGAGAAAAAAAAGAGCCTACGACTGTTTCCTGTGTCAGTTCACAGGTTTCAAACCAAATACTACGACTATTGTGAGCTGACTGGCAAATGAACACGTGAACCTTCCAGTGAAATGTAGGTGTTTGTGTAATTTATGTCAGGAATAACATTACCCCCGATGTGTTATTGATTCTGTATATATTCCTTGATATTTACTCTGGCAGGAGGTGGACTCTCAGTTACAGGATGATTGCAATGCTCGGTGGGCCTGGGAAATTGACTGTAATTATCAAATAGGCCACTTTAACTTAATCTAATGAAAATGACTTTGAAAAAAAAATTCAACCTCTTACTTCTGTTATTTTTGTCTTAACATCTCACTGCTGATAAATGAATAAGAAACCAACAGAAGGCTGTTCCTCAACATTTGATCAACTTGATCATGTTATCAGGATTTATTGATCTTTTATTATTAATATTATTAAAAGCCCTCGTTTCTTATATTTTTTTCCCCATCTGTTCAAATAAGTCCCTCTTCAACACATTCACAACTTGCCCATTGTGTTGTAATCTGCACTGTTGTGTCTAAAATATTAAATCCTCCACACTGGCAAGAGAAGTGTCATTTCCGATGAGGTCACCCGCCGAGGCAGCAACCCAAACACTAGCCACTGTTATTCTTTTCCTTAAATCCCACCCTTCTGTTTCTTTTTTCTCTCTATCTTTGTTTGCCATCGCCTCTTTCTTTATTTTTTCACTGACCTTGTTTGTTATTGGGGCTCTCAGTTAATTTCATTTCCCGCCCACTGCTCTGGAAACCGCTCGCAGAAACCCAATACTGTCTTTCTTCCTAAAAGTGGAAACTGTGCTGCTCCATGTTCTGTGGTTAATGAAAGGTTGGCTGATACAGGAGGCAGGATAAAGGCCGGATTTAAAGACTGAAGTGATCTTTACTTTCTTTAAGTGTCAAAGTGACAAATCAGCTAATTACTTTTCTAATGTAATATGAAAAACGTGTAAGAGTGATGTGAGTCAAAAAGTGAAATGAAATGCATCATGACGTGCTCTAAAGGCACTTCAGCTGAGGCAGTAAATTCTCATTTTGGTTTACAAACTCAACACACTGAGGTAGTTAATTTACAAAATGTCCCACCCAGTTATTATCAAAATTCAGTCAAGAAACACAACTGCACAACTTTTCTTAATACTTAGATTTAAAGGATTAAATAAAAATTTACCTCACATTTGCAAGACAAAAAAATTCCAAAAGGGTACAAAAGCTTTTCAGATTTTTTTTTATTATTACAATGATTAAATCACTTACTAATGTGATTTTCCTTCAACCAAAATGCTGTTTTCTTTAAATGTTTTGTCTTATTAGACTCGTTCCTGGCACTTCTAAATGGAGCTAACACATGTTCATACTTGTGCACGCATTTTTACAAAGAATTAATTTTTAACTTGATTTTCTTAATACCTGCTAATAGCACATACTCTTTGAAGTACTTGTTTAAGTTAAGGAAAGGATGTGGTCTTGGTTAAATAAGTGACCGAGGCACAAAACAGGGTGCGTTTACTATATTAACATTTAACTGAACCCACGGTCTTTCTCTAACCTAAACCAAAGTGCATCGGATGCCTAACTTTAAGTAAGAGTCAGCTTAACAGTCATGCACTTTGTGTGACCGCCATCCACCATAACTTCAGAACTAGCATGTAGCACTCAATATACGAGAAGAAACAATGCCAGGGATTATAATCCTGGCATAAATTATGTTTCCCTTCAAAACATAACTGGCCAAATAAATTATTAGTATGTGCATGTTATTTCCAACAGACAGGGTTGCAAGAATAATAGTTAAAAAGATCCTATTTAAAAATTAAACAAACTGGCAGGAATCAGGTCTGTCTCAGCTGTTGTTAAGACTCCCACTGGCCCCTGACAGACCAGAGCAAAGATGAGGCCGAGGAGGAGAACATTAGGAGCATTGCCACGCCTTCATAGCTACCTCTGGCTGAGCTTCATCTCTCTATCCATCTACCTCTTTCTTCACCTCTCTCTTCCTTTTCTCCTCAGAGACCCTGACAGAAAAAAAAGGAATCATCTCCCGTCAGTTATTCTTCAAAACCTTAATGCTCCACCTCAACTTTCATCTCCAGCCAACGACCTGTCCTGTCTGCACAGACCAAAATACAAGAAGAAAAATACAACCAAAACAAGGGAGGGGGGCTCCAAAGGGGAGGGGGGAGAAGGTGAAATGCATTCTCCAGGTTCTTTTTTTATCATCAATAGTAGGACATCTGGATATCTGCAAAGACCTGGTCCATAATCATTTCAATGTCTGCGACTGTCTCTGGAGGTGAGAGAAGCAGAAGATGGACGGAGAGAACAGGAACGAGAGCGAGGCCATGTTTTTCTCCCTGTGTCACAGAGCTCTGACTGTCAGAGAAAAATCACTGAGGGGCCCCGTTTGGAAATGATTTTTTTTTGCTATGAACTATCCTCTCATAACACAAATATTACCGTTAATGACTCAATTTCCTTATAATTTCCTTATCGACAACCCCCCACCCCCCCACCCTTGTAATTTGGCCCATTTGTTTGCTTTGTCATCCTCCAGTGATACGAGCCTTTTGTTATTGGAAGCAGAGAGGAGACTCATGCGGGAACCTGATGGCTTATTTGGCCCCCACAGCTGCTGAGGAGCCCCTGCAACACATACACACTTACAAACACACACACACACACACACACACACACACAAGCCACATTATGACTATAGAGGCAACCCTCATCCTGCAACATGGAGACCCAGCAGCAGCAGCAGCAGCAGTGGAAGCTATTTTAATAGCACTTAGCGGTAGCATGCTGAGTAAAGAGCCTCCCTCTGTCTTTATCTCCCTCATCCTCCCTCACTCTCTCACTGTGCCTTCAGGTCACTGCAATAGTCTCTCTTTCTTTTCCCCTCTCTCTCCATAAAGGGGCTTCTACAGAGGAGCTAAATCAGCTGCTTTTCCCAAGCTCCTCTCTGCTCTCAGCTGGACACGGAGCCTAATTAATTGGCTGCACTGTCCCAAAGGGAGCAGGGCCAGTAAGGGAAAAGTGTTAATGGGGAGGAAAAAGCGTTTGGCAGAGGAGGAGAGGGCATGGCTTTTATTCTATCTGATGCCCTCCATCTCTTTCTTTTTTTTCTGTCCTGACTGAAAGACATTGAGGCAGAACATTGTGTTTTCTCTTGTAAGAGAGAGAAAGTGTGGACTCACAGCCCTTCACCCCACTATGTCTTATCAACGAGAGCTAATGAGTGATGGATTAACCTGGGATCACCCCGGGCAAATTGAGATGACCCCGCAAACTTACCCTAAGCAGCCTCCCAGAAGTCTGCATTCCACTTCAAAACACTAAACAAATACACACAAATTGAGAGGCTTGTGGTCTTATTTTCTCTGGAGAAAATGCCATCTACCTTAAGAGGTAGAGATCTAAGTTTTTTATGTAAACATTGGCTGCTTGTGAACTTTTAAGATGCAGCAGTTTTTACTGGACAAAAAAATGGATGCAATTATCTTGATAACATGGCTCTAGAAACACTGTAGTTTTCTGAGATGGGCTGCAACATCAAGGACTACACAGATGCATTAAATACACTGACTGGAGCACCTGTTCAAACTACAAACATGACCTAATTCTACAAAACCTGCATTTACAAAAACATACAATGCGTTTTACACCTTTGATAAGAAAATCCAATCAACATCATAAGATAAAGTCTTGCCTGCAAAGTACCCTTTCCTCTAGCTTATTATAAATCTGTCTACTTTGTACTGACCTCTGCTGACTGAGATCTCTTTGTGCAACCGTGACAACCTGCTGCCTGCAAATGCAACTTGATTTACCAGCTTGTTTCGGTCAAACAGGCTGCTGTCCCTAAAAACAAAGGGAAAATGCTGATGTGTGACTCTTAGCTGCCTGTAATACTGGTAGTTACGTAGACAATGACAAGCCCACTCACACATACACACACACACACACACACACACATGAACACAAACACAGTTATGACTTGGAAGCATCCATGGCAACTGGGTGCTACACACTTCTGATGACCCACTGGCTGCCTTACACACATACAAACACACACACTCAGCTGGTGCCATGACTTATATGGGAAAGACAAAGACACTGGCGATAAATCACCATCAGCTATTCAACAGCAAGACACCCACACACACTCACACACACATACATGCAAGGAATTCTTTTTCTGGCAGTGTGTGAGCACGTTTGACGTAAATGAAATTGTTTGACTCTGCTTGATCTGTCACAGGTGCTTGCTCCAACTCTGTGTGTGTGTGTGTGTGTGTGTGTGTGTGTTTGAAAGGGAGGCAGTGCTTAATAGATGCCTGAAAAAAAGAAAAAAAAAGACTGACCCATGTACATTCTGTTCACTAAAATCTTTTATATTGAAGAAACTCTTTGCAACCTAATATACATCTGTGGTCTAAATATTTACAACAAAATTAACCACCACAGACATTTTATTTCGCAAAGGCAGGTTCCAGCTGGTTGCAGTTCACTCAAATGACAACAGCAATGTGCTCTAGAAACAGCGGGGGGCGCTCCGATCTACACAGCAGACTGCTGTGTCAGGATATAACTTCGTCCAGCTATTAATCATCTATAGCTGTGAGTGTTGAGGACCTGTGCTTTGGGCCTGATGCGCTCACACTCACGAGGGTGGTCCTGTCATGGCCGTTGCCAGAGAGACGTTTTTTGCCAGGACTTTCACCTTGAATCAAACGCCGAGCTGCTGCGAAAAGAAAAGCCTCCTCTTTAATTTCTCTCTCTCACATCAGCGAGTGTCTGTTTTTTATTGTTGTTGTTGATGCTGTTACAGCCCTATCAGCTATAGGGAGGAGTTGTAACAAGCTCTGCCAAGGCTTTCATTTTTAAGTGTGAACAGACTTGGATAATTGAAGCATAATGCAACAACACATGCTACACTTGTGCCAGTGTTTTCTGTGATGTGTTCTTTCTACCTGAGAGTAAAAGAAACATGTGTCATGCAAAGAATTAATATTAATTTAATCTGATCAATGGTGCATTTACAAATCACTGCAAGGCACAGTCCAGGTAGAACAATGACGTTATTTCCTTCTCTTGAAATCGCTGTCTCTCTTTCTTGCTTCCTTTCTTGCTCTCTCTGTCGTTGCCTCCACATTATATATTTACTTTGGCTGCAAACACTCGCCCTCCTCTTGGTAACCGTGCAGTAACCCGCTGCCACACAGACCTGCTGAGGTCATCGGGCCTGATCCTCTACAGCACCGCTGGCCTCAGCCTCAGGATCGGGTCTCACATACGCACATACACACACACTTATGAACTTTAAAAAGCTGCCAGTGCAAGTATACATCATCTCACACACATGCTCAGAACCAGGCACTCCCACAGACACTCACTCACAGTGTTTTTCTACCCTGTTTACTGGTCCCTTTATGGCCTCCTGTTAACAAGTGAGAGAGGTTCTGGTCTGGTTATGGCAGCAGTGTATCAGGATCACGCTACCAGCATGTTTCAGACCTGATGATTGCATGAATGAGTGATGCTGGCTGATGCACAAAGTGAGGGCCTTAAAGGGAAACTCCACAGAAAGTCAAAGTCTATTTACAGATGCTAAGGAAGCTGTAGAAAGATTTCTGTGGCTCCAGATGAAGCTGCTTGAAATTTGACAAATTGCCTCAATTGATGTAACTTGAGTCCTAGCACAACACAACCAAATCTCCGACTAAACTGTAGGTGGTCAAGATGCATTTTGGGTAATGCAAGTGCCAGATTTGGATAAGAAGGACGCATATGTGAAATAAAAAGACAACATCATCTGCTGCAAAAACATAATAAAAACCCACATTGGAACAAGAATTTGTTTTTCCTCAAACGACCGATTGCAAAAGTGTCTTTGGGGCCTGAGCTGTAAAACTGCATTTGAATTTAATAGGAACAGTTCCTCTAAGTAAAAGCTTCAGCACAACACAAACGCTATCCTCTATGTAATAAAACATTCTTATGCTTAAATACATTTGTAGTAACAAGAAGTAAAGCTCTACTTGTGTTTATATACACATTGGGTCCAGCTGTTGCAACCAAAAGTAATAAAACAAGAAGACATTTTTTCAGCTAAATAAATTGTAAGTACATTTTCTTATGTTCATTTTTAGTAAAATGGTCCATGTGACAGAGTTTACTCTGCTGTGTAAATGTGCCTACTTGACATATACATATGAGAGACAGGCAGACAAGTGAAACATTGGAGTGTCTTGTGTCTAATGTGTTAACACATGCTGATCTTATCTGGCATGGGTTTGATTACCCCTAATCATCTGGTACCCGCTTGAACCAGACCTTTCCATTACACACAAACACCTCCGTCTCTCTCTTGCTCAGCCTCTCTCTCACACTCTAACACACACACACACACAAAAACACATACTCACATACACACATAGAAACGTATCCCCGTGGTTCATGCCAAACCCACAGTGATCCTCCCTCGGCTTTCACTATGGCATCAAGTCACCAATTAATTCATTAACAGACGTCTCCCCAGGCTCTGAATAGCTGCTCACATCCTGGACAGAATTACTGTTTGCATAAAAAACCCCACTGGCAGACAACGCAGATTAACACTCGCACACGCTTGCACAATCTCCTTCTCTCCTTCACACACACAGGCACACACACACACACTCTACACCAGAATACTGGTGGTGAAGAGAGACACATGGCAGCACTCACAGAGGCAACCCCCCCCCCCCACACACACACACACTCACACACAAACATCAACATGTTAGTGGAAGACAACAGAGATGGGTATTAACAGACTCTCAGACTGAGAGAAGCATCATGTATCTCTCTTTTGCTGAAGGAATTAAACACGAGGAGGAGGGACCTGTTGAGTGGTGTGTTTGTGCACAAGTGTGTGTGTGTGTGTGTAGGAAAGTGTGTGGGAAAATCTTGGAGTTGCCTGCATCCCTTAAGTCTTTCAAACACCTTTTCTGAAATAGCTAGAAGCACTTTTGCAGATGTTTGGGAGTCATCCTAGTCGTGTTTGAACACTGTTTTTGGTAAATTTGTAGCACATTCAACTTCTTGCACCTCAGGCGACCGGCTATGATCAATCTCTCGACGCTGTCACAGAGCACGCCTTCCAATAAAAATAATGAAACAGCTGTCATCGCTGTAAAGAGGGCCGACTTCATGTGTGTGGTTTGAAAAACATTAATCAGATCGTTAGATATCTGTAGTGTGCAGCACACGAAGAGTTCTTTTTTTGAGAATATATCTGACAGCATAAGAATGTGGAAGTGTGTCTGTATGTGAGCTGCTGCTGCATTGCTGGTCAGAGGAGAGTTGTGTTATGGGATGAAAAAAAAAAGGAGGAGAGATCTACTTGGACTTCATCAGCAGAGCTTATTATCACCAGCTGCTCTGAGAGAATGTTACAGACTGGACGGAAACACTAAAAATGCAAGACACCCATGAAGGATGTTTGCAGCAAAGACATTTCTAATCAGAACAAAGAGAAGAATGATGATAATGGGGATGATGATGACAATCTGATTTTTTGGCCTTGCTGAATTTTGGGTACAAACCAGCCACAGCCCATGTTGAGTTCAAGCGCCAACCAGGGTGACAAGAGGAAGTGAGTACAGGCCTGACGCCAGCAGAGTAACGCAATATGGCTTTCCTTCAGAGGCAATATGGCTGCCAACCAATACGTTTCTAGAAAACAAGGCCGAGCTTCCATTTCTGGTATGAGCATGCGCGCGAGGACCCGTGTGCACACACTCACACACGCATGCAAGCGCTGGCTAAAAATGCGGACTCACACTGTGAGCAGGATCTGTGTTGCATTACATCTCGTAGCCAACGCAATGAAATAAAACCACAGCCGCAGAAATGTTCACTTTGCCCAAAGGACCCTGACTTCAACAACAGTCACACAGGCTGTGAAATTTCAGAAGAGATTTTGTCTTTTCTGACAAGTGAACACATTCCATCACCCCAAGCAGTGTGAACTGAGCCTCGTCAAAGGCACTAAAACTGACTGTAATGAAAATGATCTTTTACCACTTGAGACTAATACCAGCAAACATGCACATGGAGCTGCAGCTCAACACAGTTACAGATGTATTTTGGATTTAGCTTTTAGATCAATGAATGGTGGCAGCTTTCTTTGTATTTCAGAACAAACACAGACATGAACTCTTTCTAATTATCGTTTTGCGTGTTAACTGCCTCTCTTATCTGTGTATCAGACTTTTTTTTAAAATATAAACTCATTACTATGCTTCAAAGACCTGTCAGAATTTATTATCAGGGGAAAACTGGAATTCCATCAAAACTGAATTGTTTCTTGAACAGGCCTCATGACAAGCAACAACTAGCTCCAAAATTCCAGATCAAAAGGTCTGCTGCCAAACACTGACATTAATTGCTTCAAGATCTTCCAAGCCTCAACATACTCAAGCGTTTGCGTTCGTTGTCACATGTATTGCTTCCATTTGTGCATAAATGATTGCATTTACAAATCATCTCACACCTGCGATGGTACGGTATTTGGTCACAGGAGTGCTCAGGATAGCAGTTTTCTAAAAGCCCTTTGATTGTGATGACTTTATTTAATTAAAAGTAAATGGTGAAATATTCTTCTGAAGCCAAATGTCAGAACTCTCTTTGCTTAAAACAAAAATCAATCTACTCCGCCTTCCTTTGACCCAGGCCTTGAGACTAATTTTGCATAATGACGGTTCAAGGGCCAGAAGCAGAATTTGCAGTCCTGTCACCAAAGAATCCATTTAAAGATATATTTCAGTTCATAAGGTAAAAACCAACAGTTACACTGTAAAATATCAACAACAGAGTTATTGGGAATAGCCCCAGTTTAAAGCTGATGGGCCCTGGAAGTGCCCCTGTTTCACTTAGGAGCAGTTCTTTAGCTAAATGTTGAAAGAACAAATGATACATGAATGAAAAGCTTTGTTGTCTGCTGCCTCAATTCATTGTTTGCCTTTTCAAAAACAGTTCCAATCTCAAGACAAAAGCTAACTTGCTGTTATGTAGTAAAATCGCAGAGTGCTAGAAAAAAAGTATATTTTTTATGACTGAAAAAGATTTTTCTGCAGTGTGACGAGCTTCTTACAGTAACCCCTTATTGACACACACACACTCACACCCACACACACACACACACACACACAAACACAACCATACTTCTAATATCATATGAAAATAAGAGCACTAGCGACAAATGTGCATTTCCACACACACATGCTGTAGAGAATCTCCTGTGCACACAAAACAAGCTGCAGAGAGTTTGTCATTATTACTGCCTTCTCTTTGCATGTGTGTGTAAGTGTGTGTCGGTGCATGTGTATCTTTTCTGGCTGTCTTTTCTTGTGTTTCGTTACAGCACTTGATAAACCGTACCGTCAGCCTTGCTTACAATATGTGCTGGCTCAGTGGCCATGTTTCTGTCTGTTTAAGAGATATAACAGGTCTCAAAATCTAAAACAGAAGGGTGAGTCGGTCGTCTGGACCATGGGCGACTTATTTTTGCAGCCGTTTACAAAACGAGTCATAAACACTGATAAGAGCTCAGGCGAAACAGATTCCTGAAAGTGAGAGAGAAGCCTTTCCCCCACTGTTTGAACTAGCGGCTGAAGACCTGAAGAGAGACTGTGAGCTTTAGTATGTATGTGTGTGTGTGTGTGTGTGTGTGCGTGTGTGTGTGTGTGTGTGTGTGTGTGTGTGTGCATATGTGCATGCGCACAGGTGTGTGCCGTGACAGGTGAGTGCTGACTGAAGAAGTGAAGGTGAGGAATAGTGAGACAGTGCAAAGTGCAAAGCTACTCAGTCAGTTTATTCCCAGCTTTGTTTGCTGTGGCAGGGACTAACAACGCATCCTGCCGGCACCTTTGAAGATGAAGGATGCCGATTTATAAAGGTGCTAAAACATTAACCAGACCTTCAGTCAGGTCTGAAAGGTACCAAACCAACATGACAGTAAGGAGACATCTGAGGACAGACCTGTGGAACATCTCAGCTCCCCAAATGAAATTTTATATGAAATCCATCACTTATGTTTGCAATGTTTTTTTTCTGGCCGGAAGGATCATATATAATGCAGATGCTCCTTACTTAAGGTTTTAGGACTTACTTAGTTTTATTGTCATAATCTGATATTTGCAGAATGACTGTAAACAACTCCCCTAATCTTAAAAGGAAAAAGAAAATCCAGCCTCTTACAGATACCACAGTCAGATATCAAGTCTGTGATGTTTGATACTTTATTTCTTGCAATGAAATTTAAAACTTTGGCTTTTACTATATATTAAAAACATATTTTCTTCATCCTGAAAGGTCTGTTTCTACTTCAAGTTCAACAACACTGACAGCATGAACCTGCTCTCAATCAAAGGTGGTTGATTGGAAACAAACTTGACAACTTTATGAATACTGAAACCGCTGCATGTCTGATGACGACATTGCCTTCTGGTATATTTAGGACACAATCTACAATTCTGTATTTTAAATGCTTGATTTCTCTTTGTACCAGAGTTGGTGCACAATGGTTAGCAAGAACCTTTTTTTTTTTTTTTTTAATTGTGTCCCAGAAACTGCACATAATCCTTAAAATGTTCAGTTATCAAACACTGCTGCAGTTCTGGAATTATTCTAAACATCATTAAGGTTTGGGGGAGTAAACCATGAGAATAAGAAAAATACACCATCAAAAATCAGTCAGGGCACAGCTGTTTTTAAGTGTCCACATGTGTTTGCTTGGACATTTTGTTTGAGGTAACATTCACATCTAGTCAAAGCATTGGAAGACCTGTTCACACAATTTTTTTACGTTAGAAATGCAGCCATATATAAAGATTTTAAATGTTTATTTATTTACTTATTTTGCGTCAACACAATTGCTTGTGTCTGAAATTATTTCGATAGGTATGAAATCATCTGTGTCAGTTTTCCTGCAGCTTAAGTTCGCTCCTATCATCCAGGAAACACTGAGCAGCACCTGGGAGCATTTGAGTGTACTCAGTACTCAGTGTAGATTATGAGATAGTGAGGCAAAACAAGCAAGATTCAAGTTTCGAGTCACTTCTAGGTTTCAGTATCAATGAACTGACAGCGCTCTGAATTTCTAAGAAAAGGAAGAAAAAGTTTCTTCCTGCCCCTGCAGCCTTTACATTCCCACTGGCCCAATAAGGCGTGCCTGTGAAAAAAAAAAAGACAAATGTCAAAATACTCTGCTTGCCTACAGGCCATGGAAATGTCACTCTATTGCCTCTTTATTTCTCTCTCTGCCTCACACATTTTCCTAATCATACTCCCCTTCTCTCGCTTACGTCCGTCTCTTTCATTTTCACTATTGTCGTCCTGCTCCATCTCCGGCCCCTCCCTCTGTCCCGGCCCCTCTCTCTGCAGTGTCGGTCCCCTCATTCTGCATGCCTTCAAGCTGTCTCTCTAATCTCCCTGAATTATTCAAGACACTTTCTCCTCTTCTTTTTCTTTTCTGTTTTTTTTTCAACCCACGCGTCAAATAAACCGCACAAACTTGAAAACAGTTACTGAGGGCCAAAGGAATCGAACTGAAAAAAAGTTTGACATTTACAGTTAATTTGCAACGAGATCATTCATGTCCGCAGGGAACTCTCTGACTGCAGCCATTTCTCATCATACAGTAATTAGCTGAAACAATGTCACCTTCTCTATTATGTGAGTTAAGTAGGATTTCTGTGGCAGATCTTGTCATTTAGCCAATGAAGAGTGCAGAAGAATTCATGGTGCACCAATAATTTTCCCACAGTGAAACAGCTGACCTTTGCTGCAAGCCCGGATTAACACCTCTAAACTGAGACTGAAACAGTTCTCTGTCCCGTCTGAGCTGCTGGCTATTGAACTCGTTGCATTAGAAGCTTTTCCTTTGCAGTGAGTCAATAACCCAAATGGATGAAGGTGCACACTCAGGAGTGCATGAGTGTCCTTTAAGATCCTGATGGAAGTAATCAGCAAAGTGCACTTCAAGAGAAACACAGAGACAGAACACTGTGTCCAGACATGCTTTTGTGATTTTTCTTTTCCTCCTTTCTTTCCAGAGTTTTTGCTTATTTTTAGTGAGAAGTGAAGATCAGGAGCTATCGACGGAGTCAAAACCTTACGTCAGTTTCAAGCTCGCACAGTGCCAGACCTTTAACTACACTTCTGTGATAACTACGTCCTTATGAGGTCACGGTGACTGTCACAGCGCTGTCATTAACGGCAGTGCAACGCCACAAAGATTTCAGTGTGGTCACTGAAGTTGTCTCATTGAACACACCCGTCTATGTAACACACCTCCCTCCATTGTTCACTGCCATTACAGAGGTGTGATTTCTTCTTCTCCACAAGAGTTTTCTTTAGGCACACGCACACACACACACACACACACACACACACACACACACACACACAAACACACACGCATATATGCACATACACACACACACATTCCATAAACTACACGATGCTGAAAACAAACAATCTAACCGACAGAATGATGGATGCAGTAAGTGGCAGGCTTTTATGGCTCCAGTGTTAAACGCAGAATGCATGTGCTGGTCCAATAAAAAAAATGATTAATTAAAAGTGCAGTATATTCACTGAAGAAAACAACTTATAAGCATCAGTTTTCACTTTACTGATTTTTTTTCTTTTCCACACGAGTATCTCGGTGGATCGTGTAGAGATTGAAAATCTGCAAACTAAAAATCTCTCTCTACTTTTAAATTTGGTTAAAAAAAATTAATTAATTAATTTTAAAAAAAGGGCAAAGATTAAAATAATTCCCTAACTGTATGAGTTGTGGGATTTTTCTCCACAGTTGTCTTTATAACTTCTTATGTTGGCTGATTAAGAAATCTGAGTTATTCTGGTTTTTTTTTCTTGAGAAGATTCTTAAAAGTAATGATGACATGAAGAAGAAGAAGAAGAGCAGACAGCTCAAACGCTGCTTACAAATACAAACATAAATTTACACAAATTCATTTGTGTTCTTTCTGTAAAGTACTTGGAAATTTGGAGTGTTTAAAAAGAAATATATGTGTAAATATATTTAAAAATTTATCTCAATTTACAGCAGGGTAAAGTAAGTATAACAGATATTAAACTGAAGGCTGGATTATGAGAAGATAAAATCAGTCAGTAGGGTCAGTTAACCTCCATATTTAAAAAGTCTGCAGACTTGTGTTTGTAACCAGACAATGTCCAAAATTTAAGGGGTTAAAAAACACCTCAAGCCTCAGTTTCATGGCTTTCTTAAACACATTTTGAGTGTTTCAAGAGTTACACACAGTGTGTACAGAATGTAGATATTTCCACAAAACTGTGCCTGTTGGTTAAGCAACACCTTCACGTCTGCCAGTGAGAATATTTCAGAAAGAAATGGACAAAGCCAGCACACAAAAACCCCTCTAAACAGCTGCTGTGCGTCAGAACGGCTGACATGTCCCTCCACTGTCAAACAGCATGGAGCCTCTTTCCCTGCAGGAGAATGTTATGAGAATACACCAGTTTGGATTTGTGTCGATGGTGTTTTCTGTGATTTTTTGGAGTCACACAGAGGTTTTCTAGTTTTAGTTTCTATCCACAACATATTTCTGCCTCTCTGTCCCTCACCATCCCTCTCACAGTGCATCTCCTGCAGCAGGAGAGGAACCCACATCAAATTACTGCAAGTCTGTGTCATGCTGCAGTTGTCATTAAATCAAACACTTTTACTTTTGTCCAATTATTTAAACAAAATAAAAACAATGCCAACAGGAAACTTAATGAAAGACCTCGTAACACTAAAGGCCTAAAAATAGATGACCTAAGCTCAAGATGTCATAGTATCACACAGTTTGAGACGTGTGATATTTTCAGATCCACTCTCTACGTGGAATACAGCAGCGTAGATCAATTATTTCATTTTCAAATCATCTCCCACAACCCCAGGCTTCTATTCTTCATCGTATCTGCACAGTACAGAACTTCACTGACAGAAACCTGGCCAGCGGTCCTGGATTTTGCAGAATCTGTAATCTACAGGTTCATAATGTCAGGTCGTAATGAAACACAACTCCTGAAACTACTGTAACTTTGATCACTTTGATCTCTCAGCAGCTGATGAAACATGTTGGCTCAAAGAGCAACAGCAGAGATAAGATCAAAGATTTGCTTCTTTTTTTAAGTTACACCTGCTTTCGTTTTAGCTTTGAAAAAATTTTATGTTATACATTTAAATGCTCTATTGTCCACTTTTTAGCTTATTTTTCAGTTGCAATTAGATCATAAGAGTGTGTGAATTATGTTAATAATAATTATAACAACATTCAAATTTAAGTAGTTTTTACCATTACTTATTTTTATTATATTTCATATTTCCTCTAATAGAATTAATGCAAGAAAACTCGTGCAAAATTGTACTATTCAATGTATGAAAACGGTTTGATTATAGTCTGTAATAATGTAATAATAAACCAATAATTTCTACGTAAATAATGATACCTTCATATTTTTATTCTCCACCACAATACCTGACATTTTGGCACATCCTTACAGATTGAATTTCACGTGGAAAAATACTCATATGACAGTGCAAAAAAAAATATGTGTCGAATTACCACTGCGGTGGGTTTGTAGCAGGATTCTTCAAATAAATAAAAAGGCATCGCTTTATTGCAGCGGTAAAGTGGAGCTCTGAGAAATGTTCCTGTGGATGGTTAGGCTCAGTGGTCCCGTTTGAGGTGGTTTTAAAGCCTCCATTATGGCCTGTAGCAGGCTAAATGGACTGTCAAATTGCGTTTTCATGTTGCATGTGACTTCAAAACATTTTTATGCTCGTGGACGTGCGCCACAATATTGTAAAAATGTTGCTTTGCTGTGGTTCTGTTTAAAAGGAACGCTTAAGTTTAGGATTAATGAACTGAAGTTGTAAAATTTAGTCGCATATAAGCAAAAAGGATGTATTATTATTATTATTATTGTTATTATTATTATTATTATTATTATTATCATCATCATCATTATTATTATTATGTTTTTATCTTCTTTTTTTCATTCATAAGACCATCAAACTCATATTTTTGCATTATTAAATTCAATGGAATTTACTTCACATTTATTTTTTACAAATTCCTGATCTCACTTTTTCTTTCGCCTGCTTACAGAACATCTCCATTGCAGCTGACAGTTTATCTTAAAATCACAACAGCCTGTTCAGCAACCAGAACTGAAATAAATCCCACATGTAGAGCAGCTCTGCTCAGCATCAGCGACAGACGGCCGCTCCGGGATGGACTTACCGACACACTCGTTGGCCTCCCTGGCTGTGGCTCTTTGCCACGGTCTGTCGTAGTGGAAAGGTTTGCACCTGTCGCACTCCGGCCCGGCGGTGTTGTGCTTGCACTCGCACACCAGACTCCCATCCCGGTCCTTTACGCACCGAGACGCGTGCCCGTTGCATTTACATCTCCCTCCGACCTGCAGGTCCGACACGGCGTAGAAGTACGAGTCCCGGGCCAGCTCCGAATCGTCCTCGTTCTCATCGCCGAAAGTGTGCAACCGGCTGAAGATGACTTTAATGTCGGTGGCCGTTACCCAGTCCTGCAGCACCGGGGAGTTGTCAAAGTCGTGCGCCGAGGGTCTGCCGTCCAGCGTGCTGAAGGCGATGAGCCCGCCGGTCAGCGGGTACATGTCGGTGTGGGAGTCCGTGCAGACGGCCTCCTGCTCGTTCTGCTTCGTGATAACGGCCCTGTTTGGTTTGTTGTACATCTTTCTGCATTGAGTCGAGTAAAACTGAAAAGGTACCCAAGTTTTACCGTAGTCCATGGACTTGTAAATAACCATAGATTCAGGTCGTGGCGAGCAGAACTGCAGGCTCACATAAGTGACCTCAAACTTCTTGCCGAGGGACAGAGTCAGGGTGACATTTTGCGGGTACTGGATGAAGTTCTCGGACTGCCAGCAAGTGAGGTTGTGTGGATTATTGAGATCCGTCAGGTATGCCGGAGGATGGTACTTTTTGGGGTCCGAGGCATCACAGGTGTGACAGTTCCTGGTCCTCTCGTCTCCTTTTTCCGCCGATGTGACCACGCAGTAGCGACTGGGCGTCTTGCCGCAGGTGCTGGACACCTTCACCTCCTTACCAAAGGCGGAGTTGACGAAGTCCGGGATGCATCGGCGTGGGTTGCCGTGCTCGTCGTAGCAGGGGTCCGGGGGAGAGGTCTGAGCCGCGAACAGACTCATCCCGTAGCCGCCGAGGGCGCTCCGGCACGACAGGGACGCGGCGAGCAAAACCGTCAGCACAATATCCACAACCCTTACCATGGTAGGTCCCCGGGTCCCTAAGTGCGTCCGCCGCTGGAGGAGACAGAGGAAAGCATGTGGGAAGAGAAAGAGAGTTAAGTTTGGAGATGGCACAATTTGTAGCTATAAATGTAGACTGTCTGCAAACATTTTTCAAACAAACATTGGGTCTGGAAATGAGCTAGAGGACTACATGACAGCCAAAAAGAGGAACATTGATTCCCAGCGCATGCATGCCAGGTTTGGTGAAATTTTAACAGAGCTTACCTGAGAATAATTTGAAAAGATGTCAAAATACCCGCGATGTACGGCTACTTTTCTCTATCAGGCTTCAGACACAGCTCCTCCTGTGTTGTTGTTTGTTTCCTCAAATCTCCTGCGTAAAAATAGAGGAGCGGCTGGATTTTAAGACTCGCTAGTGTCCTTATAGCAGCAAGTCCCACTCCTCCTGCCTTTCACAATCTCTCTCTCTCTCTCTCTCTCTCTCTCGCTCGCTCACCCACTCACTCTCACACACTCTCGCTCTCTCTTTTGGCAATGTTTTAGGTCAGCTCATCCTGAGGGGTGTCACAATGCAAGCGGTACAACGACATCCACTGGTGGTGCATCGGAAGATCGACGCAAATTACCGCAGCAATAACAGAAAACAACTGGAACGAGCGCAGCATGGTTTCAGGGCTCGCCACACCTTTATCCCAACACCTGATACGATCATGTAGTTTAATAACCGTGATTTAAAGGGAAGAGCGTTCAGCAAACAACTATTAGTCTATTACCGCAAGCAAATTACAGTAAAATGATAATTAGTCGGTTATTGCAGTTTTCACCGCTTTTACATATAAAGTTGTGGTTATCATGAAATATGAGGTCTGCCTATTATTTATTGCTTGTTCCTGACTAGGATTTTTTTCCCCTATTAGATCTGCCTCAGTGCTTGTACTGTGGTCCCGTATTTATTTCCCCTGGCAATACATGAGAGTACCATAACTGTCACGTCTCAACACGGCAATAATTTATAGACTTATAGAAATCAAATTAAGGGACATAATTATTATGAGGTAACTAGTAGATATTTTTTTTTAAAAAATGACCTATATTAACCCAAAGTTTATTTGTGATCCATATACCCAACACATCTAATTATCACATATATAGAGAGTGAACTAGGTTGAAAAAATAATTTGATTTACCCGCACAGTCGAAGATGCGAAAGGGTTCCTTCAAAATAAAATATTCATTTACTAAAATGAGTGTGCTTAATTGGTAAATTTGCTCAATTTAAGCCTAATTTAATTTCGTAGAAGTGGAAAGTTCCCATGGCAATGTGTGATAGTTTTCAGGTATTTTAAGATGAATGAGTCGCAATAATTGTCTCTAGCATGAAGTTACTCCTACCGAACGCCAAACCAATTGTGTTGACCGGCCGTGCAACAGCACAGCGGATATAACCGCAAAACAACTTTGGTATTTAAAAAAAAAAACAAAAAAAAAAACAACCCTTTGCAGAAGAGATACACTGATACACTACTAGACAGATACACTGTATAACTGTCCCGCAGGACAGGCAACATCCCCCGGTGCACTGTGGCTCTCTCGTGCTCTCCAGCCTCGTGCAGCCTCAGCCTCACTGACCTGTTGAATCTTGGCAATAGAGGTAACAGCGCCACCCTTTGTTCATAAAACGATACACAGGCCCGGCCCGTGCAGCCAGCAGTGTCTTCTACTTTTTCCAGGCGGTGGAGGCATAACACCGTCTATTTAATGAACATGAAGCTGATTGGCTGATGTATGTCTGAGTGACGAAGACAACAGAGTACTTTCAGTACTGCGTTTTAAAACACGTAATACACTATTTTTTTTTTATACCACTGCATTTTTTTTGTATCTTAATATCTGCATATTAACCATATACTTAAGTAGCCAAATGCTTGACTAATGCATGACTCATAATGACTTAATGCATGCATCAATGCAGGATGAATCATAATCTCTTGCTTTTCACCATTAAAGTGATCAAGTCACCACAACTTAATGTGTATATTAGTGAACTCAACAGATCGTCTGTAAAGTGTTGATAACCCACAGTTACTTAGTTGATATGCAATAAATTAGCTGTATTTCAGTGAAATAAATGCGTTCATGTAATTACATTTAGACTAGTTTTTTTATTATGTAAATGCTCACTGAATGAAAAATGGCATTTTCAATTCAGTGCTGCTTTAGAGAGAGGCTGAACAAATACATGGGTCTACAATGAAGTTTTATGTTGCTCGAAATGAGTTGATTTGGTTGCATATGAAGTCATACTATTAAGAGTGAATTCATCACATGGAGTCATAGTGACTGGATTATTGGTTAATGGTGAGCAACAATATTTCACAATACATCCTACATTAATCCTGTAATCATCTATTAGTTCATTATTATTTTACCATATCATTTGTACTCTTGAGTTACAGATTTAGCCTTTATTATACAATAACACCGCAATAACAATAACACCATCACTTTTAGTGAAACAATCTGAGGGATGCAGAGTAATAAAAAACAAACCACATCCGACTCAAATAATATGAATATTGTCAATTGATTAATTAATACTGTCCAATTTTTTTATCTTTTATCAATTTTTTTAACCTTAACATTAGAGGAATGTAGTCATAGAAACTGGAGGAAAGGGAAACATTAATATGGAAATAATGGACTGCAGAAAGGGTTTTACAATGTTATAAAACTTGTAGAGGACACAGTCAAATTTTGTTTCACTCTTATAAATACAGGATGTTCACGTTTTGCATCAGGTTCGAACAAAAGCCTCAAGGTCAATATGTTTTTAATATTTTAATATACCCCCCCCCCCCCCCCCATTCAAGTTTGATAAAGAATTATCAGTCCTGCAGCTGTTTCTCTGCCTTTACTTCTCCATTTCACTGTCATTTGTCACTTGTGTCATATCTGCTCTTGAATAGAAAGAAGAATAAAAACCATTTTATCTAATCTCAGTCAGTTCAAATCTGCTGGGGAGCAAAGAAAGACGAGAGAAATAGGTTCTCATGCAAAACATCACAACAATACAACACATATGCATATCAGCTTCATGGAGAAGTTTTGTTGATGTTAGAATCGTGAAGAGACCTTTACAACATGCCCTTATACAGAGAAGCAGGATGTTTGTTTATAGTAAAGTATGAAAAAGTATGCAAGCAGAACTGATTTAAAGGAAGGCCAAACGTGATGAGTAGGGTTCTGCTCTTTTTTTCTTAGGATGTAACTAAATAATTTTATTAGACTTCTGTCTTTTTATGGATCCTGTTCTTCGTTATTGTGTTCCCTAATTTCAGTCAGCAATTTCACTTGGGTTTTCCTCAATTTTAACATCTTGTTTTTTTTTTCAATTCAATCTATTTTTCTCTCTCATCTACATTTGCTTTCATTCAGTCATTTTCTTACTACTTGTCCATCTTCTTGTTCATCAGAGCAGTACAGAGGCACAATTTTGTAGACATGGCCAGTTTTTAGATTCAGTTTTTATTAATAATCTAACAAATACTACCACCTGATCAAAGAATATTCAACTATTTCATCATTGTGCTATTTAGTTTTAAAGTTCCACTGTGTTCTGTGATTCTGTGATACTTGTGTAACAAAAATCTAATGTTACATAATCAAATGTAAAAACAAAAATGTGTCTCTTCTTTGACTAAGATTGATAAACATTTCTCACGAAGCTCTATGGAAATACATGTTTGCTCAAGACTGTTTATTTACACATAAAGAACACAATATAATTGATTGCCACCCTTCTTCAAATGTGTCATCAATATTACTGTTTATTTAAAGGTATAATGCAAATAAGCTTTAAACTGAGCTGCTCTGATGTTACACACACACACACACACACACACACACACACACACAGTAACACACACCCACTGAAAAAGTGCACAGAACCAGATGAGCTGAAACAGTTTGGTGTTTACTGTCATTGTTTTGCCTGGCCTGGCATGCCACCACATTTCTGTCTCCTCTAGAACAGGGGAATTCACAGTTGCACTAATATATGAAATGTAAATGACAGGCAAAGCAGGACGGGGAAGTAAGGCCAGTGTTTCCCTGACTGAAGGGGTTAGAGGGAGTAGGGAAATTAAATTTAAACTAATGAATTTATAGGAAACAAACACAAAGAACACTTTATTCTCTGCTCATATAATTATTGGCATCAAAGAAATAGGGATTTTGCTATAGATCACCATTAACTGTAACATGCAGAATATGATCAGAGTAATTGCAGTCTCTCATGAGTTGAAGTCTTTGTTTTGATTGGATTCAAATACATTAGAGGATGTTTGTTAAGCTTATTAGCTCACTTACAGTGCATAATTGATTCTGAAAATTTTATCCAGATGAAATAATTGAAAAAGAAAAGGCTATTTTTTCGTGTTTATTATATTAAGATGACTAATCACAGTGTCACCAGCAGGCTTCTTGTCCATCTAAAGAAAATAATGAACAAAGCCACCAAAGCATCCAAACAAAGACACTTAACTCACAAGTGTGAAAATAGCATGAAAACAAACAAGTCAAACAGATGACTTCCTTCTTCGGGCCAACATCCCTTCAAAATCCACATGCAACCTCCCTAACACGCATACATAAACACACACACACACACACACACACACACACACACACACACACACATTCGTACTTCCCACCTATAATACACAACCAGCGGCCTCCCTCATTGTGCTCACATGCACCTCTGTCGTACACTTCCTGTTTGCCCTGTTTGTGAGTCGTAGCGGGTTTGTGTGAAGCGCACAAGTGCCTGAGCGCAGCGGAGAGCTACAACTAGATACTAGAGGCGGGTTTCACCTTTGTTTCGCTGCGCCGCTCCTCGTACCCAGGATGTGGGCTTATCTGTTAAACCGTGATATGTGCCGTGAATGAATGGATGCGGCAGTGAGCTGGAGACACTTGGCCTTGGAATCTTTAGACACGTACAGAAGCTGTGGATGCTGGACTGTAAACTTCAGGTAAGACACCGATGAGTGTATTTTATTCTGAAGGGCATCTGCCGCCTGCTCTGTGAGCGCGAATGGCGACAGCAGTTACTGACTGTCAGCCAGGTGAGTTTGTTTTTTCTGGTCACGGTCATGGAGCAATGACACCATGATTGACACCAGACTAGAATGTTGAATGTTTTAACAAATTTACATCCGAATAAGCATGTAAACTAAATATGTAAGGATAGAATGATTTGTGACAGTATTACATAGCTTCATATATCCATCCACTGTGCTGGTGTTTTGACATCTGGTTGATTCTTGTCTTAAGCTGGTTGACTTTTCTATGTCATCTGTTTTTGACTCATGTAAATGTGTGTTTTGACATCGGAGTTCATTTCTCTGCCATGTGGAAACCTCTGGTGTCTTGTTTTCTGATGAAGGAGCTGATGGCCAGTGTAAGCCTCATGCTGGCTGGAAAAGCAGGGCTGTGATGTTGACAGCCTCTGTCTGTGAACTCACAGACCCCCCACCGTGATACCAATTTTGGAACTTCTGCTTTTTCAAACTCTATATGATTCATGCTTTTAATAAACGCTGAGGAAGTAGAGAGGCACGTGTTAGTCCCCTGAATGTCTCGGTTTACTTGTAGGTGTTAGTAGTCTATATGCACCACACGCTTAAGGCAGTGTTATTTTGTATTTCTCAGGTATCTGTGTAAGAATTTTAGGGTGCATGATGAGGTGATGTGAGCTCACGGGGGGTAATTTCAGCAGCTGTGGCTGTTTTTACAGAGCAGATGAAGTATATGACTGTAATTGATCTGAACATTTCTAAGCAGTTGTAGGTGATTTTTTTGGATGGATGCAAAAACTTCTTCTTGTGTAAAACAAGGATACAAACAAAGAATCCTTTTACTGTCACAAAAGCAGAAGTTCAGGCTGACATGACCAGCCTGTCAGTGGTCTTTGAGGGCTCCACCCCACAGAAACTATACTGAGCCAACGCCTGAACTCCACACCCTTTTTATTGTATAAATGAACTATTTGTCCGTCATGTTTGGTTTGAAATTGCAGTTTAGGTGCCTTTTGTAATGAACCTCACTTTTAATTCAGATAGTCATGACCAGTGATGACTTAAGAAATGACTTTTGACCTCTTGTGATCTTGATTACAGTAGTTCCCACGTAGAATAGAAACATTATTACATAAAAAAAAAACATTGTTACAAGGCCTCATTAATACCACACTAGGTGTTGCAGGAAAAAAACACCACTTCTCCCATTCAGTTAAATGTGGGCGGTCTGTTTCGACTGCTGCAGCGCAGACTGCAGGGGACTCTGAGAAAAACAAAACAACATCACTGGCCTGCAGGGGGAAGTTTACACACAGTCAACTCTTAGAGAAAACAGATGTCACATAAGCAGTGGCCAGTCAGCTGATCAGGTGATCCGACTGAGCAGGGCTGAACAACGTGGCCACGTGGGACTACAGAGAAGCCAATTTGCATTTGCAAAGGGATCCACACTCCCACACTGATGCCCATACCTGCGATGATCGCAACAATGCCTGATTTGGTCTGAAATGTCCCTTAAATTCATAGTCTTCAGGCCCAAATGTAGCTTACTCAAGTGACATCACTTGAGGAAATTTAATGGGCTTCACTCAGCTCAGTCTCACTCTTCAGTGGATTTCCCCTCAAAGTCTCAGGCCGGTCAAGTCTCACATGTTGTCAAAACAAGTGTCAAGCCATTTTTCATTAGCAAGACTGTGTGGTCAGTTTTCTTAGAGTGAGAGCAGGTGCTTTCAATATGTAAATCAAATGGTTTTTTTCATCTGTGTATTCTTTGGGGCGTCAAGTCTTGTGCAATCTCACTCCTGAAGCAGTTCAGTGTGAGTCACATCCCAAATCCCTGTTTTTGAGATCCTGACCTTCAGATCCCAAGTTTCAGATCTTTGCAGCTCTGTTGGGAAGCGTTGACTCTAACACTTGGGTAAACTTAGCTCTCTCGTTGCTCTGTAGCTAAAAGGTACATACTGACTTGATGACCTACTTTTCAGTCTTGGTAGTCGCCTACCATATAAAGATATTTAATGAAAACAGGCACCAGTTTTCATGAACAGAATAAACATAGAATGTAATGAGCTGCTTGCATCCCGCCTGTCGGATGAAGACAGATTTTTCCTGCATCACCAATGAAAAGATCATCTAGGCTTCATAGAAATTATTCAATCACACAATCAGTTTTCATACAATCATCTCTTATCCTGTTGAGAAATAAAAACTGTATGAGTGGGTTATGTGCAGGCTTAAAGTCACAGAAAAAAAAAGAAACAGAGCTCACACTGATGATGTTGAGGTGTTGACACTCTTAACTGTTTACTGTAGATATCAAATGCAAACAGTGAAGGCTGTCACACTTTGTTGTTGTTTTATTTCAAATCTAGCAAGGCTTGATTTGCAGTATCCCGGTGCGACACGGCGTGTTATTCACAACGTTACTTCCTGTTTGTCTCCTTACTGCTGTGGTATCTGTAAAATCTTCATTTTCATCTTTACAACACTAACTTTGAGGTCAACACCCCCGTCTATGTGAGCATATGCGTTTGTGCACAAGCACAACACACCTGTTGTTGCAACAAATTTTCAGTGATGTAAACTTCAAAGCACACAGTGTTTTTACACATACAAATGTAACAGGATATGGTTTCACTCTCATCCTCTGCATCCTTATTACGAGGATTTGTTGAATGATAAAATCCAATGTTGTTCTGGGTGAAATTGAGCAAACAAGGCTCCCTCAGTGCTGTTTGTGCAGCAGAATCACAACTGGCTCCCCTGTTGTTGGAGTTTAGTGCCTTAGCCTGATATTTCAGTACCTGAAAAATTTGCATTCATGATAGTTTCATCATATGTTTATCAGCGTTTATTGAGGAAGTGAAGACCAAAGGTTATATAGAGTTGCTCTCTGTTCTCTAACAACCTCTCTGTTTTGGTGCTGTTATTAGATGAACTGGAGCACATTGTTGCATCTCAGTTTATTTTTAAGCTAATACTTCCTACTTTACTTCTACACTTCAACACATATCTTGCATTGAGTCTACTTCTTTTGAGTGAAGAAGTACAGCAAACAAAGTTATGCTCTGAAGAGAAAGAATCCCAGTATTATGACACTTGTTTTCAAAAAACTTTCAGCTCAAAAACAGGTTTACAAGTTAAGCTTCAGAGTTCATGATTGACTATTGAAAGTCTCACCTCATGGCTAATATACCGTATTTTCCGCACTATAAGGCGCACCTAAAAGCCTTTAATTTTCTCCAAAACCGACAGTGCGCCTTATA
>JAQMCX010000043.1:18032480-18082342 GCA_029814765.1 Acanthurus leucopareius | reverse complement strand
CATCTAGTGGATGCATAACGCAACCCCAGCCACTACAGTAGTTTCTATTCTATGCGCCTTATAATGCGGTGCGCCCTTTATATGAAAACAATTTTAAAATAGGCCATTCATTGAAGGTGCGCCTTATAATCCGATGCGCCTTATGGTGCGGAAAATACGGTAAACACAAACTTCAAGTGTGTAATAGTAATGACAATTTCATCATCTTCAAATCCATAACAACTTGGCAAAGTTTGTTTGCTGATGCAGATCATGTCATATGATTAAAAGCTGCAGGACATGTTCACCTTGTTGTGAAATTGTGTTGTCAGTTGCTGTTTTCTAGGTCAAGAAGATGCTTTTAAGCTCATTTATAAAGTTCAGCTCAGTGTTGCGCAAAGATAAAAAACATCAGATATGTTCTGTGCCGCGCACTGGTTCACCTTTTACACTCGTTTCAGTTTTGTCAGACTTCAGAGTTCTCACCGGTAGCGGTTGTTTGAATTAAAGGGAAGCACTTAGTTACAGTTGAGCTTTTGAGTTGCACCGTTGTTGTTTCCTAAAGCCATAAGAGGCCAGTTCACATCCAGTGGGTCAGTGGAGGGAAAGGGGGGATTACAGCTCTGTGAGCCAGCAGAGGAAGACTGGATGTGAATATCAGACTCTATCAATGGGCTTGGTGGGGGTGGGGGGCAGACACACACACTGTACACACACACACACACACATATTTACACACAAGCTCTCCTCCCTGGTCTGTGGGAGTATATCTCAAAGTCTGATCACACCGCAACAATAGGGAGGCACCTGCTTCCTCAGCTGAGCAGGGAAGCTCTCTTCCTGTTAGGAAGCAGTTGGTAATGGGATCAGTGGGGGAGATGGGAAGCAGCAAGGAGATGGAAGGAGAGGGAAAGAGAGGACAGCATGAGAAAGATGCAGAGAGACAGCAGTGGAGGTGCAGTGCTGGTGCAGCTTGGTTTTCTGGGAAATTTTGATGCATGTAATATTAGACATTTGCAGGTATATGAATAACATCAAAACTTTTTCTTATCGTTATTTTAAAAAATGAGCCATTCTTGAGTCTTGTGCTCTGAAGTTTTGTATTTGTCTAGGTTTAATTTGGTCTTTTCAAGAGGTAGTCAAAGGCATACAAGAAATATAGGGGAAAGTTGTAGAAAAACAGAGGTAAAATAAGCACTGCTGTGTGGAAGATGGGGTGGATTAAATAGTTTTGGACGCTGCTGCAGGTAATGTGACCAACCAGGGCCATGAGAGAGACTAAAGCTAAGAGAAATGTACACTAATCTTTGACTAAATAGTTTTGATTGTTACTTTTTTTAGAATCAGTGGTTTGTCTCTGGTGGAAATTAGCTGACAAGGCTAAAGACCTTTTTAGCTTTGTGATCTCCATATTGGAGGTGGAGCTGTAAAAGCAGACTGCTTCTGTTTACGTGGACTTGGGTTATTATAGTATCACATATACAGAATGCTTCTCCTTTTCTTTTGAAAAGCTCACAAGACTCTCTCTGCACTCTGTGGTCTTGTTTAAATCTGCGTTTCAAATCTCTCTTCCCATGTATGAATGTCCTTGTTATTGTGTGACTGTTGTGAGTTGCAGTGCATGAAAATGTGGAAGTGACCTTGTTGACTCTTAGGGATGTACTGCATACATCCTCTTATGAAACATTACGGACTCATGAATTTACAACACCACTAGCAAATCTACGTAAACAACTCTGATGAAACTTTGGAGTTGGGAATGACTGTCGCTGTTGAAATCCAAATCAGTGTGTATTGCAGCACACCTCAAAGTGCCATATTAGGTTAACTCTCAGATGACAGAGTGGTGTTTTATTGCTAATAGAGCTAATAGTTACTGATCTGAGCATAGACATATATTTTGGGTGTGTTTTGATGCTTGGAACATTACATCTGCATTGATAAATGAACCATCAATCAGCCACCCAGCGCTTACTGAGTGTAACCTCTTATAAAAATATTCAGTAGCTTTAAAGATCTCTATCTATGAAGGGGAAATGAGATCTTAATGATATAATCTTTTTAAACTTTTGTTTAAAAATAAAATCATTCAAACTTCAAACAAACATGTAGTGAGGCTACAGCTGTGAAAACTTAAAAATAACACAATTACTTAACAGGAATCTGATGGTGTCAGCATAACTATTATTACTTTACATGCTGATATAAACTTTCACCTTATTGTGCCACCTCATATGAGATCTTCACATTTTTTATTAGCTTAACATGTCTCCATTGAACCCCATCCTGGATGCAGGAGTCATCACGGCTCTGACTTATTAGTTCCTTCCACTCTCACCAGGCTCTCGTCCAGCTCCGTCCAACCCTGACAATGAGCGGAGCCTTTAGCATAAGTGTCCTGCACGCTCAGCTCTCTCCCCCTGCTCCGTGCTACTCGGGAGACCTCATAGACACAATAGCTCCCTGGGGAGGAGGAACCGCTGAGAAAAAGAGCTACATGGATGTGCTTACGTCTGGAGCTGTTGGTATTGTTGTTTGATGGTAACTGTAGGAAAAGGAGTGAAGTGGTGGGGGGGATAATTGAGCTTCATTCCTCTTGCCTGCTGAACTTGCACAAGCTTCCTGCCCCAATTCTCTTCTGGTGTTTAGTGATGAGGTTGTTGCACTGTGTGTACAAGGATGTTTGTGATTGTATGGATAATTGCTGAACAGATTTAACACACATTTCAAAAGGTGATTTTGTTTGTGTTGACTTTTCATGATGATTTTTAAGTTTGCATGTCTTTGAAGGCATAGTGAGACAGTTACTTTTTAGCTCTTTTGGCTAGTGTGAGGTGAGAAATACAGCTTGATATTAAGCAGATGTTTAAGCTAGCTAACATAGCTTAGCATAAAGCTAGGAAACTTTGGGAATAAGATATCCTAGCTCTGTGTGAGTATAACAAACCACCTAGTAAACAGTATATCTTGGTTATTTGGCCCCCGCCACATCAGGCTAATCAACTATCGGCCAGTGTTTGCCCTTAGGAAAGTATCCGTGATCTTGGTTTTTGTGGATGTAATCAGTTATTTTAATACACAAATATTTCCTCAAAATAATCTGGATTTAGGAAATTTAAGACCAACTGATCACCATGAATCAGGAGAGACCAGCTTTAGGTGAGTAAACAATGTTTTATTATAACAACAGTTTGTACATATAGTGTCCTTGGTCTTTCGCTTTCCCTTCTTTGAATGACAAACACAGCCTATCAATTTCTGCTAGTGTGGAGAGTTGTTTCCTCTCATACAGATGCAGAAAATACCTGCTGGCTATCAGCAGTTTTCTATTTGGTGCATCAAGTCAACATCAGCCTTCGTTGCTGCTAGTTCTTTGCAGTTTGATTTGTCACAACAAAAACACCCTGTTGTGGTTTGGGATATTTCATGAGGTTTTCAGGCAACTTTAAATAGTCCAGATAATTGCATTTTTCCACTTCAGTTATGGTTTATGGTTTACAAACAAGATCTTACTGAGATCTTTAGAGTTGCTGGTAGACAGGTTTTGTAAATCCTCAGACAGAATCAGACCAGCTGCTTCCTTCTTTTTCCAGTCTTTTTGCTAAGTTAAGATAACAAAAATTAAATATACTAGCTGCTGGGTGTATCCTTTAAATGATCAAGCGTATATATGTAAGGATGATGTCAATCTTAATATCAAGCTTGCTTCACTCTTGGATAAAGGAAAATAAATATTTTCTTAAAATTCCGCAATATGTATTTTAAAGGGAATATTGTGAGTTTGTGTGTCAGGTGAGGTTTAGTTTTAGGTGAGTGGGTGTGTAAGAGCGAGTGAGTCATTTATTAGCGCTGTTCATGACAGCTTTCATTTATTTCTAGCTTTCAAGCGAATGGGGAATTTGTCACACTCTCAGGGGAAATTTTGAGAAGATGTAATCAGGCAAAAACAGTTTGCTCATTTCGGTGCTGACTTAACACTGTAAGGACTGAGTTAACAAACACATCAAAACAAGCACATGAAATATGTGTGTAGGTTAAGCTTGGATTAATATTTTTAAAGTTTCTGAGAACTTGGCTATACATGTCATAAACAAAAAAAAATACTGCTGAGCTGCTCAAGTTCTTAAAAAAGGGCAAACTTTCAAAAAACTTTGCCCTCATGTCTTAAGGGAAGTATGTTTTTTTTTTCTGCCTCTCAAATTTGGATGTTCCCCAGTGCTGTTTTTCCATGAAGAAATTTTAATATTTGCTAAGAGTAGCTTAAAATATCTATCATGCACTGACATAATGCATTTCCAACCACCATGTATGGTATCCTTTGACCGCATTCCACTGAATACCCATTAAATGTTCCAGCATTGATCTAACAGCATAGTCTTACACAATATCATTATCATAATGTTTTTCTAGATAAAAAAAAAATGACCTAGATGTATGCAATGTCGGACATTCATGAACATTTAGAGACAAAATATTTAAATGCCTAACTGTTCAGAAAGGCATCCTTAAAAACAAATTTGTTGTCTATCATTTTTGAACCAGTCACAGGTCACCCCCTTGTTCTCATCTATAGAAGCCATCAGTCAGTGAGCCAGGTCATCCAAGTATTGATAAGTGAGTAATGTCATGAGATGCAATTCTGACTCAAAAGCAAGAGTAACTCTGTATGTTTCTGACAGATTTACAGGGATGATTGTTTACTCGAACTTTGGTGTCAAACAAGACACTGGCTAAATACTCATCTTCTCATCTGAAGAGCTGTTGATGAACTGTATGGAAAGTAATAGATTCAACCACGTTGCTTTGGTTTCTCCAACTGCCTACACACAGCATAACAACACAGTCACTTTTCATAGAAATGTCATTATAAGAACTCAATATGACATTTTTTAGGCTCATCAGTTAAAAAAGTGATTAATCCGCTGATGACATGCCATTTGTGTCAGTGTGAATATCAGCAATTGTTAATCTCTTGTAGGTGGACTCCATCTCATGGAGCTTTCAGGGTTTTAGAGGAGTCCAAGTATATTTAATACGGTGATTATAGTTTGATTCTGCTGATCAACAAAACAGAAAACATCATGTTTCCAAGGGTGAATTCCTACTAAACACGAAGCTACTTTTCGCCTTGCAGGCTACGTGCGCTACTTTGATTACAGGATCATTTGTGTGATAATGTTACTGTGTGAGTAACATGAATCGTGAATCAATCATGAACTTTTGAATCTAAATTGCTAGCCAAGTCTGTTTCGTATGCAGGAAAGCCAGCGTTTATGCTAGTTGGCTGGAGATAATGCTCATGTTAACTTGGTTTAACTGGAATAAGATAACAGAAGCACATTTTGACATCTTAGCTAGTGCAAACTCTTTACCTACTTTCCTCCAAGCCATTTCTTTTTTGGTTCGGCCTCTGTAAGCATACAAAGTTGCATTATAAAGCTCCAGGTTTGAATTCACTGCCACAATTATCTTGCCCTCCATGTCCGATCCAATGTCTCGATGGCGGAGGTTGGTTATGTCTGTGACCCAGGACGATCTCAGAGCTGATTTTCTTCTCTGACATAGTTTCATAGCAGAATTTTGCACTCAAGTTGGAGGTTTTTGAACTTGTGCCAATGGAGCATATAATGCCAATAATGGGATTTTATGCATTTTTGCCCAATTCACGTTGTGTCATTCATGTCCCCATGTTGTTTTCTTTGACTTAGTACGTGTTTATGCTTTGTGGTCTGTGGGAATGCACCACATGAGCAAATGACAGGGTTTTCTTGATGAATGACGACAGGGCAGTAATACGCTGTATATGGAGTTTGTGTTGACCATCACATGCTTCTTTGCAGATGTCATTTCATGACTGATCACATCAGATACAAGCAGTCAGCCCACAAAAACACCTGTGCTACTGAGGAAATCCAAAAATCTGGTGTTGCTGGTGAAGAAGTGATCATGTACAAATCTGAGTGTGTGAACTTGCTTGATTGTAACACTTTTCCTTATCCAGTCTAAATGAATATTTTTAACCATCTTAAAGACAGCTAGGATTTATAAATCTGTAACTCAACTCTTTTAAGTCAATGATGGGACTTCCCTGGCATCTGATTATGCATATAGCCTTTGATGGGATGTGTTCATAACAGAACTGAAACAACTTGCCACACCTGGGTTGTCCTCAGACGCTACATTAAAACAAAAAACAGCCCTGTGCATTGACAAGTTGAACGTTATAAAAGTGAAGTTCAGCATGCCTAAATGAGTCAGTGCTAAAGTTGTGATGTACTTGCCAGTGTTGTGATCATACTGGAATGATATATTTCACTGTTTTTCAAAATGTCACTCAGATCTGCAACTGATATGATACTGATTTTTATACTGAAATTACCAAGAGCTTTTTTTGTCTTATGCCCTAACATGAAAGTCAGATAGTAAAAATCGTGGGCTTGTTTTGGTTTCCCAAAATGTTGCTGTCAAGGCTAATTGAGAAAAGTTTAAATGTCATGCCACCATCAAACAAACTCACCATACTTGTATCAGGTAATTTCTCCCAGTAGACTGAAAGCCATAACTGTCCAATATGTGTGTTTCACTAACACAACTAAACACACTAACTCAACATCTCTGTTACTAGAATTCTGACAAAGGTCTTTACATAAATCTTTCTCAATCCGGAAGGACAAAACTGGCATGAAGCTAGAGTTTGATTGTTGTTGTATGGTTTCATATCCTCAGTGAAGAACAGTATATCTAGTTTTGCCCTTGTCAGTATTTTGTATGATTTTAAATGGTACAGTCTGGTGGTGGTGGTTGAGGTTGAAAGCTGAAAAGGTTGAATAAGTGTTGTTCTGAATGTGACATTTCAGGAACTATGGCAACAAAACAGCAATAGAAGCAGCACCATGTCTGTTTTTCCTTCCCCTTAGAAATATCTCTTTGAGGTTTATGTGTCTAATTTCCCACACTCATTTTCATACTTAGCGGTGATCAGCCCACATGCAAAACAGGCGTGATAACACATACTGTCCAGTATAAGAGGGGAGTGTGTTTGTGTGTGCATGTGAATGTTATCACATGCATACAAATGAATTTGAAGATAATATTCCACAGAAAACATGAATGGGGGATAGGATTATGTGTCATGTTTTGATACTTAATATCAGCTGTATCTCTCATCCCTCCACAGAACCTGAGAGGTGAAGATGCAGCACACGTCGTGCACAGAGGACAGGATCCAGCACGCCCTGGACAGGTGTCTGGACGGGCTGAGACAAAGCCCCACAGCTGCACACCACTGGAACGGTAAGACTTCAAGAGCAAGTGATGAGGAATACAGCTGAGATTTGTTTGTGCTGCAAAGAGTTCATTCAGGGCAGGTAACAGCATTTAATAGCGTTTCTACACATAGAATAGAAATCATAGAAATGAGAACTCACCACTGAAACAGGCTTAGTTTTTGTAATGATCACAATACATTTTAGACTCTCTCTGATGTGGTTTTTAGCTGATATAGTCAGAGAATTTTTTTTTTTTATGCATACTCTCATTTAAGACTTAAAAATCATTTTTTTAAAAAAGCCTCTGAGGAGTACATAACTTTGCTAACATATCTGCATCATCATCTAAAGGGATGGTAATCATGGGGCATATGCAGCATCACAGTGCCATACAGTAGTTCATTTCATGGATAACTTTTACAAAAATCCTCAATGTGATATTGAATATTATTATATTAATCATTTAAAATAAAACGTTTACAAACAAACAATCACTGACAATCACTGTCTCTGAAGTAGTGGATTATCGAGCGTTTGCTGCTCACGCTGTAGCTCAGGTAGTGGAGATTATTCAGTTTTTTTTAATAGCGGTAATTTAAACATGTCATAGCAGGAAAAGTTCATGTGTATTCAATAAAATGAAAAATAGCTGCATTCTACTAAAAGGAAGCTCTGACATATTGTGTTGGTGTTGTCAAAGAGCCTATGTCTATGTGTGTACCCACAGATGACGATATTTACATCACGCTGATCCTTGGGTACGTGCAGATTTGTTTGAAGATATAAACTCAGCTTGAGCTATTGTTATTGCGCATTTCCTGATAACAAATCAAATGATAATTGCCTGCTGCAAAGAAAAATTATTGCCGGAATGATGGTTCAAACCTGCCACCTACTTTGCTCAGGGGCTGCAGAGAAATTAATGTAAGATCCCGTATGAACTTTTTATTTGTTGTGAGGTGGAAGGGTTCACTGGCTGGCTAGTCTAGAGACACTTACAAGGATTGAGCTGCCTTGCTCAAGGCCTTGTGGTTATTGCGCTGGGTTACTTGCAACTGTTTTGAGGTAAATGCAGCGCATTTTCTCAGTAATATCAACCCTGGTTTGCACATTTGCATGTGATCCGTTCTGTTTACAGTGCTGACTCAAAGAGAAGGCAGTTGTTTGTTTTCACTATCTGAACACAAGGGCAGCTTGTGACAGACACTAAACACAAGGGGCATATGAGCAACCGTGTGTTTGAGCATGTTGTTGGTGACACTGTTGCTTTAAGATCGTGCGAGGGGGTGTTACTGGGTCCTGGAGGAAGTTATGTGAATAGACAGCTGGGAGGAAGTGGTGGCATAAACCGCATTGTGTGAGTGAGGCATCGTGAGCAGAAGCCACGGTGGTGCAGAGTGTAAAAACAAATTGGTTGATCAAATCGGCATCAGCTTCCTCTACGTCAACCAGTGACAGAGAGAGTGACACCTGAACACATTCTAGGTTTTCTATGATGACAGACTGTGTCATCAGGCAAAATTTTGACTGGACCATTATCCTTGAATCACACGTCCCTGTAAGGAGAAAAAGTTTTGACATTTAAAACATGTTAGCTGAAGCTGAAGTTTTTTGGGTTTTTTTTTTTTTAATTTCCTGGTTCCTTCTCCATAGCACTTCTTTTTAATGTCAAGAGCCTTTATGATACAAGATTTTTTTTGTTCAGAAGAATTTCAGGGACATGTATGCTGTCTATGAGTGTAATCACATCCCTGTGCACTTGTTTGTCAGATAATCAAAGTTACCTCTTTAAAAGATCATTGAAAACTCGCAGCTTTATATCCAGTGCTGACAGCTTATCAAGATAAAGCTCTCCAGTAAGTAATCAAGATAGTTGCAACAAACTTTAGAGAAATGCAGCAGTTGACAAGTTTCTTGGAAAAAATTTCTGTGTAACCTGAACAACTGCTGATGTGTCACTGCCTTGGAAACTGATCTCCTCAGAGATTTGCTTGGAGTCATTGTGAATGAAGGATCGAATGGAAAATAAGGTGCTTGAGTAGAGTCAGCAATCACTCTCAGTTGTTTTCGTGAGTGCAGTAGACCTCAAGGTTTGTGTGGTTTGAGATACTGTATGCACAGCTTTCTCCCGTTGCTTTATCTCATGTTACCATTTCACACTGTAATAGAAAACTTGCAATCAGAGCTGAGATCTCCTTCCTTTACATCCCAAACTCTAAATGTTCTAAAATGAAAAAGTTTCCACTAGGTTTGTGTCTTATTTTAAATCCACTTGATGTAGTCTATCCAGTAATGACCTATGAATTTAAATATCTCACATTTTTGCAAGTGTCTCCTTCAATCCTCTCAGTTTTCCTTCATTTTGTAAACATTAAGTACCAGAACACGTCGGGGAGGATACCTTAAATGTTTTTTTGCAACAGGAAATCTGTCTTACCAGTGCGCAAACATCCTAACTGAAACACTGAACAAAAGGTGATAAAAACACACCCTTGAAGTGTGCAAGCACTGACAGTTATGAGCTTTAAAGCCCTGACAAGAGTTGTTGCAAACCTGCGTTTGGTTCATGTCAGTTGAAGACCAAAGCTGTGATTGTCTGACTATCACTTTCTAAACACAGTGTTGTGTATGGGATGGTGTTAGAAGCACCCTCATTCCTATAAATACAAGTAATATATTTGTCCTATAGGCTATGGTTCTATGTATTTCACAGCGGAAATGAATTATCTTATATGAACTGGAATAAAGTTTTCAATAATGAACAAATTACAATAATATGCAGAAAAGTGCTTCAGCTGAATGTCCCAATGTACAGGTAAAACGGATGTGCAATACACATGTGAGATTTACTGTCAAGTCAGGGTAACTAAAACCTTTATTGTGTAAGATTTAACTATTTTAAATTGTTTTTATTGTTCTTATCTTCTTGTATCTCTGTTTTCATTATCTTATTTTTAAAATGTTTTTATTGTCTTGTCTTATCTATTTTTATAAAGCACTTTGAGTTGCTTATAGGTATGAACTGTGCTTCATGCTTTAACAGTCAAACACCAGTGTGTGCTTTATGCTATAACTGATTGACCATCACTGTATGAGGAGAAAGTCACTGGATTATTTTGATTTAGAAATTCAATCTTAAGCTGTTTTTTTTTCTGCATAAACTCAGAAACCAAACTAATACGATCTTTGCGCTCAAAATATTCACTTCTGTTGCTCCTCAATGCTGGGATTACAAACAAACAGTTTATTCTTTCAGTTTATATTTCAAGACACATTCAAGACCATGGGTGGCTAGTTTGTTTGTGTTCTTGTTTAACTTTGGTGTTTTCTCATGTCAGTTCAGATTTGAACTGAACAGTGTGATTAAAACAAAGAAAGTGATTATGGCAGCCGTTTGCCAGCCAACGATTCCTGTGTTCTGTGAGGTAAAATGACTGTTTTTGTCAAAGGAGTCTGGTGGCTTTAAAGAGAGCATAGATGGATATATTGGCTTTATTTCCCTTTTGAAAATGGATGTTTGAAGGCAAGGACAAGCAATAAAAATATCCAAAATAAATGATGTAAAGTTACACTGCATGAATTAGCGTTTGTGCAGATAATTCTGTCGTCCTGCGTCCTTTATTATTACAAACTGGGAGTGTTTGCTTCTAGTTTTGGCATTACACAGATTATGGTAGATAAATACCTCATTCAGTTCAATTTCAACATTTCATTTCAAGATCCCAGTCAATGCAAACTGATCAGTTAAACGGATTCATAACTGTGTGACTAATTTAGCTAACCAGCAACAAAGAGAGCTGCAGCTGTGGGTTTACTGAGCAGCAGTTTGAGGTTGATCTAGTGAAATGCTTCACCATACAGACATGGCTTCTTTAACTCACTGATTGAGCTGTCATGCATTGTGGTCCTGCATGACTCATTTGCATAGAAGATTTTATTGGTGTAAACAAGGCTTGAGAGGCGACATTAAAGTAAGCTTTTCTGCCTTCAGTGATGTATTGTGTTTGTTTGCATATATAGTAATTGTCTTTTTGGGGTTGGAGCAAAAAATGTGGTGGTGATGTTAAACATGTGACTTCTGAATCCACTTTTATGGCTTTATCCACTTTAACTGTGTGGCTTTTATTGCATGTTGAATGTGTTCACTGACACAAATCCACATGTGGTGTCTTTCAGTGCTGATGTGCTCTGCGGGTCAGTCGATGAACCGCTGGAGCCTGGAGGAGATGGTGAAGAGAGACCCTGAGAACTTCCTCATCCTCTTACAACAGATCATCAGGAAGACCAGAGAGGTGAGGGGACAAAGGTTAAACGTCGTGGTCGGAGAGAGCTGAGGAAGATACACATTGCTGTCAATGACTGTGTGATGTCGAAAATACAGCTAGTGGCTGATGTTGCGCAAAGCGGCCGTGTCCTTTTTTAAGTGTAATTTTAAGCCTCAGTTTTATTTTAAAAAGTGAATTATTGCAAAATTCAGTCCTGCACAGTTTTCATGAACAGGAAATAAGCTATATTGACTAAAACTGTATTTCTTATCAGGCTGTGAACATATTTATCTCTTCTGTAAAACTTGCCATTTTATTATGGGCCTCTATGAGGTCTACTGACTCGCTTTTGTCAGCAGTCTCAAGTAGCCATTTGAAGAACTGTAGTTTTTGGCACTTGTGTTGTATAGAATTGTCTCACTGCTCTTTTTCACTCTGTCTGTCCTTTTCAATGTGTGTATGTGTGTGTATGTGTGTGTATGTGTGTGTGTGTGTGTGTGTGTGTGTGTGTGTTCAGGTTCAGGAGCAGTGTCAGTATGAGCTGGTGGCCCCCCTAGCTATCATGTTCTCCTCCACGCTACTTCAGGTACAAACCGCCTCGGTCATTCAAATGTTATCAGAAAACTTTCCGTCAAATCTCACTACCATTCAGACTGTTTCACACGCACTTACTCTATCAAAAGGTCAGCTAGTTCCTCAATCCATACCACTGAAACTTTTCTCTTTTTTAAAAATTTTGAGGTGCTATTAAGAGAAAAGCACAACAACTTTTTGGTTGACAAACATTGCTGCTTTTTTTCAGTCAGACTGATATGTATTCACACTCCTTAAAATGAACTGTCATGTCAAATCTGATCATTTGATTCAGTATTAGTTTGACAGCTTGCTGGTAAAAAGAGAACACATAGGGCAACGCTGTTGGAAAACTCTGACAGGATAACATGTTTCAGCACAATTAGTTTTACATTACCTACTGATCAGATACCACATTCTCCTCACAATTGTCTTCATTATGTTTTTTTCAGTATGAACCAGGAACATCAAAGGTCTTTTAAGGCTTTGGCAATTGTTAATATTACAGTTCTGAGGTTTTTTTAGTGGCAAATGTACCCTTGGTTATTAGTCATAAAAACCTGTAATAGAATGACACTGTGGTTGAGAAAACAGGCCCAACATTGCATTATTGTACTTAAGAGGATTATTTACCTCATAAAGTATGAGGCATGCCTCAGTGGATGATGTAATGATGGATAAGAACAAGAAAATGTGACAAGTGGTGTTATGAAATCATGAAGTCCAGTAAAACTCTTAAATGGATGTAAATCATCACATTATCAGGCTTGATTTCATATCTCATCCACCAGGAGGAACCCCACTATTAAACTTTTCCTCTCATGTTTTATTTGGTTGCAGACACCATACTGTCCTCCAGACACAGAGCTGCTGGAAGAAGCTATTGAGGTGTTTCGCTGCTTCCTCACCTGGCCGGAGCCTTACAGCAGTGTGTGTAGAAACCTCCTCTCCACACTACAGCTTGAGATCAAGGCCCCAGGTAAATATAGATAGGTTAATGGAGAAATATAGGCTTTTTTTTTTTTTTTAATTTAGTGTGCTGTTAGTCTCTGAAATACTTACTTACTTCTTTTTCTCAACCTTTGTAATCTTCCTCCCCCTATTGGCAAGTCAAAGAAATGCAAGTTTTGGGATTGAATGTGAGCATAAAGAAACTGATCATACAGCATACGTCCACCTCAGCAACAGCGATAGCAGGAAGATGATAAGACTTCAGGTCAAAATGGGAACTTCTTCCTAAGAACCTGAAATACTTTGATAACGGATGACGCTTCAACATTTATGAAACAAAAATGCAGAAGCCACCTACACTAAAACTGATAGGATGAGTCAAAGGAAGTGCTGAAACACAGGAACAGAATGAATGAATACATCTAAATTAACTTACTGAATGAGCATTAAATGGAGAATTAATGTGTTTTTTTTTGTTGTTGTTGTTGTTGCTGTTGTTTTTTTATAGACCAAGAGTGTTTTCACAGATTACCATTGACTTGTAAACCACTTCTTTGAAGATATTAGAAGATATAAGCAGAATAATAGTTACATGACAAGCTGCTTAAAATCTGCTGTGACACTTTTTGTTGTGTTGTTTCATTATAAACCATAATTAGATCAAATAAAGTTTTTTCCTCTTTTTCTCAAAGGGATCTCCTTTCAGAGACTGGTGAGAGAAGAGCAGGGCCTTAACACTTCCAGCCTGAGTTCCAAGACCATGTAAGTCCTCGCAATAAAAGTAAATGCATGTGTAGACTTTTATACACAGCTGCAAAATGAAAAAAATATTAGCTGATTAGTCCATCTAAAGAAAACAAGCTGCCAGCTATTTTGTCAGCTGATCATTTTGTTCATTTCTCACGCAAAGATGTCAAACATTTGCTGGTTCCAACTTCTTAATTGTAAGAATTTGCTGCTTCTCTTCATCATTTATGATACTAAATAAAGAGTCTTTCAGTTTTGCACTGTTGGTTGGACAAGAGAGGTGACTTGAAGACACCACTTTGAGATCCAAGAAAATAATAATTATAATAAAAATAATGAAAATTTTCCCTTTTTTAAAAAAAAAAAAAAACTTACTGATTAATTATGATAAAAAATTTAGATTACCTGATAATGAAAATAATTGTTAGTTGCAACTTTAATTTTACAGTTTAAAAAATGTACTCTAGTTTTACACAATTTAGGATTTATAATAAATTGTAAAGCACTTCAGTTTCCCTGTGGCATCTGTGACTTTGCAGGGGCATCCATGCTGAACAAGTGCTGCTGATTCACACATTTGAAAGGACCTTTTCTATATGAGTGCTTAAAATTTGTTTGTACCTCTTTAAACAGCTGTGAGTTCATGACAATCTGTTTCCAGTTCACTTTACTTTTGTGTTATCACTGCACTTTTAAGCTTCTGCTTTCCTCTTAAAATTGGCACTTTTTCAGAAATGCTAGTGGTTCATAGTAACTTTATCTAATCTGATACCATTATTTTAAATATAAAAAAGAATTCAATTCAAACTAAACTTCACTAATACAGCAGGAAAGTCCCTTTTCATCCCCTTCCCCTTCCCCTTCCCCGCCCACCACCACCTACCACTACCATCGCGTCCTGTTTTCATCTTCTCCCTTGTGAATTTGTGTACATGTTCACATATTACCAGTGACAACATCTGTCTGTTGCCTGCAGGACGGTGCTGCTGATGAACCCGAGTGAGGTGCCCGCTGACTTTCTCTCTGTGGCTGAGCAGCTAAGTTGCATTCAGCATTCGCAGAAAGAAACCTACATCACCTTGATCAAACACGCCTTCCAGTCCACACTAGGCACCAAGTACCCCCTTCACAGCATCCACAGAGCCCTGCAGGTATTCGTTTAGAGCAAAGGTTCAGAGACTGAATGGAGTAGAATCTATAGATAGTATAGTATGATTTCTGCTTTATACTCTCTTCATAGAAAGGGTTATATTATTGTTTCACATACACAAATATAACTTTAAATGAAATCTTGCCTGTCGGTAAAAGATGCATTTCAGCTTAAAAGCTAATTGTTAGCATTTAAAAAAAAAAAAAGAAAAATCATTAGTTTATCATATTACAAGTAGATTACAAAAAGGCCTCAAGGTATTAAATATTATACAATCATTGAAAAAACACCAAGGAAATTTGAAACATTACATCAACTGTATGTTGCAGCCATATTTGTGTAAAACAAGGAAACACATACCTTAAGGAAGTGTGTATTATTGAAAAAATTAGAGAGCCTAACAGTACAAGAATGTGTCAAGACGTTTACCTTACTGTAGCAAATCATGAACATTCTTTCTAGGCAAAAAAAGTGAATGAATTGGAGGAGATGTTCTCCACTGTAAGTGATGTGTTGGAGACAGCGGCTGCCATGAGCGACCCTCTGCAGGGCCGCAGGCATGTGATCCAGGAACTTGAACAACTGAGGATGAGGATGAGAATTCCAGCATCCAATGGGAGAAGGTCTGATGGTAAGAGGGCATATTTTATACGGAAGATATTTATATACATACAAATATGTGTGTGTACTTGTTTGTGTGTATATATATATGAAGTGTGTGATACGATAACGATAATTTTGTTTTTATTTTTGTCCCTTTCAGGAATGCTACAGACTCTGCCACTGCCTACAGCAAAGTGCTACATGTTTCACTGGGAAAAAGACAACTTTGGTAAAGTATTCTGCATGACACTTTATTGATTGATGTTGGAATTTTCTTCCCTACTTCTTTCAGTCCCATAAAATCCTTTTTAATATGACAGAGGTACAAATTAATCATATTTCAAGTACAAAGCATATTTCATTTAAAGTAGTGTTTTTTGATCTTTTCTGATTGCTAATGTGATATATTTGTTTGTTTTGATTCCTGCAGATGTTCTGAACACCCTTTTAGAGCATGACCCTGATGACCTGATGACCTCCAATGGGCATGCTGAGGAGGATGATGAGATAGACAGTGATGATGATGATGACGGGGAGGATGTGAGAGGGATTCATGTAGAAGAAGATAAAGAAGATGGAGTTGACTTGCGTTCAATGTCTATAATCCCTATTGGCTATAGCTCCAACCCTCGTGCCTCCACCTTCTCCACCATCTCCACCGTGTCCACCGCCTCCAAAGACTCTATGTTTTCCACCTTGTCTGTAACCTCAGAGTCCTACGCTCCGTCTCTCTTCTCTGTAACTTCGGGAGTAGATAGTGACTTCTCTGAAGATTTTGATGACTATATCTGTTCTTCTCCAGTGGCTGAAAAATGTTCACCAAAGTCTGCACACAAGACTTCGGCCCGGCTCAGCCAACAGTTTTACCGACTCTTCATCAAACCCAAGAGCCCTCTGTCTCGGGCCAAAAGCTTAGGAAACACAGAATCAAAAGACCTTTTAGTGGTTCGAGAGAGGCGATCCAACTCTCTACCACAGCAAGTCAAGTTAGGTAGTCCTGAGCCCATACTCCACCCACAAAGCCAAACTCTCAGACATGTCTGCTTTCGAAGGAGGCCTATTCTCAGCAGTGACGAGGACAGTAAGAATACTACACTGAGGGTGGTGGTGTTTGGTGCTGATCATGTCGCAGGGAAGGTGGCCCGGGCCTATAATAGCCTGAGGAGGAAGGAAAGTGCATGTCCACGTCTCAGCAGGGCCTTTAAGCTCCAGTTTTACTTTGTGCCTGTGAAAAGGGACTCAGCAGCTGGACTGGGGAGTCTGAGATCTCCTAGTCCTGTGACTCTAAAGGCAGTGGCCCCACTTAATGTGAGTAGAAGAATAATCCTACATTTTTGATAATGTGAAACTTAAAAAACATGCACAGATATAAGAATTCGACTATTTGGTTGTAATTGTTGCCTTTGTAAAGCAGGATCTTCACCTCACGGGCACAGGGGACAGTACTAATGACATTGCCCATCTCCTTGGCATGTTGGACCCTTGGTACGAAAGAAACACCCTTAGCCTGCTCAACCTGCCCATCAACGTTGTCTGCCAGGTACAACTGGAATTTGACTCTTACACTGCTAAACCAAACCTAATTCAAACATGGGACATAAGTTCATGGCCCAAGGTCAAAGGAGAGGAGTTATACAGCTCTCTTCACATGCATGTGCAGTTCAACTATGTAAATGATTAAGAAGCAAATTTGAGGACAAAAACTTTTGGGTTTTTCTGTTTCAGGTGATTGAAAATGATAAGACAACAGTGTCTGAGAAAATTGACAATGTTAGCCTTCGTGAAGTCATCTCTCTCTAACCAGTTTGAATTCAGCCTTCCACTTCTTCATCCTCCCTTAGTGTTGCCTCAGTGTCCTCAGATTGAGGTGGCAGATGACTGCACATAGGCCAGTGTGGTGCATTTTCTTGCAATCTTCAACCATCTTAAATAGAAAAACAAAAAAAAAGTTCTTAGCTTCATACTGTCAGCATAATCACTCAAAGAGTTAAACTGTGCGTGTGATGAGAGCTATATGACCCGCCACCTTCTGTTTTAGGCAACAGATTTATTAATCATCCCTCATAAATAAATCTTTATCTGTCTGTGAACACGCAATAAAAGTCTACAGCAAAACACACCTTTCAACAATGTATTGTTAAGATGATTAATGCATAAATCATCATGCTGTATTATTATATTAGAAATTAAAATGTTCTGTTTTGCTTCGCAGCAAACATCAAAAACGGAGTCAGAATCATATGACAGCTCATATGAACAGCGTCTCCCCATCCTGGCTGACCTGGTCCTGTACTACTGTCGCTATGCTGCTCGGCCAGCTTTGATCCAGCTCTATCAAGCTGAGGTTAGACACACTTCTACATCAAAACACACACAGATACAGCTATAAAATGCTATAAGCAACCCTGCCTTGCAGCCTATTTCTTTGGCTGTTTTCTGCTCACAGACCTGGATACTGGGGGTCCAGGTATCCAGACTGTATCACACTTGTGAATAGAAATAGTGTGCTTGGTGTTTGTCATAACTTATGTACCAAAACACTGTTCCAAATTCAGTGAGTGATTGAGGATCTTTGCTGTTGTAGTTGACGTTAGCTTGTGGGGAGAGGAGGACTGAAGTGTTCGTTCACTCCCTGGAGTTGGGTCACAATGCTGGAACAAGAGCCATCAAGGCCATGGGTTAGTGTGACACATGCACACTCTAAACACATGCACCATGCCACAAAAAAAATCCTCAATGTTTTAAATTTAGAGAAATGCATCATCGCTTTTTATGAAGTCGAGACTGTACTATATATATGGGAGAGGAACATCTGTTACTTCTACATCATGACTCAGTTTACTTCTACTTTTTTTTGGTTTTTACATGTCACCTCTTTTTGGCACTTCTGGTTTTGAGTTTCCTTTGAGAATTTAAGACTAAAGGAAGGCTGTTTATTCCATTGCGCACGATATGCCTCATAGAGAACAAAATAAGAATAGAATAAAACAGAAAAATGAGTGTTTATCTACCTGCACCTGCTAATGAACATTAAACATAATTAACAGCATTGCACCATAAACTTGCACTTTTTTGACAAAAACAAACTAAACTTAAACTCTCATGTGGACCACTAATGGGTTTGTGTTTTCACACAGGGGCTGCCAGTAAAAGATTTGGGATTGATGGCGACCGTGAAGCAGTGCCCTTAAAGTTGGAGGTGGTGTACAACAGGGTAGGATGCTGTATGATTTTACTAACTAACAGAATGTGTGTCTTGTAGCTGCACCTTGCAAGAATCGCATTCATAACTTCACAGTTACAGTGTTAAAGACTGAAGATGATGAAGTTAAATTCGTCCTGTTTCTCCTTGGTTTCAAATATGGCCACATCTGCACCCACAGGAAGTGGCACATCAAGCTAAAGCGATAAAATACAGTTTGCTATATGAGCACGTACCCTGACCTGAAAAAACTCGAGCCTCTCCCTTTAGTCCTTGTGGTTTGAAGCAGTAGACCTGAAAACATGATGTCCTGCTTTTGCCAGTGTTATGATAGCTTAATCTTCAATCTGTCCTTTGTCTTTCATTTAATATTTTTTTCAGTCAGTCATAATTTTCTCAATTTAAAATTGCTGTGGTAGTTGAGTTGAATTTATAATATTTAAGGTTTGTCATATTTTTGAATGTTTTAGTGTTTTTCCAAAATAGCAGTGATCTTAATTTTCCCTCTCCTCTCATCCAGGTGGTGATTAGTGGGAGAAGCCAGTGGAAAAAAGAAAGTAAAGTCTGTACTTCGGTTAACTTAACCAAAGCATGCAAGAATCCTGAGGAACTAGGTATGTTACAGCCTCTGGCTGATGTTCATGGCTGAGTTTTTTGAAATGTGCTTGATTAGGGCGATACACTGGCTGGGCAAGATTCAGCATAACATACTAATTACTGTTTATGGTAAAAATGAATAATAAAAAGGAGATATATATACACATAACATATCAACACAGAATGTGATTTATTCATCTCATTGAAAATATATAAGCTGTTGCTTCAGCCAACAATAAACGGAAATCCCTTATGAAAATTTAATGCAAACAATCTCTGTCAGACTCAAAGATGGAGTGCCTGCAGCTCACCATGACTGAGGTGCTGAAGAGACAGAATGGTAAAAGCAAGAGGGGCTACAACCAGGTGAGCTAGTCGTCAGTCTCGGTGATTTGTGGTCAAATAAAGTGCCGCAGCTGCACGTTTTGGTAAACATCTCTGCAACACATTTTCTATTTAAATACTGACACCTCACTACGCTCTTGACTGCATCTCAAACTTATCTGGACTGAATCTCTCATCTCGCCTGTGCTGAGAACAAAGCTTTTCACACTCACAGCTTAATAGAACAAAAAGCCACAACACTGGCAAGACTCATGTCTGTTTTGCAAGTGTTTATTTTGGTAATAACATGTATGTCAGCATTGTAGCTAATCACTTAACCTCTTTTAGATATGGATCTTTGATTTGAAGTAGTCATTGCACACCTTGGCAGAATGCAGACCTATTTAATAAACAACTGATTTTTAGCTTGAGGCTTTCTTTTCAACTCAGAGACGAAACTCGGGTCCTACAAACAAAAATAGAACTGAAACAAGGTGCATTATCAACAATCATCATATTAAGTGACGCTCAAATGTGCAGACATATAGACTTGCTTTTAGGGGAATTTTAAAGCATGTCTCTGTTTTTTTTGTCTAAAAGGTTTATCCATGCACTACATTTAGTTTTGCTTGGTTTCTTCTCTTTGCAGCAACTAACCATGACAGAGGTGAAGGTGGACAAGGTGCAAGTGAGCGGTGCTGGAAACACAACTTTTGCTGTATGTTTGGATCAGGATGAGAAGAAAATACTGCAGAGTGTCACCAGGTGTGGAATTAAGAAAAACACATGGACATATGTTTTTCCTCTCATTACTTGAAAGGACCTAAATCGCCGTAAATGTTAGCCAAAGCCCCTAATGATCTCATTTAACATTACAACTAAATGCCAAACCCCAACCTCAACATGTAGTCTAAACCTAAAAAAACAACGTTTAACCAGGCCTTTGCAGTTGGTTCTCACAATTACAGCGCTCTGCAAAGAGACTTTTTCAGCGACAGATCAGACAGGCTTGTTATTTCTTGTTTTATTCTCACAGTGGTTTCTTTTCTCTCCTGCATGCTCTGTAGCCACAACCCAGTTTCAACTCAGGGAACACGAAAAAAAACCAGAAAAGATTACACACTTATTTACACCATCCACTCACAACCATTGCAGGTGTTGTCTTTTATCTAACCCATGTCTCTCTCTCTGTTTTGTATAGATGCGACATATCTGTGTGCTATAAACCTGACAGCTCCACTGACTGGAGGCTGAGAAAATCCCAGACTTCAGCCCAAATCCAGCCTCTTAACCCAACCTTCTGCTCCCTGCTCTGCCTGCCCATAGTCACTTTCAGTGGGGCTCTTCCCTGAGACTGTTGACCACTGGTTTGGTTGGTTTGAAGGAAGAATTCTGTGGACTGTTACTTCTTTTCTCCGACTACCAGACACTGACTGAAAAGAAAAGTAGAATAGACATATTGTTTTCATTTCTGTGTGGTGTCACAAAAGCTACTGGGGCTTAGCTCATATAATGTCAGCCTCAACATGATTGTTGGAAACACGAGGACCTACTGAGAATGGGTATCAGGAAACTGCAGACCTGACTGGCCTTCAATTTTCAGTGCAAATACGCACCAAAGAATCCAAGAAACAAAGAACGAGGAGAGATACAATGGTTTTAATTATGCAGACTTCAGCTTTCACTGCAGAAAGCAGTCATTTGCTGTTGTTACGGAAACTGTTTAAATTTAAGGTTTCAGTTCCTCATTCCATTTAAGCAGAGAAGTGTCCAACCCACAGTAACGTCTAGAACGTAATTCAGTCAAACATGGTGAATCTGCAATATGGTGAGAAGTTCCAAAAACTGTCAGTAGCAAATGTTTTTTATAAGCTGGGGTTCTACAGAAAGATGGAATTTGCATTTTTTAGATGTTCTTTAGGACAATTTTTATGAACTTTTCTCTGGATCAATGTACATGGACGGAAAGGACCGTGGAGGATTGTAACATCTGTGACCAGCCTGCATGTAATGCTCCCCATATGGGACCAGGTGCCTATATCTGAGAATGGACACTATGGACTTACACAATATGTAAATTTTATGTATGTAAAATATTGTATTTCATGCTTTAACTTTAATGTTATGCCATAATGTTTTATATCTTTTTTACATGAGCTTAATAATGACATTTCTCCTAAGGAGTTGCATCAAAAAGTCACTGGTTTAACTGGAGTTATAAATATGGCCAGCAGGGGGCTCTGTTGGCCTTTTGACTTAAGTTAAAGTACTAATTACTTTAACAGTAAAGAGTTCAGGTTAACTAAGTTTTACTTTATAATAATTGTAATTGAACTTATATTATAGTCCATTTTTGCTTTTGTAAAGTGGTAACATTTCCTTAGGGGCACATATGTAGAATATAATGCTGATATTATGCACACATTTCTTTATGAAAGGGAATACTGTATACATACTGTAAACTATAATATTTTCTATAAAAAATCTAATTTTTTTGCTGTAAATGGATAATATACTGATGATCTAGCTGAGACTGAAATAGTAGCACTGCAAAAAATATATTTAATTGAATCAAAGCACTTGAACATTAGATTAAATGAATTAGGTACTCTTATGTTCAGATAAATGCTTTGAATTGTTGGACTTTACATGAATTCTATGATGAAAATTTTTCAAATGCAATATGATTTTATTACATGTGAAATTAAAACATCTTAAATTTAAATCTTCATTAAAATATATATTTTCATCAGGAGATTGCTTTTATTTTTGATATATGCTTTTATTTAAAGGGATGCTTTTTTAGCAACTTGTTTTTTTCTGTGCCTACATATACAGCAAGTACTGGTACACTGGTCAAACTTTTACAGGCAAATAGTTTAACTTTTCTATCACTTCACTCTAAATACTTTACAGTTGAGATCACTGGATACAAATTTAATAAACTGGTAAAATGTGATGCACCGTTTCCTTGAACAATTATCAGAGGCAAACACAGGAGATGGGAAATGAAGAAATAATGGTGCGCCAGCTTGATATGGAGTTGCATCAACAAGAAAAAAATGTCTCTACTCATGACAAGAATGGCAGCACTTTTAATTGTGAAACTTTAAAAAGATTTAATACTGATATTGCAGTACCTCAATATTTAAACAATCTTTAAATACAAGACTTTATTTGTAGGAGGATTTTTTATTTTTTTTTTACTTTGAGATTGTGGTCTTATTACTTTGGTCCATAGATCGATATTCTTCCTCAGACAGTGTGTGTATTTAATTATATATTTAATATCTTAATCATATTTAAACACAGTGATAATTTATCCATCCGTCTATTTATCATAAAGGCCTACAGTTATATTATCTGCATGTACACTTGAAGCGCTTAAATGATAGCTCATTCAGATAAGAGCTTTGATTGGTTACTTGCAGAGAGCGGTGGGCGTGGTCAACAGTTGTAGTTTTCAGTTGAGCTGACATGAGCCGAGTGAGGTGTCACAGGCAGGATAAGCGACGTTAACATGAGTGAATAAGGCCGTGCACAACATAACTGAAGGTAAGTTTTCATAAAGACAAACATATTTGTCGTTTTGTAGAAGTATATCTGTGCTTGCTGTGTATCTACTCGCCGAAGAGGTCATGTCGACGGCTAAACGTTATATATTGTAGCTTAAATATTGATATGGCGGTTAATGACATTTAAGTTAGCCTCTTTGTAATGTGTTAAGATGCAAATTTCATGCCGTTTAAAATAAGCTTGCCTGCATGAGTTTGATCAAAGTTCGTTTTCGGGCCACCCTTATGTCTGCTTCTCTTCCTAAGTTTAAGTGTTTACTCTTTGAAAATGTTTTTTTTGGTACTGAATGTGACTCATGTCTTGATGAAGTTGACGTTTTTCCCTAATTAGCCATGAGTTCTAATCTGATTTTGACAGCGTACCACTGAACGCACTATGCAGAGCAGATACAGCAATTTGGTTTACTCCGTTGCACCTTACTGAAATATCTTACAACTCATGACAGTGACTCCTTTGAAGAGACTCTACTATTTTCAGCTAAATCTTTTTTTTCTTTCTTTTTTTCTTTTTTTTTGTGAATGGTCTCTTTTACAAGTGTTTCAAGCTATAAAAATCATGCCATATGACACCGGAAGACACGAGGGATAGCGGTTTATTTTTTCTCTACTGAGATAATAATATGTGTTTGATAACAGTGCCTGACCTGATTGAAGCCCTGGCTGTCTGTTGTGTCTGTTGGGAGTCTAAAAGTGCAGCTGTATTTCCTCCAGCTTCCTTGTTTAGCATCCGAACTTCCTGGTACCATTTTCGGGATAAGGGGATGTAGGGTGGCTCCAGTCTTTATGTTTGTGTGTGTCCCTTTGTAAGTGATATTTTTGTTCTTAAATTGTGTAAAGAGTAATTTTTCTAGTACCACGACATCCCAAGGTAACAAAGGAACACTGGTTCCTAATGCCCCCACTATGTTTTTTTTTTTTTTTTTTTTTTAAATTCTATGTAAATCCCAAATGTTGATAAAATACAAGAGTTGAAATATTTCACTTTTGTTCTCGCCACCCACTTAAACACAGTCTTTCAAATCTTAATTGACACTGAACTGGTGGCTTTAATTTTGGGACAAAGCATGAGGAAATTATGACATAATTGTTGCAAATATTAGAACTAATAGCTGAAGCTTTCAATCTCTTCTTAAACCTGAGTCTGGGAGAAATAGGTCATGACATATAGGGGCATCAAATTACTCAGTAAAACAAAAGTAACAATCATGTAGCACAATTTTACTTCACATTATGTGTGCTACATGAGTTTCAGTCCATACAGTTTTGAATTGGACGGGTACGCACTGATAACCTCATTAAGTCAAAATGTCTTATAATCTTACTGAATCCCTCAGTTACAATGTCACAAGATATTAAAAAGACAAAATAAACTGACTGACATGAACTGTGACACTGTTTACAAAAAAAAGTTCGTAAACTTCAACATGTGCACAGTGACACATTCATACAATTCAGACACATTCATGGCAAATATCATGACTATCAAAGTTATGGTTTATGCTTCAAGACAGTTTTTAATAGTTTATCTTTAACAAACACCTTGGCAGAAACATATCACTCTTTCAAGGTTTGTCAAACATTCCCAAAAGTCAACCACAGCACAAACCTTTTCAAGTTGACTTTTTCAGCTATGTATTCTTTTTGGGTTTTCTGTGTTGCTTATAAACATTGTCTGGAAGACATGGCTAAAATTACTAACATTATTATAATCATGTTATTTTAATATCAGATCTGTGGACTGATAAATGAACAAGGATGTGAGGGTCACCATGATCAGACTATGACCTTTCTATACAGAGACTTTTCAGTCCTCGATGAACTGTCATCCACTTAAAAAAGAGTGTTTGGAAGGGTAACCTAAAGGCATCTTAATACTCAAATAATCTGTGTTCTCTTTTTGAGCCGTACATTATAAGGTAATGCTGGGTCAGTGGTGTGTCAGGTTCAGACAACCAGCTACACTTGCTCACTACAATAAAGTGCTCCACCTTTTATAGGAATGCAAAGTTGAAAAGTTGAAGAAGCAGTTTGGTAATTAAAAAAGGCCATCAGTCAAGTTATTTTCTTGCTTGGGATGTGAAACTGGTTTTTCTTAATAACCTGACTGGAAACTTGGCTAAGACTTTGCATCAGCAATTTTCAAATCATCATAATAAAAAAGGAGCCTTAAAAACACTGTGCTATTGATTATGTTGCAAAAACAAAAAATTTTCACAGAGATCTTGTTTAGCAGTTTCTCCTGCTGCCGGGAAAAAACTAAGTAAACTTTCCGGTCGTCCTTTTTGCCCTTTGGGCTTTTGAGAATGACCCTGTTATGCTGCTGTTAAAGCAAATAGACTCCATCAAGTCTAGAGGCTGTTGAAAAAAGACTCATATGCCTAAGCTGAGGCTTTAAGCATATCAGCTCAGTCAGATGATCTAATAAATTCAAGCTATCACTGAGTCACTTGTCATGACGCTTAAAAGCAAAGTGCTCAGCAGAAACCTTCATACCGATGTTTACAGCCATGCGCAAGTAAGGTTTACTTGTGCATGACTGTAAACAGCCAAATCTTGTGTTGAGGAACCTTGAATGATGGGTAAATTAACTAATTTGTCAAGGACTGTACAAACAGTTTGTGACTGGTCAGAAAATTGGCTAAAAATTTAAACAATTTTCTAGGCAAAAAAGGCCAAATTTTGTAGTTTGATCTTTGCAATGGTGGCAGTTTGTGGCTTTTGTTTATCTCACCAGATAGTAATCTCTAGGTTATGCACTGTATGACAAGAAAACCCATACATTGTAGGCTGCCATTTTCACTGTTTTTACATATTTTGTAGCCAAAAATTTTAGTTGATAAATTGAGATATTTTATGCAGATAAATCAATAATTGAAACAGTTGTTAGCTCCACATTAAGAGCTTTGTTTTAAAACTCATAGACTACATTTGTCTCTTTTGACAGATGTTTCTCTGAAGTGCTGGGCACTCGTCAACCCACACAACTCTTGTATTTTACAGGAAAACCGGACCTTGCATTTTAAATGACAACCTTTGGTAAAGTTATTATAAAGCACCCTTTATACCACATCCTGCAGCTCTCAGACAGCCGCAGACTCTGTTTGTCCTGTGAGGAGTATGAACACAAATGGCAACACTTCTTGGCATAATCTTGTGCCTGTGGGCTCCTTTGAAAGAAGTCTCCATTATGGCTATGGCTATTTCATGCTCTCTCTGTGTGTGTGTGTGTGTGTGTGTGTGTGTGTGTGTGTGTGTGTGTGTGTGTGTGTGTGGATCTATTTATGTTACTCTTTGTGTCAACGTGACGCACTTGGTACATCCGATACTTGCAGCAGTTGGATGACTTTACACCCACTGACCTCTTGTCAAAGTTTACTGCTACTTTATTATGTTGCCTCATTATGCTCATATTAGCTTAATAAAATTCTGCTGGGCATTCAACTAACAATCCACTACGCAGATTTGTCAGCAGCATTATAGGACTTTTTCAGACTTTTTTCCTTCTCTTGTCATATTTTTTCCACACAGGTGATTTGAAAAATTTCCAGAGTAATCACTGAATGTCTAAATTGTTGCAAAAAACTGTGCTTAACTGTGTACTGACTCAAAGAAAAGTCATAGTTATAGTAGATGAGTAAATAGCTGATACATTATCTTTAACAAAAAGGGCTTTATATTTCTTGAGAGTCTAAGTAAAAACTATGTAATTTATGTCAAGCGTTCCCTCACAGCTTTCTGAGGGCTATGTCGTATCTATGCTGTACCTATGCTGTATTTGTCATTTTTTTCCACAATAAGAAGGATTTAGAAGTATTTAATGCATAAATAATGGATTTTATCACAATTTCAAAAAATGATAAAATTTATGCAGAAAAGTGGTCATATGCACAGAATGTACTGTAAGAGTGAGACTCAAACATATTAGAAAAAACTATTGTAAATAGACTATTAAGGTTTTTTATGCTAAAAAAATACTGATATTTTGCTTAACTTCAAATCAGTGTGACTCGCATGTGCCTTATTGCCTGCAACTTGTATATAATTTATAGATGTGCTCATGTGTGACCACACAGTAGTATGTATGTATTGTTTAAAACTCTTTAACTGATGTTTTTTGTCTAATCCACTCTAAATGTCACATCCTCAGCCAACCCCTAATAGACCAATTGACCCAATTCTTCACAGAAGTGGCTCACACACACACACACACACAAGCACACTCCACTCACACACACACACACACACACACACACACACACACACACACACACACACACACATCTTCTTGGGAAACCCCTTTGTATCTTTACCTCTTCCTTTCTGTCTTCCTCTTGCCTGATGGATTTAGCACACTACTCCCAGTGGCGTAAATCTTCCCTTGTCCAGTAAGACTTGTGACCAGACGTTCATTTTACACCAACTACTCCAATCAGCTCATTCCTTGACTTTTTTATTTAACACTTACCATTTTTTTTTTGGTCTAGATTTTGGAATTATTGTGCACAATGTCCATTGGCCCTGAAGAGGAAATAATCCTTGGTCAGTCAGGCTGGGCAGGTTCATAAAGCAAACACACACACAGACACACACACATAAAAACATTCACTGGTCCAAGAGGACTTCCTTATATTGTCCAGTATGTTGATGCAGGAAATCACTTTGATTGATACCCCCTGTTGATCACATTGAAATATTGTATTTTTTAGGAGTTTCTTTGCAACCTGTGCGTTTTTCTTCTGCATGCGTGTTCCTCACAGAATTGAGTTGCCTTTAAGCTCCATCTGCTTTAGCCTTTGCACAGTAAGGGAAAAAAAAAAAAAGGAATTTTATGATGTTGCTTCACAATAAATTTTCCTGTCAGGGAAAGTTAAGTGTTGTTGATCTGCACTTGTTTTTCAGGTATTGCTTGTTAGCTACTTAGAAGATGAATTCTGCAGGTGTTTTCTTCACTCTTTCACTTTTAGATCTATCTGAAAGATGATGAGGCCCATCTGTGTCATTGGACCCCATACTTTCCCAGGTCGGGGATTTCCAATCAAGCAAACGCACATAAAACCCTATCCCCACGGCAGCACCCAAGCACCACCTCTCTTACTCTATGAATGCACTTCCACACATCGCTGTCAGGTCCTTCCTGTTTTCTGAGATATCTGCAGCATGCCTTAACGGAAATGAGTGGTCCTGTCTTTTATTTGACTGCATTGTTTAACCCTTTGGCTGTCCACGCTGCAAGCATTTGGAAGGTGTAGAAGGTGTAGATAGATGTGTTTTGCAGCCAAAACTTGGATCAGTAACTGATACACATTGCCATAAAGTCAACAGTCCTGGGAGAAGTTTGTTTCATTGACATATCTTTGGCATCTGTAAAAGCAGATAAGCTCTGCTTATTAACACTTTTCTGTGTTAGCTTTTACTGGCACTAATAGTGAAAGAAACAATGTGCACAAATCAATGAATGTCTTGTAGTGTTGAAAATTTGAAAAAAGCACTCAATCAATTGCCTTTGCCTCAATGTGTACATGGACAATGTGCTAAGCTGGATGCATTTTTAACATTTAAAACAAACAAAAAATCCACCAAGTGTGTTGAAGTTGAGATTTAAATACAGAAAAAGAAATATGCAGAAAAACATGTTGGTTTTAACCAAAAGCCAAACAAAGTTTTGTCTTGTAGTCTCACATAGACACAGGTTTTGTATGTGGGGCTTCGCCTAACCCTAAGGCATGCTTTGTTTTTGGCCTACCTTTTCACAGAAAACTTTCTGCAGACTAGTTTTTTCCAAGCTAGTTATTTGGAAAGTTGTGAATGATGTGGTGCAACTATTTTTAACTTTTTAAACTCTGGTTCCTTCTGTCTCACTCTTTTTTAGCATCTCTACCTCTGTCTAAATATAGAGAGTTGTCTGCCCACTCATTCTGACAGAGAGGAAATGCTGCCTGTGTGTCAGTTCCTACAGTGCATTAATAGTTTCTGTCAGAAAGTTGAAAACAGAGCATAAGTTTGCACCTCTGTGTGGGTAAGAGTAAATGCTTTTTGTATGTTTGTGTATTTTTATGCATATAGAGTTCAGTACAGAAGACTGTCCAATATATTTTTTTGTCTTGGTTTGTGTGCACAAAAAAGGACAAAGGGAAAAAAAAGAAACAAGCTTTTTAGACATCATGTGCATCTGACACCCTACAAAGATGACTGAGGGTGTAAACAGAGAGATGGAGAGACACGAGATAAAACTGAAAGAGAGACAAGAGTAATTACATTACAGGCAACCGGAAACTTGTGGTCAGCAGCTTTCAGTAGCTGAGGCAGCGCTGTTAAGTCAATGTTTTTGAAAGTACTGCTTTTTTTAGAGGGATCAAGGCTAAATCACATCATACAAATTCCTTTCATTGTGCACATATGGCCTGTGGAATGACCCCATTGCAGTATGTGTGTTGTGTGTGTGTGAGAGGGGAATGAGAGACATTTAAACTGAGAGAGAGCCACTTGACAAGAGTGAAGATTCAAAAAAATGAGGCCTGTCATAAGTCACAAGTAACAAGTAACAATTGATCACTTGGTGGTTGAAAATTTCATCAAAAAGTTGAAATTGATGATTAATATTATGATATTGAGTAATATTGGCTATGGTGAATATGTTTTGGTCTTTATATATTTGTTTTATGGATGTGCAATGCTGTTAGTAGATTTGTAATATGCTGCTGTGAAAAAAAAACTTGAGACAAAATACACATTTGGTGATGTTTGTTAGGCTTTTTTTTTAAATTACTGGTAATCTCTTATTTGATTGTTAATGAAACCAATGATGGATCAAGGAAAGGGCGTGCATTTTGAAACCCCACTAGGAATCCAAATATATTCAGCCTTGAGTCAATCCGAGACAACTAAAACAGGTTGTGACTTTTATGCTTCACAACACCTGCACGTACAAACACTCCCACCCCCCCTCTCTTCTCTTCACCTCCCCCCAAACCCGGCTAACACACACACACAAACACACAAATACACGCACACACAGAGAGCTTATTCCCTGTGCTACCTCATACCCTTTCACAAGAGGAAATGCACACAGCAATGAGTCACCTCTCTCTCTCTCTCTCTCTCTATCTCTCACTGTCTCTCTCTCTCTCTCTCTCTCTCTCTCCCTCTCTCTCTCACTTTATTTCTTTCTCTCTCTCCCTCTCTCTCGCTTGCTTTGCTCTCTCTCTCTCTCCCTCTCTGTCATAGGCTTGTTAGTTTCAGTACAGAGAGCATATTGTGTGGATGTAGACAGACCTGCAGGATAGTTTTGTCCTGCCTGTACAGAAGGGGTAAGTTTATGCAAAGTAATTTATTTACACCCGTTTACGGGATTACATCTGTTATACTTTGACTTTTAAACATTTGATATGTTAAATCGATTAGAATGATGATGACTTTCGGATTTCATTTTATTGGTGGTTAAGAGGTCCACTAAAAAGTTTTAGAAAGTGAAAAACACCTGGCTCCAGCCTGTTTTGGGATGTGCCTCATTTCTATTAATTATAAATTGTAAAGCATTTCTGGTGTTTCTTTTACACTCAGGTTATGATAAGCTTCAAAAGATCTCTATTCGAACAAAAGTGGTCTCATAATAATGAGTTATTAGTCAGTCTTTTGAGAGCGTATTATTAAAGCTTTTATAGGAGTAAATTGAAGTATGATCCACCACCCTTTGTGTTTATAATAAGCCATTTGTGTTTGTAAAAATGCTGCAGCAAATGCAGTTTTATTTGACAAATATCGATAAGTTTTTGTCATGGTTATAATGGTCACATATCACTTATGCAGGAAAGATTGATGATATAAGGGTGATTTCTGTGCAGCAGGTAGATTTGGCCAAATTTTATCAAAAAATGTATTTGTGGAAGGTTTGAGAGGTGACTCATTAACCTCATTAATCTAAGACCTGAGATAAAGCCAGTGACTTGAGGGTTTAGGCAGGTTGGAGCCTTAGGCTACCTTTTAAGAAGGGTTAGTATGGGACTAATGCCCCCTCTGTCACCTTGTCATCATCAGTATATGTTAGTAGATGTGTGTGTATGTGTGTGTGTGTGTGTGTGTGTGTGTGTGTGTGTGTGTGTGTGAGTGTAGATGTTTGAGTTAGTACATTTTTAAAAAACAATCTTTTAACATTACCTCTCAACAGTAGCTACCGTGGCATGAATGTAAGATGGAGGCTCTACATTTCGTATTAACATAAACGAAAAGAGAAGCACGTAGACATGCAGGTAGAAATTATAGAATTGTCAGCCTGCATCTGAACAGAGAGAGTTTTTAAAATAGCCCTATTCAGCATATCTGTGTAATTTTACACTCTGCTGTCAGCAAGCGAAAAAAAAAAAAAAAAGTCTTCACATTTACTGTCAGCCCGCAGAGTGAGAGGCTGATCACCCACTTAATGTTCAACCTCAGATGAGGAGAACTTGACTGACGTTTCCTGATTGGGCTGGTCTTCTTTTTGCTTACAGCAGATAGACCCACGATGCATGTTAGACATGGCCAGCCAGGCCCTGTGGGATAGCTCAAGCAGAGTGTGCAGCATGGAGCCAACAGGTACTCATAAACACTCAGCATCCAGTTTTTGAATATGTGCAGAAAAATGACTCGATCTCACTCTTGAATAAACACTGTTCATCCTGAATACTCATCATACAGTCACATAGTTTCAGGGCTGTTTCTATGCTTATTTCAATACTGAGGAAAACTGATCCATATTTACAACTGAACACCCAACATCTCCTCTTCAGTATCAGCTGGCTGCTCCCCAACAGTACCAGAGCAAGAGCTCTACCGCAGCATCCAGGCTGTGCTGCCCAGGGATACAGACAGTCAGCAACCCCCAGACTGTTTCAACAAAGGTACAGTAGGATCCACTACAACACATTCAAATTGATTAAAGCTATGGGATATGTATTTGTCTTGCTCATGGGTAAAATATGAAATCTTACAAACAACCTCTTCTGATTGCCTGTTCCTAACTTTATTGAAAAGAGTTGTTGAAACAGCTAAAACACCGGCTTTATGATGTTAATGCTATTCAGATTTCACAGTTGTTCAGTATAAACCTGTGGATTTAAATTTACATAACTGACTTAATTTCCCGCTGTAGACTGCATTTGTGTTAATGTTTTTCTGTATCCTAGACTGTTCTTGCTGTAAGCTTTTCCACCCTGAATGAACATTTATTGCCAGTTCTGCTTGAGTTGATCACGCTGTGGGATATTTAGCTGTGTCAGGCTGTTTGGTTGTTAGTCATCGGGCGTGTTTGGATTAGCGGTGTAATGGAGAAAAGTGCGATGTATTTAGCAAGTTTGTATTAATTGTATGGAAATCTTGCATCTGTTAATGGTTTGTGTGTTCATCTGTGTGTGCAGGCATACTGAGATGGACGCTTCATAAGAAGGTTCAAAACAACCCTGACAGCAGCTTATCTCTGGTGTGGGTGCTTATAAAAGAGCTGGAGAAGGTACTTGATCTCAGCAGGGGAACTGTTAATGCTTTTAAACTTTAATGTTAAGTGGTCAAACCTTTGTAAAAAAATTGAGACAGTTGTCTGTTGTTAGACTTCAAAAGAGACACTGAAAATTTTGTGGCTTGCTTGATCTACTTGATTTTACATGAGGAGTTATTATTGGTCATAACTGGCAATTATTTGCTTTAAAAAGTTTGATTAAAAAAACATGAAGGCACTATCTTTACATATAAGAAACAAAATTATTTTAGCATCAGTAGACTAATTGTTTCAGCTGTATAGGCAGTGTACAGTCCAAAGTACAGAGGAGCCCTGATGTGTCTGTGTGTGTGTTTTCTCTGCAGGCTGAGAGATGGGACGCTCGCAAGTGCATCATCCCTCTGCTTCACACACTGATGTATGCCATCATTCAGGTAAATTAGTTCTGCATATTTTGACGATGTGAAAAGTAGCCGCAGACTTTCTTTTTCACACTTTTAAAGACTAATCATTGAAAATAAACACATAGGATTTGTCACCTGATCAATTCCCAGAGCTGCACTAAAATGTAATGTTACTGTCTCCAGTTCTTTTAGTCCTTAATTCGACTGTACCAGCAGATATATGTGATTGAATAAATCTTGTTAGCCTTCTTGGCATCACACACCAACACCTTTAAATAAGTGCAAGAATTTATTTTTTATCCCACGAACAAATGTCAACACGGAACAAGGAAAAATAAATCAACAAGGAAGTGGATATTGAATAGAAGGCTTTTAGAAATGTGCTTTTTTTCATTTCCTCATAGTTAAGCATGAAGAATGTGAACACCATTATTCACCAACCGTAAAAGGAAATGTTCATTTTTTTAAATACCTTTATTGTAACCTGTATGGTGTTTGTGTATGATTATTGATATTCTAGGCAACCTACATTCCAGACGAGCTGTACAAGAGGGTTTACGACTTTTGTAAGAGACTCTTGACCTACCCTCACCCCTACTGCAACGTGGGCCTCAGCTACACGAGACAGATAAAAACTGAACGATTCATTCCAGGTATTTTCCAAATATCAACTTGACACTGAAGTCTAATTTTAAACAAGACTTTCATCCTTCCTCAGGGCTCCAGCTGCCAAATAAGTGTCATCTTTAAACACGCTCATGACTAAAAGATCATAAACACATTGCATGGGAACAACAAGCAGGGGGATGATTATGACAATGATAACTGTAACATGTTTTTATAGGCCTTCTGTCATGATGTTTTGATTGTATGCTTCACTTCACAGAAAGACCAATCCTGCTAACAGGTCTACCAAAACATTATTTATCGATTAGTCATACTGATGACTCTAGAATTATCGGGTCTTATTCATTTTCGAGAAAGGACGGACAAAAGCAGACCACAAATACGCTGTAACTGTAAAAATGTATTATCACCTAAAGCAGAGAGAAAACTCAATCATGACAAATGATGACAGAAGACGACAAATGTTTCCAAAATGCTCATGCCACAGAGGCAGAGAAAATTTGACTGACAGACACCTGCCCATACTATAGACCTTAACTTCCAGTTAGACCAGATGAACCGCCAAAGGGCAATCACTTACAGTAAAGAGGATTATGGTTACAGAGATGTCAAATGAATTGTTCAATCACCAAGTACTTCAGCTAATCTGCATGAGGATTTGCCGCTAGGTACTGTCATTAAGTGCTAGTTTGATCCACAGGTCTCATGTACCAGAGGAGGCTCACAGCAGAGCAGAGACTAAAATCTGAGCACTATCCCTTTCAGGAGAGGTGAGTCATTAGTTAAAAATGTATCACGTCTGGCACAATAAGGCCCTAAGCATATTAGAGATTCACAAAGGCCTTTTTAATTACTGCGTATTGCAAATCCCTGCAGGGTTTTTGTTTTGGCTGACCCAGAAGTCTTCTCTGGTTCTTTGGAACAAGTTCTGTGCAGTGATAGAGACACATCTTCAGCTTCAGGTGGATCTCCAGGTCCTCTGGATCACATGTGCCATGCGGTCCAACACTCCCTTCAGGCTGCTTTGGGAGCAGAGCAGTGCCATGGGCAGAAACTGGCCCAAGCCCTAAAGGTCAGTTAGACTATGCGATACTGTTTGGTTCTGTTCACTAATTGTTTTCTCTTGTTAGTCCTCTATAGTTGTCTTTTGTGGTCAGTGCATTCCATAGTCTTCTATAGTTGTCACTGCTATTATGCTTTGTCTGTTTACTCTCTGAGTTCTTTTTAAGTATTGTTCACTTGCCCACAGGTTTGCCAGGCACATTGTACTGTATTGTAAAAACTTTTTGTTGGACTCAAAAGGTTTTGTAAAATCAATGTGAATGTTTGTTTTTTTTGCGTGTTTGCCATGTTCTCTTTTGACTTTGAGCCACACACAAAATCTCCTGATTTACTCATTGTTTTTTTGTCTTCTTTAAATATGACTTTAGACTTGATTTTGAGCTACACTAATCTCATAAAAAAGTTTTCCCACAATTGTTTTTTTCAGTAAATGTCCCCTGCCAAGGCTAATGTGGGCAGATGTTACCGCCAACAGAGTTGCAGCTGTATAAGATTTTCACAGTATGGAAAATCATGGAGTTCAAGAGCTGTCTGACATAATATGGCCTAAATAGTGGATGGGAAAATATATACTGTATTTAAACCATAAATTTTACTGAGATGGCTCTTATGCCGCCCCATTTGATTAAATGTGCCATTTTCTAATCTCTTTTTTTTGTTTTTGCTTTATATGTTGCAGCCACTTGGAGGAAGCTCATTTCTTGTTATATGCCAGAATTTCTGAATCTGTATCAGAATTTCCTAAAAAGGAAGCAAGTAGACTTTGCAAGCAAAAAAACCTCTTTCAGTTCACTAATGTGGCTTCGAGCTGCAGGCTTTAATCAATAGATGATTTATGCACTAACTAACTTTTTCACATGATACCTCCTACCTCAGCCAGGCTGACTTGCATATGAAAAACTGTAAGAATAGACAAAGATCTGTACATCGTACAGGACAATCAACACCGTCAATGTGGATTAAAATTGTATTTTGTTGACAATTTTGTCAAAATTTTGTTGTTCTTTCATGGACACCCATGGACTTTGTATGCTAACATTTCACACGTGCTTAGAAAAAAATCTCTCAATATTATTCTCTTGTCTTTAGTCATGTCCAGTCTAAAAAGAACTGATCAAATCTGTTTTTTGAGACTATTGCGCAACATCTTTGTTTCTGAGCAATACTTCAGATTTTCCCCATTAAGTTCATGTTTGTGGTTGCTAACTGTTGCCTCATGTGTTGAGGTAAACGACCTCTTTGTTACATGAAAGCACATGTATGGCCGCTACATGCAGAACATGTTGGGAGATTTTAAGTGGATTACTTTAAGTATTTATCAGGTTGACTTTTACCCCAAGAATAGCATTAGTTGGATGAGGAGTTTGGTGATGGCAGTACTTTTTTATTTCTTTGTTTTTTTAATGTTTTACGCCCATACTTAAAAAATGGTGTCACAGTCCCCGCCACATATGTACGTGTCATATGAAGCATCCTGAATGAAGGTCTGTTGTCTTTGAGCTGAGTGGTCTCTTGGCACTGCGCCTAAAGTAACACCTCAGCAGGATACACAACAGCAGACACACGCACTTGTGCCACCGACCTCTCTCCTCTTTGCTATTAATACAGTCTCTGTGTGTATTTATCTTCCTGTGTGCATGTGTGTTTATCCATATGTGTTTGTGTGTGTTTTACACAGGACATGGGTCAAGACGTTGAGTCGTACTTTCAGGATGTGTCAGCTATTCTAGAGCAAAGCTCAGAGGAGGGCTGCAGAGGGGAGAGGGGAGCGCTAAGGTGCCGTCTTCAGCAGCTGTACAGCGAGATTGTCGCCGACACCGACTCAGGTAGGAGCTCTGTAGAGGAAATGCAGCAAAACCCCTTCAAGTGTCTCTTAGGTGCAGCTGCTCCGTCTCACACATAAATGGCTGGTTAAGTTGAACATCAGCAAAGGAAGAAGAACCACAAGAACCACTGTCACAGCTGTTTATGTAACTGACATGGAAATTGAACAGTAAAAGTAAACATGAGATGATGTTGCTGTGTTTGATTAAGTTCTAGTGATCTCTAGGGCCTTTTTCATTAAACTGTTCAGCATGCACAGTTTGAAATTAGTTCCACATTGCAGTTCAAAAATGATTGTCACTTCCTTCATGGATTTTAAGGATGACTGCTGTTGTTTTGATAAGTTAAAACAACGGGTCAAAATGAATGGGAGTGGTGTTTTCTAATGACTCTCTCTGCATTTTGTAGAGGCTCACACTCAAGCTAACTAAGGTACCTCACTGTAAGCTAGTACAATGATGTTCATTGGGCTGTTTTAAGAACGAGCTGTCAGTGATGGACATGTTTTCTGTGTCACCAAGGCCTGATACGCCAGCTGTAGCTTTGATCAAAAAGAGTGGACTTGTCTCTACTGGTTTCCTCCACAGCCAAATCAGTCTAGTCAGTTGTCTGTATTTTTAAAATTTTACGGATATCTATTTCTATGACATCCACTCTTTTTCAATCTATTATCATGTCAGTGACCCGTCTAATGAACCTGCTCCTTCCTCATCCCAGCTGGGAGGTTGAGAGACAGACAACAGTGTTTGCAGAGAGGAAGTCATGGGGTTGTTTTGTTTTGAGTGTCATTGTGACGGTTTTGGTCTCTTCCTATCACTCTTCCCCCACGTGTGTGTGTTGCAGAACCATTGTCCAGTGGACCACTGCATGATTGCCCTCTTCCTAACCCAGAGATGAGCTTCCGTCTGTGGACAGATGACCTTGATATCTGTGAGTGGCGCTGGACACTGTGGTGGTGGTGGTGGTGGTGGGGGGTGGGGTGGTGGTGGGGGGGTCGAGGGGAAGTTGTTTACTCCATTCAGTCAATTTGAATTATTATCTGATATGATTTTTTTGGTATTTTTTACCTTAAGCTAAAATTAGCAAGGTGAAGAAACCTGGATTAAAGGAAAATGTACTTTAAAATACAGTTGTATGCATGTAGTGGGAACAATTCCTCTATCTTCATATCATAATTTACCCATAACATTTTCTGTAGTTATCAAAAACATGTTTAATAATCAAAGACAAAGAGTTGTTTTCCCCAAGAAGCAGTTTTGCACAGTTGTTAAATACTGTATAAATTCTGTGTAGCTTGATGTCACAAAGCTGCCATGGTAACCTGTCACACATGACTTAAGTAGAAGTGTGAGGCAGTTACTGTGCAAACATCATTGAAAAATGAACTAAGTGCCACAGTCTGTCATACATGGAATCATTTAGTGTAATAAACCAATTTAATTGAACAGATTTTGATTGGATCAGTGAAGCTGTGACTGAGACTCTGTGTGTACAGTCATTCAGTAATGTTGTAAATCACTAATGTTTTATCAGTGTGAAGCTTTTATGACATCATATGATTTTTAAGAGAAGAGTTAAAGAGTAACCTTCTGTCCTTTATCATATAACTGTCTAAAATCACACTTTGCTATAAATAAAGGGGGGTGACTAAAGCGTATGCACTGTATGTTGTGCTGCATAACAAAGCATTATTTGTAAGTCTTTAAAGAAAAAAAGATGGGTCTGAAAAGGGGCTAAAAGCACCACTACTCTCTGGCACACTTGGCGCAGGGCACGTTGTGCAGGGGTTTTAATTTATTCAGGGCAGTTTCCAGGTCAACCTTTGCCGCCTTGTTCCAGGAGCAGCAGAGGTATCCTGCTTTGCCCCGCCCAATGAGCCACTGGTGCACAGCGGGTAGCCCTATCAGCTGTGTAGAATCATCTCATCAATTCATGGGTGTTTCTTTGGTCGAAAATGCATGAGAATCTGCTCTCATTCCCTTTAAAGACTGGTTGCGCCGTGTGCCAGTGGTGCAGGCGTATTGCTATCGTACACCCGGCACAAACTAAACAGACAGCTGAACTACAAGGATTTATTTATTTATTCATTCATTCATTCATTCATTCATTCATTCATTTATTCATTCATTCATTCATTCGGCTGGACAGGGACAACGCTCAATAAATGTATTGTGTCAGACAGCTCTCGGCTAATTCCCCACTTAAGTCAAATTGTTTAGTAAGCAAACATTTCCATGTTTTGTCATATCTATTTCTACAATATATTTTCGCCTGCACAGGCAAACGTGTACATACACACGGGTGTACGATAGCAATGAGATCTGCACCACTGGCGAACCGCGTTTGCGCCAGGTGTACGACAGGGCCCCAGGTCTATCTGACGCTCACATATGTATGGCTGAATATTTAAATTCCTCCTAAGTTTACTATGACCCTTCTTGATGGCTACTGCTCTTTTTACATAAAGTAATTGGACAGGATTTAATGTAGTTCCAGACAGCTAGAGACCAAAGGTCTCATTTTCAGGGGTAATTTTACACCAAGTGCTTCCTTGCTTGTGGATCTGGTCTGTTTAGGATGAGGCATATGTTTGCATGCACACTATGCTATTTTTTTATTCTACTTTGCTCCACTTCTGAATCACATGTAAGAGAACTTTAAAATATTGACAGGGCGGGAAGTGTTCAAGTGGTTTCGGTCCAGCTCCGTGTCGGATCAGTTCTCCCTCTGCCAGGAGCCAGAGGACTTTGAGCTCGACGAGTCTCCCAGCGACCTGATGCCACCTGACATGACTCGCTTCTCAGTCATGTCTAATGACAGCGGCATTGAAAGAGACCTGCCCCCGGGTGCTGATCCCACCGCGTTGATATCTCTGGACAGTATCAGCATTAGTGCACCATGGGAAAAATGCAAAAGGTAAATCTAATACCTATTTTTTTGCATTCCTTTGAGGCCCACTGCTAGTTTGCTTCATTTCCAGTCTTTGTGGTAAAATGCACATAGGTCAGTCAGTTGCCAAAGCAAATCTTAAATTTTAAGATTTTTTGAGACAGTGTTTTCCATATAAATTATCAGGAAGATGCTCAAAATTTATTCAAAGAAAATAAGGGCATCCTCATAAAAAAAACGTGCTGTTGAGCATTGGATTTAAGAGGAAACTCACACAAAAATGTAAGAGTTGTTTGATGGCTACATAAATGACACTCATCATGGGATCTTTTGCAGTGCTTGTTTTGGTTTGTGAGTCTTGCATGATTTTGAAAAGATTAAGACTCCAAGAGTCAAACTTCTCCTTATTTCAGTGAATCAGACATTTCGAAGCTGTCACGGCGTGGATGCATCAGGTTAAGGCCATCTATGAAGGACAGTATGGTGCTGATGCAGGACACCCTTGAGGACCACGCAAGCCTTGCAGGAGGGAGAAATGGTGGGAGGGGAGGAGCACGAGGGGAAACTCTGCAGAGGCGGGCAGGAAACAACGCGATGCAGAACTCCTTCCCCAAGCAGCAGAGACACTTTACTGCCAGGATAGTCGCCATGGGGGATGACAGGGTACTGGGCCGCCTGGCCAAGGCCTACTACCTCTTAAGGTCAGAGACCAGACAGTGGCTTGAGGTTGTGTGTGACTGGTTGTGATTACAAATACTATAGTATGATTTTCATAATGATGGTGGACATTATTTTTATTACAGTAACAAGTAGACAGATTTCACATTTTTAAACCTAATTCTTTCTTAGATGGAGGCCAACGCTGTCAAAAAACCCACTTTAAATGTTAAAAGGATCTAATGTGGAAATCAAAACTTTTTTGCTGGCATTGTCAAATTACTCAGTCAAGCGTGCTCACACTACATGCTTCCTCACGCATTTTGGTTTGTCTTTGCAGGAAAAGGGAAGCACGGAGACTTTTTCTTACAACGAAAGTCAGCCTCCAGTTTTACTACATCCCTGTTTGCAGGGCTGTATCTCCCATCTCCTCTAGCAAGGTAAGCCAACTTCCTCTTGCCAACACACCACCAGCTTGTTATTGTGTGAAAGTCACTTAACTTGTAGAGATAAGAGGATGCCTGCTGTTGCAACACAAGATCAGTATGTAAAATCAACTGTTACAATGTTCCCATTGTATGTTTATTTTAGCAACAGTGTAGTGATAGTGGTCAGTCAGATAGTGATAGTATGGAAAATGCTAAGTAATGGGGTGATGAGATCCAACTTACCAAAGACGGACTGTGTTTTTTCATTATTATTATTAATTGGTTAAAAAACTTACAGGATAATTAAAATGAGACAGAACTGCATAAATGTATATTCTCAAAAATGAACATCTGTTGACTGTTTTGTTTTTGCATCTTTCTTTATGTCAAGTTCATAAATAAAAACTCAGCGGCTCTACAGCCAGGTTATGTGTAATTTTTTGATTATCATTTATTATTATAAAGGAAATTACTATGTGATTATTATTTTTTTTCTCTTTTTTTATGTTGTGAAAAATTAGAATTTAATGTTTTTCCAACGGTATTTTTTCCACAACCCCTTTTTTTAACAGTCCTGACATTTTTGCTCCACATAAATTACATATGCCTTGGTAAAAGAAGTGTAATTTTCATTCAGCAACACATAATCTCTTTCATTACTTGCTATCCACCCTTAAGCACACAGGACAGCAAGACTTCTCACTGCAGACACACCTCTCATATGAGGTAAACCATGCTTTCATGGTAGTTTTCCCTGCAAATATACAGCTCTGGGTGCCAAAAGCATAAAAAAAACAGTCAAACAATCAACTTCTTTTGGTGATTGAGTTTAAATTATGGGAAAGAAAACACCTTCAGACTTCAGAATGCTGCTACGCCAAATATGATGGTTTTTTTCTTTTTGGTTTTACTTTCATGTTCCTTTTTCTAGGAAAATTTCCATCAATCCAAGGGAAATCCCTGCACTCTCGGTTCCTACTTGAGCATGGTGGACCCATGGTATGACTGTAACATCAAGAGTTTAGGCTCCATGATTCCCAAACTCGCTGAGATGGTATGATACAATTTTAAACAATCTTAAAGAGAAACACTTTTTTCACATAAGGTTTATGTAAGATAGAGTTTAAGTTTGAGTGACTCGAAAGAGAGAGAAGAACCAGATAAAGAAAAGATTTGATTCTCTTCCACTGTGAGGTATCTTTCCTCGTCCTAAGGATTTACAAACACATGAAACGTCATCACAATAGTGCATCCTATTTAGTTAACATATGTGCTATTCTCTGCATAAGCTGATAACACAGGGGGTTTCATTGCTAACTACAAGAAAAACAGTGTTGATTTCACTGAAACCAGGGTCAAAAAAGATCCTTACACCCTTGAAGAAGAGATAGAAATACCATAAAATTAAACATACAAAGAAAACTGCAAAAAGAACAAATTGAATGTAATAGTATATATCAAAGAGAAGATGCATTACTTGAGAATTATGAAAGTTTGTTTTGTTTTAGGAAAGTTGAGTGTTTAACTCCTTTAAGTTCTTTGTTTCCTCTAAACACTCAATTAAATTAAATGTGCTTTCAAATAAAAAGCCTTTTCTCTATGTATTTTCTAATCCCTTCAAACTCCACTTTCTTTTATAACTTCTACTTACACAAAAAAAGGTAATTGGAAAAAAAACCACAGTAAATTCTAAATCACTTTTAAATTTACGGCAGAGCAACCACTGTTACTAAAATCACTCTTGACTCACTATTGAGCACAGACATTACCAAGAACTGCATGTTATTATGAAAGAAGCAGCTGACCTTTTCACAACTCACCGTTTCACTTGACACCAAAAAAAGTTTTTGCTAAGCTAACCCTAACCCTGATGCAGACAAAGGTGTGAATCTCACGCATCTTATCTTCTGTAGCAAAAGGCCAACTCAGGAAGACCAAAAGACCCCTTCATGTCTGACGTCATTTCCTACTATGTTCGCACAGGCCAGCAGCCTGTCTACTTCAACATCTACTTTGTTAAGGTAGTGTGACTCATTTAATGTGAAGGCTTATGTGTCGTCTCTAAGCAAAAGCATACTTTTTACACAAAAATATTCACGTTACTTTTCTTGAAAACTTTTTGTTTTCCAACAGATCACATTCACCAGAGTGCCAAAGGATCCTGTGGAAGATGTGTTCCTTACCCATCTGGAAGTGGATTTTCCTGAGCTCAGACAAGTCTCAGCGTCAGTTAGAGGTGACTTGGACATATACTTGTTTCTCCAAAGTTTTCTTTGTATGTCATTGCATGTTGGTGTGGCAAACAAGTGTAACAGCATTCCTGTGTCTCAAACAGATAAACAGAAGAAAAGCTCAGGGGAGGTATACGGAGCTGATATCTCAGTAAATTACAGGAAAGTAAGTTGCATTTTTAAGATTCATTTTTACATTATTAGGTCACTGGCATGTATCACTGTAGCCAAATGCCTTGTTAGTTATTGGAAGAATTGCACAGCAATTTCTGTTTCAGATTGGTGTGTGTGATGCCTTTGTGTGAGTGCATAACCTCTGATACTTGCATGCTCTGTTTGTATTCGTGTGTGTCTAGGTGACCTTAAGCGGTCGTGACATTGATGAGGGATTGTCAGTCAGAACGTCAGGTGTTCAGATCAATGCTATTCCCTTAAATGAAGCAGAAGGTTCAGTATTATCTCTATCATACTTGGTATTTTATACTTTCAAGTAGTTGAAGTTCAAAGACCCTCTGGTTGTTTTTATATTTAATGTTTTTTTCTTTTTCTTTTTCTCTCCTTTATTTTCTTCACCTTCTTCTCTTAGATCTAAACTGTTTGACACTCAGGATGAATGAATATCTGACAAAAACTAAAAACACTGTGGTGAGTCTTGGTATTATCTCAGATTTGTTAAATACTCAGATATCCCTGGTGGATTTTTCTTGTAAAGATTATTTATGTTAAAACCACTCATGGAGGGTAAAAGGTTTGTACAACAATAAATCCTTGTACTCCTTGAAATTTTCAGGAGTCAAAGATTCGGACGAGCAGCATTGCACTTTGCACTTCGAAGAGTCGGCCTTTCACTGTTACACTGGACAGAGATGGTCACAGGACCTACAGTGATGTGCAGTGGTAAGAGAGTCCAGGCTCAGCTACACTGTAAATGACTTAATTTTTACACCACTGAATAAAGGTTACATAAGTGTCTTGTATTTTATTGGTTACAAAAAATTACACAATGTCAACTGCCATCAAAGCAGATCACAGGCATCTCCACCAGCAAAGGTGGGTTCTCAAATGGAGTTGTGCAGTTTGTGTTTGAAGTAGCTTGGTTGGGGTCGAGTTGATTCAAATAGATTTTTTTCCTGTCTGAAAATTTAAACAAATAGCTAAGAAAACCTATTTATGTACTTTGTAATTTGTCCCTTAAACAGAGACTCAGAGAATCTGCACCTGTTATCTTTGTGATCCAAATTGATGTCTGTTTTCTGAACATCTTTGTGCTGTAGCATCCAGATCGCCCCGTGTCTTGATCCTGGATATCGCGTCCAGAAAACCATGAGGTCTAAACTCAAGTTGGGAGAGGACAAAGAGGCTGGGCTGAGCAAATACATGAACAAAGGACTTCCTCTACCCATCAACACGTTTGCTGGCATCATCACCTGACGTTATGGAGTTTCCCTGCAGAGAAACTTGAAAATCAAGACCATGAATGCTGGGATTTTGATAATGGGCTACCTTAAATAAGAGTCGAATCTGACACATGGAAGGACAAAAAGATCGACTGTGACTCATACTGAGCTGCTCCTGAAACCGAAATGTTTCACTTCTGATAGTCGTGACCACCTGCCATGTGTGGCAAATGACTTCAGAGCAAAAGTAATTTATGGTCAAATGCAACACACACACAGAGAGTGTGACTTCTGCAGTCAATGACATTATCAGTCACTTTCTTTTACAGTAACAGGAACAAAATGTCATTAGACTGCAGGGTATAAGGAACTCCAGTGTTTCACTCTTCTCGAGTGAAATACTGTACATACTTTAAGACATTCAGTATATACGTGTAGAATGGAACAAATACTGCTTATGACACTGGAGGGGCCTGAAAAAAAAGTTAGTAAAGGTATTTATCTTAATACCTTGAAGCTTTTTCAGGACTGCTGACAACTGGATCACTAATCATGTGACGTTTTCATAAAAACTCCACAGGCAATCTGGAAACTCTGATCCGAAGCTTGATTAGAAAAGTTTTTCTGCTTCATAGACACACTACCTTTTTCTGCCTCCTATGCACACACACACACACTCACACAGACTCATAGAGCACATACACACATAGTGACTCCCCTGGCCTGTCAGCCCCTGGAACATGCAGGTAGTGGAAAAACTGGTACGAAGACAGGTGACAGTAAGCTATTGTCTTTGTCTTTGCTGAATTATTCAAAAACTTTTTTAAAATTCCATTACGTGATAGATAATGTACGCTGTAAGTTGAAAGTGCAAACGTTCTGGAAATCTTCTAGAACAACAGTATGATCTGACAGAAGCTATAGCCATGTGCAATGTCAGAAATTACTAAAGAACAAAAGGCAACTTTCATGTTTTTACAATATCAAACATACACAATTATTATGCAAAGCTACTTGTAAAGTAGCTGTTAGACTCCAGACAACTGATTATGTCAATCAACCACATGTGCGAGGTTCTGTTAAACACGCTTAATAAGCAATACAAGGAGCTACACTTGAGGACACTCAAAAGTGAAACTTGCACACGTTAACCTTTTTAAGCCTTGACGTGTTAGAATCACATCTGTCACTGCTGTTTGTTATAGTAGAAAATGATTAGCTGCATGTATTTGCACTAAAACTGCTGAGGGATTTAATTTGGTCAATTTTCTTGTGGGATGTTTTAAGCAAAAGTGAAGCAACTGTTTGTAATGCATGTGATCTGATTTACTTGTGCAATTAACTCATTGTAAGTCATAAATAAGTTATTAAGGGTAATTATAGACATAAATAAACTTTTTGTTTAAATGTCATTTCTGGAAAAGAAAGGCTTTTTTTAAAAATTTATGCTACACAACCTCATCCTGTAAAATATCCATATTATTAGATTACACACTCAAAGGCAGCTCAGGGGCTTGTTTCTGAGCAGTCCTGGAGGTATGATCTCTACAACTCAAGCTTAAAGAAATGGAAGTGATATGCTATTGGTTTGCACAGCATAAAACCATGTAAGTGTGTGTGTCTATGTGTCTGCTGGCATGCCAGGGAAAAATCATGAGCTGAAAATTCATGATAAATTTTGCACATTACTTTTTATCTAATTTCATTTATAAATAATGCCATTATTATCAAAATGTAATTTTGTTAATAAATGATTGTTTGAATGTTTTGTAAAACATAGTGATTGTGCATTATAATAAATGTAGTTAATAGTCTATCTGCCAGAATCTACGTTTTTTTCCTCCACGTAAACCACCATGTTGCTTTCATAGTTTCCTATGCTGTACGTGACTCTGATAGCCACCAGATGGCGCTGTTTAGTCGCTACCTAACCATCTTGAGCGTTGGTTGACATGGAGTGACTCTTTTGAGCCGCGCACACTCAGCGGCATCTGCCAGAGCTGGTGTGAACCGCTGGATCATGAAGCTCTCTGCCTCTACAGGTTGGTTACTGACACTGACTCAATGAGACACGGCAGCAAACCGACACTGCAAGACCCTCCCCTGTAGTTGTGTCCCAGCCACTGCAACTGGAGGTGCAGGGAAGGGAGAAGAGCAGCTGCTGGCGCGATGGAGAAGAAGAGGCAAGGATCTCCTCATCGATACGGTTCACTGGAGCGCACAGAATGGACCAAAGACACCTACAAACCAGGTTAATTTAGTATTATTTTGCTACTTGTGGGTGAATTGACTGATTTAAAAGATAAACAACTCATTTCTCTTAATGTGCCACTGCATCATTGCTACAGGGAATTACAGTGTCTTTGATAAAGTGAGTAGTCAATTTGTTACGACCCCAATTTGTTCCTGCGGTGTTTATTTTACATCCTGTGGCTTTAACATCATATTCCTGCAGTCTTTTGTAGGTTTATGTTCTATCTAGTCCCTCTAAAATGCATCTCAGGAGAACTGTGGTTTGTTTTCTGTTTTTTTTTGTTTGTTTTTTTTTTGTTTTTTTTTACTGATTAGCTTGGTCCTTTTCATAGCTGATAGAACCAATCAATGTATTTTTTCCTGTTGCAGCACAGGCAGCAGCTCTGAAATGTCAAGAATCCACAGGTGGCTGCTCTGCTGTGTGTGTGTGTGTGTGTGTGTGTGTATGTGTGTGTGCTTGTTTGTTTGTTTGTTTATTTGAGTGCGCAACTCAAATGATGAAAAATTACCCATGTGGGACTCTCCAGGACAGTTGGAGCATCTCACCGTTCAATAGACTATTAAGTCTGGAGTCACTGAAGCTCTTTATTGCATATAACTGTAGAGCTCCACACAGAAATAATGCTCCTCAAAGGCCTGCAAATAACAACTGCTTTGATTACTGATGGAGCTTTATTTTTTCAGTGAAGTGCTTGGCCTTTGAAATGTCAGACAATTGAGAAAAATGTCCATCATGATTTCCAAAAAATGTCTTTTTAGTGTCCCTTTTTGCTCAACCAACCGTTCAAAACCCCAAAGTAATTTGGTTCTATAATTTATAAATCAGAAAGAAGCTGCAAAACCTCACACTGGAGAAGCAGGATATTAGACATTTTTTACACAAATTAAAAATGTCAAATCGTAACAAACTATCAAAGGAATTGCTAATTAAATATCATGTCAGTTCTCTTTCTCAATACTGCTGATGTTCATTAATTTTTCATAAATTATAATTGTGTCAATTATGCTTATGTTAACATCATGTTTTCAAGTCTTCATTGGTTTGACAAACTCCTCTTTTACTCCTCTCAGCTCCTTCTCCTCATCCCTTTTCCTCTTCCTCCTCCTCCACTTCTGCCTCCTGGTCCCTCATCTGGCTGATCTGTCTGTCAGCATGCTGTTCTACCTCATTAGGAGTAAAGCACATTGTGGTGGTGTTAAAAGAGAGGGATGTAGTCAGAGCTTAGACTGTTAATGGAGCTCATGATGTAATCCACATCATCAGGGGCTTGGATAAAGATAGAAGGGGGCGCAGGGGTTGAGGAGGTACGAGGTGAAATGAGGAAACGCTAAACTGCTAGAGAGTGAGAAAGGGCAGAAAGTGTAAAGGAGGGAACATTTCAGAGAGGCCTGGCGATGAGTCATAACTGCTCAGTGGCAGAATAACCTGTCAGCGAGAGCCTCTGCAGCAGAACATGTTGTCTCTAACCATGAAAGAATATGCTCAACAACGCTGACGATATCATGTCGCGCATATTAACAGACCTGAAGTCAGCTCACAATCCACTGTCTCAGTCAGCTTCAGAGTCGTTGAAACTTGTCATAGCTTTTTGGATCTGCAGTTCTGCTAGCGGCTGATATGTGATGTTTTGTCAGAAGATCCTGTCATTTTAGACCCGACATTTCATCTGCTTTATGAGTCGGAGTGTTCTTGCTGTTCAGTCATCATTCAGTAGCTTTACACCTGCAATGTAATGAGTGTTGATACAGTGTGCAATTTCTGACAAGAATACAAAGAGTGACAGAGGGGCTTTTTGTGTCTTTCTTTCATTTTTAGTTTCTTACTCACAGGTGCAAACGGACACACACACACACACCCACACACACACACACACAGACCCAGTCAGTGCAGACTACGACTTCCTGTTTATCTTGTGAAATGTGCATATTTTTTCTGCCTAAACTTACAATAGTCCGACTAGTTTCCTTCTAAATCAGCATGAATTGTCAGACATAAATTTGATTTTGGACATGTTTTCTAATTCTTATGCATTCCTTTACCATGACAGCAATAAGTCTGTGTTCATGTTATGAATCATATGTTAGAATCCTAAGAGACCTTTTTAACAGCAGACATTTACTTGCTGACAGACTCTTCACAGAAGAAAAGAACAAATGGACATAAATTATTGACAAGGTCTCCTTCCTTGCAGTTAATTAACAGTTATTTATACATCTGGAAAGGATGAATATATCTGGAAAGTATTAAGTTCAGATAAATTATACATCTTCACCTAAATAAGTCAGTTAGACTAAATGAGTCGATTTGATATTTATTCATTTATATGCTTTAAAATAAAATCAGAGTTAGTACAGCTTTGTTACTTTTGCTGTTATTTGTCATAGTAACGGAGTACAGAGCGTCAGTGTGAAGATGTTTTTCTGTAAATCAGGATCCTGTTTCTGACTGTCACACAAAGCAGAATGCAGTTTTAGACCCTCAGAGAAAGATTCAATGCCAGCAGAGATTTGACTCCATGTAAACCAACATTTACAGCAAGCAAGGTTAATGCTTCCTATGGTGCTTTTACTTCTACCCTGAAGTCATACAACTGCAGTTTGAAATATTCCAGTGCACCTTCATTGTGCCTTTTTTCATGCTTGTGCAGAAGACGCATCTTCACAGCACTCTGATCCCAGTCAGCTCCCATCTCACCCGAGGCCAAATGTGACTCAAATAGGGATCATACTCACTCCAACTGCACTAAGTGATGCTGTGTGAATTTATTGAGAACGAAAAGGCCACAGACTGTCTGTCAGTGGTGTTACTTATCTTCCTGATGTGGTCCATCTTTGGCCCCGTACTGTGCAGCTCACTCTGGGAAAGTATCAGTAATCCATTACTGCTAAATGGACCAATTAAGAAACAGCCTGTGGTGAATTCCTTCAGGTGCAGAGTTGCACCTGTTACTGCAGGGCTTTGACTGTCTACCTTTAAGGTCAACAATATTTGTATCTCAGTGTAAACTTAATATATTAATATATTTCATATATTTTGTTTATTTTCATGTGCATGGTTAAAGTAATTGTTCTTTAAGAAGGTGGTTACAGTGAAATGTCTGATGTGCTGGGGTATCTGACTCTTGTGCAGCGGCTCACAGCGCTTCGTGGCTTCACTGTGTGAAATGTTTTGATGTCATTTCAGACCACACAAACATTTATAGACACCGTGTGAAGGATTCATTTAAAAACCTGGGAGGCTTATTTCCTGGTCTGACCCAACAACCTAGGTTTTATGTAATTAATCAGAGTGTGTGTGTGTGTGTGTGTGTGTGTGTGTGTGTGTGTGTGTGTGTGTGTGTGTGTGTGTGTGTGTGTGAAAGAAAGAAAGAGGGAGTCAGACGGATA
>JAQMCX010000043.1:17999334-18032380 GCA_029814765.1 Acanthurus leucopareius | reverse complement strand
GTGTGTGTGTGTGTGTGTGTGTGTGTGTGTGTGTGTGTGTGTGTGTGTGTGTGTGTGTGTGTGTGTGTGTGTGAAAGTAAGAAAAGGGCAGAGGGAGGGAGAGAGAGAGAGCAGCCGTGTGAAATGTGCCATTCACTGACACACGGTCATTCAGCTGTAGTGCTCTGCTCCCCAACAAGCAGCAGTTTTAAAGTACTATACATCAGCTGCAGCTGCTAATGCAGTTACTAATACAGAAGATTAATGTGCAGTTATTGTTCTGCGGTGGCAAACTGGATCATTTTTAAAAGCTTTTTAGTGTGTATGTGTCTGTTTTTCTCTCTTTGTCAGTGTGCTGTTATCTCCCTTTAACAAAGAAACGCATTAAGATCTTGTCTTTTTAACACTCAGCAAGTATAAATGCTGTCCCTCACTCTGTTTTTCTCTTTCTGTATCCCTCAGAGGATGACGTGGTGTCCATGGCTGACTCCACCATCACTGTGGATGACATTGAGGGGGAGCTCTTTAAGATTGAGAGGATCAGGGACATCCTGGTCAGGAGGGAGTCAGAGCTCAGATACATGTGAGTGACTTAACAACACCAGTGCCTTTCTTCTTTCTTTAGCTCATGCTGCCAACTGCAACTCAGTCCACTGATAAAAGTGCATTCCCAGCACAGAGTTTTGGTTGTCATTCAGCAAGATGGAGAGTGTTGGTGTATTAAAGGTGGGAAGCATGTAAGCGGCTTTCACATGGGAGGGTGTAGTTTGCAACCTGTCACAAATGTGACCCTAAACCTAAACCTAAACCTTAAATATGATCTTTCCCTAACCTTTACCATGGATTACCCATAATCCATTGCCACAACACAATGAGTCCAGTAGCACCTCACAGCAGTAAAGCCTCTATCTAAAAGCCCTTAGGCTTTTGCTTTTACAGAGCAGTTCAAATAATTTAAGCCACTTTTTCATTCAAGAGCATGACTTTATTTCAAACGCTCCATGTCTCCCCTCATTTCTCTCCATCACACCTCAAGCTGGTCCCATTAAAAATTCAGTGGCTTTACCTTCACTTCCGCCAAAGGCTAACAAATGCATATTTATTCGTCTACTCCTCTGATTGACATTAACACTGCTCAGACAGCTTTGGGGATGTGAGAAGTAACAAGCACAAGCAAAGCAGATAAAGTCAGAGAATGAAAGACTGGAGGGAGGGAGGTAAAGAAAATTGAGTCACAATTTGAAGCTTTTTTTTCCACCAAGCCATCCACAAACCAACAAAACTGCAAGATGTGTTTTCTTCTGGTGAGTTAAGTAAAGCGTATCATTTGTACTGAGACCTCAAGGCCATTTCTCCACCTACACGGCTGTGGAGAGCATCTTAACAGGACAGGTAGACAAGGCGCGGTGTCGGCCAGGCTCTCGCTCTGTCGACGCCAATTAATGTGTGTGATGTTGGGGTGATTTTTTCGTCTGACCCTGTGAGTGCCTGCATGAGTGACTTTTATGTGAGTATCACTTAAAAAGGCTCAGTTGCGGTAGTGCTGAGGTTTGTGAGGTCCAGGAGAAAAAGCACATGGAGTTCTCCATCACACCCCCAACGTCAGTAATGGTGCCCTGACCTGAATGATTATAGATAGAGAAAGAGAGTGATGCAGGCAGAGTGACAGCTATGAAAGATATCAAAAAAAAAAATGTTATCTCCTGTGTGGAATAGCCTTGAAGACCAAGATCAATCTTTTTTTTTTTGAATTTCATTTTATATACCAGCAGAATGAAGATTGCACTCCTTGCTAGTCTATAAAGTAGAGAATAACTTGATATGCAGCGCGTGTGTGTTTGTGTGTGTTTCTTTTGTTCCCTCATGCCTGTGCAGGATGGATGACATTCAGCTCTGCAAAGAGATCACTCGTCTGAAAAAGGAGCTGCACAAACTCGTGTCCATACCAGGTAGGCTTTGAACATTGATTTTGGAATGTAACTAAATTAGCTTCCTTTCCGGTGTTTTCATGAGAATATTGATGCTGTTACTACAGCTGTAAACCAGATAAGATGCTACAGTCAGCAGATGATAGAGTGCCACTGGGGTGACCCATTTCTGTGGCATAACCATGAAGTTAGAATCGTCCTTGCTTCCTTGACAAAGGGTCAATAAGATTTTTCCACTGACTTTAAGATAATTAAAAAAAATAAGAATCTCATTTTGGGCCTCTAACCAAAAACCATAAACAATGCCAATTTTCCTTTTTCAGGTTTCAGAACTCCTGTTACACTCTGTTCCATCTAGCTTGATGCTAGCTTAGTTTAGCATAAATACTTAAAATAAGGGGACAACAACGCACTTGGATGTCTGTAACTTATTAATTAACTTGTTCTAAAAAAAATCCTCACACAAACAGAAAGGAAGCAATGAATTTGACAATGTTGCTCCTGTTTCACATTTGTAAAATTATATTAAAAGAGCAAAATACAGTGTGTTTTAGAGGTGATGGTTTGTGTGTTTTCTTAACTTTGAACATTCAGTCTTCATGCTAAGCTAAGCCTAACACCCCCTGGCTTCATCATTGTATTAACCAAACAAACACTACACAGTCCAATGCTTTGTGTTGCAGATAACGATAAGTCCAATGAGGACAGGCAGAAGGAAGAAGAGTTCCTGCAGCAGATCCACAAACTGGTGGAAACTAGAGATTTCCTGGTGGACGATGTGGAGTTCGAACGTCTCAGGTGTGTTTCTGTCTCTGTGGAGTCCTCTGGCTTCTGACACTATGCGCTGTGAATGAATAAGTGAAAAATTGAGAATAATGAAATCCCACTGCTCATACAAATCCACCAGATAGAGATGCAGTGCCCACATCATACCCATGCAGTCTCCCAGAAAAAGACTTCAAGGAATTCTTTACTCAAGTAATGTATTTTTCATGGAGACATCTTTGATGACACCAATCCATGAGCACTGGTCATTAACATTCTTGTAATGTGTAAAAGGGCTCAGGTTGGAGCGTCGCCTGTAGTCACTGCCGATGATGAAAATTGTATCTCAGTTCAAAGCCACCCAATGCACTCCATTATAAGACTGGAACGTTTCCCGAGGCACAGCGCTGTGAGGGAGTGCACTGCAGAGCGCACAGCGGAGAGCCATCTCAATTAAAGATTTGTCAGCGTGCGTCACTGAGTACTGCAAAACGAGCTGCCAGTAGTTTCAACGAATAGTTTGCATCTATTTCTGCATTCTTCAGGCGAACCAAGCCTCTTAAGTCTGCAGCTGGTTGTTGGTGTTTTGTTCATGCAGGAGATGAAGGGAGGCTGTCTAAATTCTGTCCGAACTCACAACAGACCCATTCTGACACTCTGTCATCACAAATATTAAAGTGACTATGAGGAACTTTTAAGTATCTATGAAACAGTGATGATGATAAATTTCCTTTAACAGCCAACAAGATCCTCAGCCAAAACACTGCTACTTTTATGTAGTTACTAATAATGCCTGTGATTGGGTCCAAATCCTCCATTAACGCACACAAAATGATTTACTATTATGTTACCATGGTTTATAAATATAAACATACATGTGCTCATCAGTTTCGTGGTTCTGTCTGTGCAATCAATATAATTATTTTCTATACCTATGGCTGTTAGTCTGCACCTTAGCATGTAAAGCAAATTGCTGTGTAGCCTCCAGAAAATAGAGTTAATAGGTCTTGGTGGACATTACTGCCATACATAACGTACTATTTCATATTGTTTATGTTACAGAGCCTTATCTTGCAGTTGGCTTTTAATTATGATGACATGACATAACTATAAAATGTTGATAACTTTAGCTTTATCAAATAAATTACAAAGACAAACCAACTGAGTCTGTTAGTTGTAATTGTGCTAACTTTAGCCTCTACACAGACCCTCTGTTGAGGTTATAAACTCGGTCGTAGTGACTAAGCTGTATGAACGGTGACAGTCAAAGTTTACTTTTCTTAATCATCTTCGTATTACCATTACTAATCTTTCGTAATTGGATATAAATACATTCCTCATCGTGATACTTCCTTCGGCCTCCTTCACTCACTTCCAAAACAAAATCTACGTGCTGCCAGCAGTGCACACACGAGCAAAGATTTGTGTGACAGTAAGTGCTGGTGTCACTACCGCTTTTGTCAAAAGGGCGCTCTATAAAACAAAGACTGAAAGCTCTTAGTAATTGCTTCAAACAACACATTATAGAGTACATAACAAAATACTAGAGAAAACCTATTTGTGCTTTTTGTTGCTTATTCAGTTCATCTGAGGTTACAGTAAGTAAAATCTTTGTTATGGGGGATGCAGCTGTTCTCTCTGTGTTGTTTTCGGTCTATACTTGTAAAGAGCCCTTGTATTTAACTTACAGTGGGTCCATTTGGCAGCAGCTGCTTGGTAATAGCTGCAGGAAATAAATGGACCTCTGCTTACTTGCTGGTCTTAAAGCAGCATATATGTCCTTGAGCTTTTCTTTTATTAACCACTCCATTTCAGTACACAGTATAAAGCACGTTTTTGGTTTAATCCTCTCACCTCTCCAATTAGTAGACAATATAAGACACTTCTGGTTTGTGATTATTGGTTTGTGTTGTCAGCTGACAGCATCTTGAGAAAAGGCCGCAGGGCTGCTGGGAAGTGAGATGCAGGAAACAAGAGAACAACAGTGTGGTAACAGACCGCAGAGAAGAGAGGATGTGACAGTGTTTAAACTCATATCATCCACAGTGATAAATATAGAGTTCTCTGTTTTTATGTCTCTTCTCATCCCTGACTGTCCACAACCAGAAAATTCTGTCTGCAGTTTTTATTTTTTAGCTTTAATTTTAAACACAGACATGGAACAGTTGAAACATACTCTGTGTGACAGATACACTAAAATACATCACATACCGCACCATCATATATTTAATAATATCCAACAAACACTGAAAAGGTGACAGACCACTGTCTGATTTCAAACAAGACATACCTGCATGGAAATAATGGAAAAACTGAGAGAATAACTCAACAAAGTTCAAAATTATTTAGCAAGAGAGGGATGGCTCAAGAAAAATATTTGCACCCACACAAATCACAGATATGTTTTGCTTCTGGCTTAAAATGATAAGACAGCAATATATTTCATATACATTGGATAAATGTGTTTTTTTTAATATATATTTGAATAAAGGATGTCAAGTAAGACAAGTCTTTGTACATTTAAAAATGGGTTTTCCCTAATTGACAAAAAACAAAAACTGATGCATTTACTTATTTTATAGCAAGTATAGAATCAGTGTTTCCTGGTTTGTGAAAGAGGGCCGATGTTTCCATTAATTGACCTGGAAACAATGTATCCATCTGACCTTCTGCTCCTTTGTAATTGACGTCTGACAGAGGCCATTTTTGGTCAGAGACACAACTTCACGATCCAACCAATGTTTGCTGAATGAGCATTGCAAACATCCATGCAGGGTGTGATTGTGAAATTTAAGAATCTCTTAATAGATGAAGATAGGCTCCCAGATTTATTGAGTTTATAATTATTATTTTTTAAAACTGTGTTGCTCTCTTATTCAGTTGGTCTCTTGGAAAGGTGTTTCATCAAACCAACTTTTTTGTCTAAAAATTCTACTGTTCAATACTATTCTACTGTACTTGTGGAATAAATTGCAAGGTCAACACCATGTATGAATGACAAAATCTCTCTCAATGCCTGCAGGGAGAATGAAGAAGATAAAGAAATGGCAGATTTTCTGAAGTCCAAATTCCCAAGAAATATGAAAACAACAGGTAATTAGACATAAAAAAAATTCAACTTTGTGTCTTGTCACATTATCAACATGTAATGGCAAGCTTTAGGAACTAAGGAGAAAAAAAGCTGTGGCAAATGTTTTTTTTAGAATGTTTTTCTTGTTCAAAGTGTTTTTTCTCCAGAGGGCTTTGAAGGATGAAGCTTCACACACCCACTGACTGATTCACCATAAAGTAGAAATGGGAGCACTGAAGCTTTATACCCGTCTGAAAAAACTGAACTCTTTATGCTCTATCTGAACCTTAAATGAAATGGATGAAGTCTTTATGTAACACACATAAAGCAAGACATGACAATATGGTTTGGAGAGTTCATTTTTTTATTTTTTATTTTTCCCCTGTGCCTCAGGTATACCACCCAGACGGGTTCCAGCCAGGGCTCAGCAGACCTCCTCTCCCTTTACCAAGACAGGCCTCACCCTGCTGAAGGAGTGCTGTGGCTTCACGTGCTCCATCATGTAGCCTGGAGACAAAACAGAGGGCCCCTCTTCAGGGCCGTTACAGGGGCCACAAACCAACATGCTCATTCCACAGGAGTCTATATTTCCAATTTCAGCCTTTCCGTCTGAGAAAGACTTTGAGGAATGGATGGAGCAATACAGATGCAAGTTGAGAATTTCCCACAAGGAAAGCAAGGGATGTTGCAAAGTTTATGTGGTGTGTTACTAATGCTGAGACCGAAGTTTGTCTTGTGTTGGATATTTTCTGTCCCTTTCATATCTCATTTTTTTTAAATCCCATCTCTGCTCTTCACGTCTCTCATCCCACTTCTGTTTTTAAATTTTTACTCTCGTTAATCATCTCTGCTCAGGCAGCTTCTTTTGATTAAGTTTCACAAAGGAAAACCCATCATGCTTTATTTATTACGATTTTTTTTTTGAGGCAGATAGGACAGCGTCTGAAGGACGGAAGCAGCCAGTAATGTATAGTGAACACACTAATTGGATTAACAAGCTGACAAGTGTTATAGTAACAGACTTGACTGAGCTTTGATAACTGTTGACTCGTTGTAATCTCGCTCATTAAAAAAGTGTCTCTTTTGCAGGAGTCGGCAGGCCAGTGTAGAAACACTGCTGAAAGTTTATAATCAGCATTAAGGAGATAACACTAATGAAACTGACATTAATCAGCAGCTCAGAAGGAAGTTGTCTGCAATTTAACTTCAGATCCAAATTGGTATGACCTTTGAAAAAGCAGTGGTTTTGAAGAAAGACCAATATTCATCACGATCCATTTTCCTTCAATAACACCTAACTAGTTTTGACCAATGTCTACTTTTGTTTTAGTTTGTCTCTCTCAGCAATTATGCTAAATTCTCCACGTTGTGCACATTGTGGGCTGCAGTGTTTCCTCTTCATTGAAGAACATGGCACAATACAAATTTTTTTGCTATTCTCACTTTATATTTTAACAGTGAGCAATCACCCTGCTTCAGTCTTCTATACAACCTCAATTTAAAAAAAGTTGCTTCGCTGTGTAAAAATGAAAACAGACTTAAATCCCTGTTTACCAACAGCAGTTCTACAGAGTGTTCTTAAGGCCACACAGTACTGTCCTTTATACAATCATGTGTTTCACAAAGTGGTGAACCTCGTATCATCCTTGCTTGTGAACAAATGAGTCTTTTGAGGATGATCCTTCCATGCCTGATAATGATACAGTCACATGCTATCAATAAATCTAAAACATGCTGTTGGTATTAAATTCAGAATGAGTGTATATATTTTTAAAAGTCAATGAAGTTGATGGGGTTAAACAAAGCCTTCAATTGAGTATGTCTCAAAAAAGAAATTATCACTTTTGTTTCTGTGTAACCCAGCATCACAATTTCTGCTGTAATCAGGGTTGTGCATTTGTCTGAAGAGAACATAGAGACAGAATCAAAATATGGTTTTGTAGGAACAGTGTGAAGACATACATGAGTGTCTCTTTTGACACTCTGAGTACCCTGACGTTTCAGAACGTAGATGCCTCTTTCCCTTGAATTGGTCGTTTCTTAGTCTAATGACTGCACTCACTCTTGTTTTGCATCATCTGTATAAGCTGAAGCTGCAGACATACGCATCACTTCTACACACTCGACACCGTTTCATGTTGATTTGCTGGTCAGGGGCAAAACTCTTTTGTATCAAATCGGCTATGATAAAACATGATTTATTTGTTGCCACCCAATATTTTTTCTCCATTTTTTTTGCCTGAGTATGTATGTGTCCTTGTCCTTTACATTGGGCACAGGGATGGACAATCAAACCACGGAGCAGAACTCTCTGTTGCCAAGAGGAATAGTCGCCATAGCAACCTTGTATACGCCGTGTCTTTACAATGAGACAATGAGGGAGGATGGATGGATCAGAGATGTGACCAAATAAAAAATAAAGTATCATGATAACAGAATGAGAGGTAAAAATTGGACAAGATAATATAGTAATTATGTTAATTTTCGTATTTATGATTCACTCTGTGGCTTACAAAGCTAAAAAAAAAAAAAAAGGAAGTAAGCCTTCCTTTACAGGCTTTTAAATAAGTAACAACTGCTTGGAGACTCCATGAACACAAAGCTTCTGTGCTTGACTGGTGAAACACATATTAAGAGTCACAGCTTTTAGTTGCTACTTAAAAAGTCTCCTAAATCTTTTTAATCATTATATATGATACATTTCTGAATGAGTCTCCCAGTTGGTTTTTCATCCCTGTTTGACGCAGTGTTCTGTTTTTTGTTCTTGTTTTTCTCCTCTGGTCCTTTTGGATGGACACGGTCCATTGTTTTATTCAGTTGCTGGATGTTTTGATATCCAGTCTCAACACTGTCATAGAGGCTGTGGGTCACAAATCAACCAGCAGCCATGTCTGCAGCTGTCATGAGAGGTCCACAGGAGAATTGGATGTGTGTCAGTGCTGAGGCTGAAATCCAGTATGCAGCGGGTGTGGTAGAATAACCAACAAATAAACAGAAGAATAAAGGCAGGAAAATAACTTAATTTTATATGGGCTTGTGGAAGTAATTGTGATAATCTGATAATGATGCTGCATATGAAACCTGAATTTTGAAAAAAGACAGTCGTGGTTAAGTGAAGAGGTTTTACATTACAAATACAAATACCATTCTTTTTTACATTACGTCTATCATCTGGGCAAAATAAGGAGTTCATACATAATTTTTTTCATTCTGCACTGAGACTGAGCTGCACATGCACACAGTAATTATTTTTTGTACGTGGCCTTTTCCTCTTCATCACCTCACATTTAGACATAAAACCAGCTGTAGGGTGTGTTATACCTACTAATTGCTCTGCACAAGTCAGCAGAGAACTCAAGACATTTTGCAGAAACGTGGAAGAGACGTGAAAGAAACCATGTAGCCTCTGGGGAGGGACACAGTGAGACAGAGAGGGAGTCAGAGAGAGAAAATAACATAAGAGGAGAGGCTGAAGTGGAGGACAACAGGGGAGATGAAGAAAAGAGAGAAGGAGAGTGGGAGGGCACAGAGTCAGGAGGGGAGGGGGTCTAATCTCTCAGTATGAGTCATCCTTGGAGAAAACACTGTGAGTTCCCACGAGGGCAGCTCTCAGTAAACACTGAGGGCAGGGCTGTCATTCAAACCTCATGATCCTTTTCACCACCTGCACAGCTCGCTGCACGTGAGAGGGGAGAGCATAAATGTGTTATACACATGTGTGAAAAATGAATAAGAAAGAATGTGTGTGTGTGTGTGTGTGTGTGTGTGTGTGTGTGCGTGTGTGTGCGTGTGTGTTTGTGTGCAGAGTGTGTACCTGTGCTACGAACACAAGGGTGAGGTACAGTAGCTGTCACAGCTTTGTTACTATGGTTACTGAGACTTGATGGTACGCTCTCACTTCTTGTTTCATTCAGTTCTGCTCTGTAATAAACTCTGTTGTATTCCAATGCAAGGCTGCACATGTTGTAAAACTGCAAGTGGAAGCACATAAGGACCAGTTTTATAATGTTCAGGGTACAGGGTTTCCTAAATGTTCTCAGTTAAAGCAGAAATGAAATAAATCAAATCCTATCTTGAGATTCAGTTTCATTATTACAATGAAGTGAGTCATTTCTCTTCTTACATGGAGTCAAATGTGTTATAATCAGAAAGCTATTCTTGTTTTTTAGATGTCTCACAGCATGTGTCTCTGATTTTTGGAACAAGAAAATGTTGCAATACTTTGGGCTCTAATTGCAAACCTCTAATACAGATGACAAAGCATATTTGAGTTTTTTAAAGTAAAAAGTTAGATGAGAGATCGCTCAGGAAGTGAATAGCTCTGCTTAAAATTAAGACTGGAATCACAAGGCTATTCAAAATGTTTTACAGGGTCATAAAATACATTTTAATAAAAAGAAAATATTAAATTTGCAATTAAAAGACAATAAAAAAACATAAAAAGCACAGCTGTAGATTAAAAAGAAGTTGTTCTGGAAAGCCACAGAGAAATTTGCTTTGAGCCCTGACTTAGCAAACCTCAGGTGTTCAGGTAGCTTGTTCCACAGGTGGGGAGCACAGAAAATAAAAGCAGCTTCACCATGTTGGGTTATAAACCAGAGAATCAACCTGAGTCACTGTGTCCCAGGTGACCTCAGGGGTCTGGATGCTTTGTAAAGTACAAGTAAATAAAGATGTATTTAGGTCAGTGACCATATTAGACAATAAAAGAATTTTAAAACCTCTCATTAGACACGCAGGAAACCAATTCAGTTATTTAAGCTTCATTTCCTTGGTGTCAGCGAGGATTCTGGTGGACTCACTCTGAACAAGCTGCAGCTGTCTGGTTGTCTGTCTGTCTCTCCTGCATGAATGCATACATTTCTGGCACAAAAAGTCTTTAATTCTTGCACTGTTTTAAGGTGGTATGAGGCTGTTTCTTTTATAAATGTCTTCTTTGTGTGACCGTTGAATTTATGGTCCAAGTCCATAACGATACCAAGATTACTGGCTTGATTTGTAGCTTTTAATGTCATTGAATCAAAAAGAAACAGCACACATCCTGGCTCTCTCCATAGTTAAAAAATACACACGTACCAACACCTCTAAACTTGCTAATTAACAAGTCAAGTTGCCACTAGTTGCCTGGCAACCTCACTGTAATTATAAGGAAGTCCACACACCCTGCTCATGGATGTATTAATAGCACTTGATACAGTGATGAAAAATGACAAAAATCTCAAAATCATTTTACCCAAAGCTACAGCTTTAGGAGACAAACCTGTGCAACTGTTAATAGAACACATGAACATGCAAATAAGGTCAATTACTCTCTGTTATGAATTTTTGAATCCATGGAAATTGTGTGTTCATAAACCTTCTCAAAATGTTAAATAGTGATTTTCAAGTGTTAAAACACCATTTTAAGGTCTTCCGACCCAGCAGGAGTAGAAACACTGATGGTGCAGTCACACAACACTGAAGAAAACCAAGAGGAAGCAGTTTATTTGGCTTAGAAGTTTTTAGTCCAATATCCATCAACCATGACCATGTTGCTGTCTTGCAAGAAAAAAAAAATCCATCAAATTCCCCAAAATGTCAAATTGCTCAAAAAATGTTTTGTGATTATTCTAAGATGATTTGTTTTACTCTTTTCTTTTCTCTTTTTGCTGATACGCACTCATGCAATGAGAAATGTGGTCATTTTGTGGTCAAATTTGAGGGTTATAAACGAAGTAGAGTAGCTTTGCTGTACAAGCAAAGCAGATTATGATGTAATGTTACAGCAAATGATACACACTGTAAATGAAAACACTGTGGATATAAAACAAAAATATGAGCACAGATTCACAGAGGTGTGTCCAAAGGCAGACACACCTCTGCAGGCAGAGGCTGGGCAGTGGCTGTTTGGAGAAGATTGTTATGATGAAGAAAAATTATTTGTATTGATCTTGAGGAGTTCAATCTGCTCTGAAGCACATACTGACGTGTTTTGTTTTTTTTTAATCACAAAGGGACCAGAACTTGTGTGTCCAGACTCAGGGGCCTGACTGCTTCCTGCTTTCAGGCGCACAACAGTGATGACTCGAAGTGTAAAATCAAGATGTGTAACATGTGATGATGATTATGATAACATTCAATAAAAGTAATTTCTTTCACCTTCAATTTTTTTCTGGTTCTGATTTAAACAGTCAAACTGTTTTTTACTGTTTCTCATTTGTATCCAGAGTCTCTCGTCTGTCCAGGCATTACTAAATAACAAACGCTCAACATCACAGTCACTGGTAATGAGAGTGTGGGCGGCACAAGCGCCTTTACTTGGAAGGTTGCCATGTTCCATTAACTCTCTCCTGAAGTCACCAACGCAGGAAACAAAACTGATTTCCTCTGTATATAAAAAACAGGTCTGACTCATCCAGCAGACAGTCCTCCCTCCACACACTCTCTCTCTTTGTCTTTCTCTCTCTCTCTCTCTTGCACCCCCCCTCCCCAACATGTCCTCCACAGCATCTCCAGCAGAATAATCAAATGATTACGATGCAGCAGGTTGCCATGTCCTGGGTCTGTTTTCCTGCTTATCTCCGTCTCATTATGTCAGCAGCAACGTCATGCAAATGTGCATTTGCTCCGAAAAATGCCAAAGCAGCAGCGACAGTGTGTGAGTGTGTGAGCTCGTCGGCGCAGGTGGGTTTTTTTTTATGGCCAGAGGACTCTTATCATAAGAAACATTATCACATTTTCCTTTTATTTCCATTTATTTTCATGTTAGCTTTTCACCCAGTGGTTCTTAATAATATTCATGATGACATTCAACAGACAAAGGAATGATATGACTCCCGATGAAATTTGACTGCTACTGCTGAAATTCTGTATTCATAGTCATGATAGGCCATGTAACTCTGGCTACATGCCTCAGTTATTAGCATTTTAATGGCTTGAGCAAATGCATCAAGTAAAATTGTCATATACTGCACATCAGCAGCTTTGACCTGAATATCAAAATAAGAGCACTGCAGGAAAACTACAAAAAAAGAAGGAAAAAACAGCACACAGTTGTTAAGCATTAGATTTGTAGTGTTTGGTCAGAACTCAAGAAAAAGTGTTTTCTGTTTGACAAAGTTGACATAATTTCTTCCATTACAGATTATTCTAAATATTTATCAGTCTAACACTAGAGTGATGTTTAAATCTCAGTGTTGCTCTAAAGTCTGACACCTGGATATTTTTTACTGCTGCATTGTTGCAGAATCTTCCTAGAAACAAGAAATAACTGCAACACAAAAATTAGAAATTCAAGTAATTTTTTTAGCTAGAGCAATGTACCCTGTAGAGATTTGGTAGAGGTTTTAAAATAAACAACTGTCAAGCTGAATGTGATCAAATGTTTTCTCATTTTGTTGTAAACAGTCAGAAACAACTTATGTAGGAAAAGTCAGTACATTTTTGAGAACATGAAGGTGCTTCTGCTAACAAACTTGATCACTTAAAACATCCCACCTCCACAGTGTCTTAGCTTTCAAATGACTCACAGCAGTCAGAGTGAACTGTATGTTTTAAGAATATATTAATCAAACTGTAGCCTCTCCCCTCTATTTGCAAATAAAAAGAAAAAAAGCCATGTTCAACTTTACATCTCTCCTCGACAGAGCCATCAGGTATTCTCTTTAAAGGAGGGAGGAAGTAAAATGTTAACAGTCTTCAATTTATTATTTTGGTCAACTGAATAGCAAAGACAGACATTCATGGACAGTTATATACACATGATACAGCACTTCACATAATGTATCGTGGATGAGATGTATGTTCTAATGAAAAAACAGAAATAACATATAATCCAAATCCAAAGCTTTCAAGGTTTGCTGAAAACCACAGCATTCAGATAGTTACATTTAATTAAAAATCTGGTGACTGCATGAAGGACAGAGAGATAAAGTATTCATACCCATGGGTATAAATAAGTAGAGAAAACAGAAATCAGAATTAGAAATAAAAAGCTGAACTAAAAATCAGAACTGAAGGACTGAGGTTAAAGAGTCAGGTAACACGCAGGCTAAGAAATCAGACAAAAGATGCAGGAACAGTAAGGGGGCGTTGAAACTACAGGAAGATGAATAGAAGAGACACAGGGGCAGTTTTCTGTGTTAAAAAAGCTCTGTAAAAAGCCTCTGTAAAGATCTGTAAACATATAGACCAACCAGAACAAACCATTATTGATTTGTTTTGTAGAATCTCTTTATCACCAGACTTTTTTTAAGTGATACCTAAATTGATTTTTTGCTGCGTTTTAGTTGTTCAAATTCTCAACTTCCTCATGACTACTGGAAACATAAATAATGTTGTTTTTCCATAAGGTGCTCTAAAAAGGTTCAGACCTTTATTTGTTGCAGTAGAATTTTTCATTATGATGAAATAAGAAATTAAACAAGAATCTTAATGGCATTTCCTCATGTATTTTTTAGCATGTTTTGAGGAAATTCTGCGTACCATGTTTTAACACCTATGTATAATGTACTGTGCCCTTGCCTCTAGCTATTGATTAAAGTTGTTCCTTTGCAAACATTAAAAATAGACAATTAATGTCTTCTATATTTGCAAGTATTATGAAAACTGAATAACAATAATAATAAGTATTCAGATCCTTTACTTATGGGAGTGTGAATACCACACTGCAAAAATTCTTTGTTGCAAGTAATCATCCTGCATTGTACATGGAATTAAAGTAAAAGTGTGTGTAATCAGGGAAAATTACTGATAAAATTCAAGTACTTACCGAGGAAAAATATCTCCTTTGGTTATTAGATAAATGCAGTGGAATAAAGAATATTACATCTGAGCCTTAGTGAAGAAGAAAAGTGGTACGAAGAGAAAAGACTTAAGGATGAGTATGGTACCTCTAAATTGTACTTATTGTACTCAAAGTACTTGAGTAAACCAGTGATTACTAATGCCGACATGTTCGTATCCTTTATTTTTCTGAGCTTGGACATTCTGCTGCAGAAAGGTGCGAACAGCAAACACAGTTTTAAATGGTCTTCTTCACGTCAGACTCATTACACAGCAATCCCAATGCTCCATCTTGTGGCCAACTAGAGTAAGTGCAGCAAAAAGTGTCAAGCGGTACCTCCGTTTTTTTTTTTTGCCAGACTCTGAATCTCCGCCAAGTTGAGCTACACGTCAGTGAGGAACCTGTACTGGTGAGCGGACGTGTACAGCGCGCGTCAGGCGGTTCCCGGATGCACTAAACAGAAACATGGAACGGGTGGTGGTGGAAGTACCGATCAACAACGGTGAGATACGTAACCACCTGCACGTCCCATGCTTGTCTACCACTTATATTAACCTCTCCTAAACGGCATTTTGGTGCTTGGAGCGCAGATGCTCCTCCTCCTCTTCTGACGCGTAGGTTCGGCACTGAACGTGCGGTAGCCTCTGCAGGGCTATCAGTGCGTCTGCAGGCTATTTGTTTGGTTTGTGTTTATGGCTTCTTGTAGCTGCAGGCTGCCGGCTGCTCGCACTTGTGCGCTGTAACGGTGCTGCTGTCATCTGTCAAACAGCAGTTTTGCAGCTGTCACTATTTACCTCTATGAATCAAACACAGGCCCAATGTTTTCCCCTTCATGGCTTTTAAGTCCCTTTCAAAATCATGACATTTCATTACAGTAGCAGACAGTGATTGTAAAAGAACCCACAGGGTAACGTAATCTATTACAGTCCCAAAAGGCCGCTCATATAACACAGATCAGTTTAATACCTCTTTTAGTCTTATTCTATAAAACATAATTATTTTTGTCCAATAAAGGCGGTGTTTTTTTATGTTACAGTCAGCATAGCCCTTGGATTTGCCTATAAATATATGCTAATTATGATAATAATGAAGATTGTATTTTATTTCTTTCAAAGAAGGTCAGAGGTCAAAGCAAGCAGACCCTCCTTGTGAATTTTTTTTTCCTTTCCCTTATCCATCTTTTCCATTACTGTTTTTCAACATATTTCCTAGCTGCATATTTTCTATGACCTCAGGTTTTTCTCTCGCTGGCCCTTCCACGACTCCACGAAAGCGCCAGGTGCGTTTTTCAGCACAGCATGACATCATCCTTCTGCGGGAGGTAATTGCTCAGAACCCTTTTGCCTCCAAAGAACCAGGTATGTCCAATTTTTTAAAGGAAGTAGAATGAGTTGCACTTCCTGCTGCAGAACAATGACGATGAGTTGGCATGTCTATTTGAAATATCAATCGCAACTTTTCAGTGTAGTATTGATCCAAGCAGTACAGAGGTTCTTTGTAAAGCTGCCCCAATCATACACTAAACGACCAATCACATAACAGGCAGGAAGAGCAGTCAAAGAAAATAAGCTGTGTTTTTAATTAAAAAAAAAAAAAGTCCTGTCATCACAGACATGCCTCATATCCATGAGCCGCAAAGTTAATGGTGCATGTGCTGTATTCTGTATATTCACATTGATTGAACTCATCTTTAACAGGACGGATCTGGGCCCGTGTGGGCGAGATTATCACAGCAGCCCTTCAAGATGAAAACTTTGAGGTGGATGCCAGAAGGTGTAGGGAGAGGACCATGTTGCTGCTGGACTACTACAAGAAGCAAGACTTTCCCAGTCTGCGCAGGTTGGTTCAGCCATGAGGACCCAGCACTTCAGTAGAGGTTAAAAGCTGTCTGTAATGTTGCACCTGAGGAAATAATGGCGCTGCACTTGGTGTGAGAGATGAAGAAGATGTGCTCAGCACTTAACCAGAAGGAAACACAAGTTTAACGTGTGTGTGTGCTTTTCCTTCACACAGGTTTGGAACAGAGAGGTTGTATGCTCAAAAGGAGGATCTGCTCCATGAGGTTTTGGAGCTGGAGACTGAAAAGGGGCTCCTGGTCAGTGGGGAAAACACAAAGTACCAGGTGGGTGCCAGTTATCTCTTGTTTGCAGATAAAAGCAGGTAAACTTAAGTGACTCTAGGACAAGAATTTTATCCAGTCTTAATTTCCTTGATGAAATATCATGGTTGTACTTTTTGCCAAAGACCTTTTTTACTGACAAATATGAGATAACTAAAAAAATTCAAAAAGACAAAAGCTATGATGAAATTATTGGCATTTTTGTCAATGAATAAAAACTAGATGAAGATGATAGGCAGAAACGAGATCGAATCGAATCAAAACTATTTTCGTCACAGGTAAGGCGGGACAAGTCAGACATCCAATCAGAACAGTTCAATTCAGATGACTTAAATATGCCTAAAACTACTTGGGATTTAACATGAGGTCAAAAGACTGTGAATAAAACTTAATGAAAATATCCTGTCAAAATTAACACTGATTTTCACAGGAGCATTTAAAGGCATGTGAACTGATTTAGAGAGGTTGATGGACCATACTAGTTTAAGTGCATGATTCCACAATCAAGCTAAACAGCTATTTTAGTTTCAGAGACTGACATTAAAATTGAAACCACAGTTTATCAAATGAACCTGTGGTTCCAAAAGCTTGTTACCCCCGAAGTGAAGAAAAGACCTTTGCAGCCCTTTGTAAGGGGTTACATTTATCTATCCATCTATAAACAGCTCTACCAGTGTTTTATTGTTTTTTCAAAACCCTTTTTCTTCTGTAATAATCGTTAGATCTAGAGGAGTAAAAGTATTTTTCTTTGTTTTTATGATTGAAGAAGTGATAACTAATCTTGTCCTAATCTCTCCTAGGAGGATGAACTGAGAAAACGAGCCATAGAAGAACTAACTCTGCCAGAGCAGGACAAGCCTATCATCACTATCACACAAACACGCACTGCAGGTGAGGACTGAGTCAGAGCTGAAGAGAGGACAGGATTCACCACCATGCTGCAGCGAGGAAACAAGTACATTTCTGAAAAGTTCAGACATTTTAGGAAGAAGCTAAATAAAATGCTATATGGATACGTGCACTTGGCTTGACACAAATCTTAAAATATGGCAGAATTTATATAGAAATTCATTCTCAGCTGTGATGGCATAGCTGAGATGGAAGCCTCCTCTGATCGAACTCCTCCTCTCCTCCATCCCAGCACCATCAGAGGGAGAGGAACCTAGGATCTTTGTTATTGTTGTTATTTGTTATATTTTGTTATGCTGTGCACTGACATGATCCCAGTTGTTTCACTAATTATCAAACACAGAGAAATCTGTAATTTTATTCAAACTAACAGTGCTTTTCTTTGATGTTGCCTGTCACTTACCTTTCAGGTAACATCAGTCAGAGAGTTAGAAAAGAAGTCGGCAAATGTAACTAAACATAGCATAAATAAAACTTTATAAAATAAATTTCCACGTCCATTAAAGTTTCTGCTTCAGGCAGTCAGCTAGAATGTAATCTGTGCTGGTATCTGTTTTACAATGAAAGAAACAAGTCCCATGATCCCACGCTACTCGATAAAACTTATCAATTATGTTTTTCATTGGTATTGCTTTAAGGCATCTATTGGCATTATATTTTTAAATCCCTCATAAAACTATCCCTCAGTCTAAAATATCAGCTCCTGTGTAAGCAGGTTTTTGCTTTTCCTTGGTGTCCCAGCTATTGATCTTTGTCAACTCTGTTAGTAATTTGTAATATTTGATATAATTTCTCTCACAGCAGAGCCAGTCGAAGACCGTGAGGGGATGGCAGAGCTTTCAGCAGCGCCCATGGCCAAGCGGCCCTGCCAGTGCTGCTGCCAGACCTACTCTGAGATTCTCAGTGTTTTGGAGAAACGCTCGGAGGCGGAGCAGCGGCTGCGAGAAGAGGAGCTTGCTCTGCGCCGGGAGGAGCTAGAGATTCAACGGAGTAAGATTTTCAATGAGCAGTGTGCTGTGTTTTCAACCCAAACAGGTGGTAAAAATGTGTCTGTGCTATGTTATAGGTGTCGTTTTCTTTAGGTATTTCTATCTGATGGTGGATTTTTCCTTAGTTAAGTGGAACTCCAAATAAAGGAATAAATAGTAACTCCATATGCTGATCGTTATGTTGTGGCAATGAATATAGACTTAATTGCCCCTTTTTCATACTTAGGCAAGATCGCTTTGGAGAGGGAACGTCTGGGAGCTGAGAGAAAAGAGAGAGAACGGAGATTTGAGCTGGAGAGCCAAGAGAGGCAGGTCATCTTGGACCTGCTGAAAGAGAAGGTGCTGAAAGCTGACAGAGAACAACTTCATAAACTGCATCCTAATTCAAATTCTTAAAAAACAAAAATATGGGGAAAAATGTGGTTGATTCCCTTAAGAAGAGAAAGGCAATCAAGGAAACAGGAAGTGAAAAGATCAGTGGTTACTAGTTGTTACATGCAGGTAATTTACTTGGTTAGATAAGTGCCCAAAATATGTTGAAAGAGATGAACAGGTTTGAAATGGATGGCAGCAATGCAGGATTTACAGCTTCTCTTTGGGCCTTCTGACACTAAATGAATATCAAATCTTAACCGTTTTTTAAAAAGTGGGAGACCACAGTCATAGGGCCAGTTTCAACTGTTTTTTAACATAATCCTCCGAAAGCACACACAAGATGATTTGCCCTGACCACAAGACCACACACCTGCCTTTGTAGTAACCATTTCACAGCACTGATTCTAGAGACACAAGATCTCACAGAGACTTGAATGTTTTGCACAAAACATTACACAAGTGTTTGCCTTGATATTGACAAACTGGTCTTCTTTATTAATGACCCATTTAGCTCGAGGCACAGTTTTGTTTGTCTTCGCCAATCTTGTAACTGTAAAAGTAACGAACATCCGGTTGGTAACACTTCACAGTACACCTGCTCTTAATGGCTATTATGGGTAATCCATTAGACATGTTTAATATTTAAGATTCAAGATGGGGGAGGCTCTGACTAAAGAATCTTATTAACAACACACACTTGAGGATTGTTTGGACCAATAATCAGTTACGGCCTAGCTGTGGGTCGGGCCACGCCCCCGATCGGGCCCAGAATCAGGCTTCAAATCTTGCAGTGTATAGAGGGCCTTATCAAATTTAAGGAACAACCAAGACATAAAACTTAGAAAAGTGTTTAAAAGGTTCAATATTTGCTAAAACAGAGCTGCACAAAGCTGATCCATACAGATGCCAAGAATCCCACAGTCTGCATGAGAATCAAACGCACTGCAGTTAGCAGCGGAGTCAGCAGAGTCTCCTAAGAAAAGGAGTGTAGAACATTGTGTGAAGTCGTGCCACTGGTTTGTTGATCCGCGGGGCCAGAACACACAGACAGTGAACAGGTGTGTCATGCTGCTGTGCCGCACAAAGTCAGATAAAGGCCTGTCCTTATTACACCTCAGTCAATATGTTAATGAGTCCTATTCACACTGTGAGAAAGAAACCTCTTTGGTTCCATTGTGTAAAAAGAAAAGGAAGAATGGCCAAAAAATTTTATATTTTAAGTAAATAATATTACAATTACGGTGCAGCTCAAGCTTTTTGTACATCCTGTAGCAGTGGCATGTCACTGACTGTTACATGTGTTTTATTTAGCCACTTTGTTTTGACATTTTAATTAAAATAGAATTTAAAACAGTATTTTGCCGCTTAAATCTATTGTACATTTGTACCGCAGACAATACAAGCCATGAAGTGTTTTCCTGTAGATCATACAGAAACGTGTTTGTGCCACAATCCTTTTGCCATAAGACAGTTGTTGATTAAATTAAATTAGTTTTCCTCAGTTTACTCTAGGATTTATTCGGTTGAAGTTGCACGGTTACATGGATTTTTGAACATGGAGCATGTTCATTACATGCTCCCCTAATTTACAAGTTTTTTTTCTGCTTTTGATTTCTAAAACCATTTTGTGATGGGATCTTGCTAGAGCGATTGTCGACACATTTATGATCTCCTGCACAGATACTCAGTATACTCGATTATTTCATGAGTGCTATCGAGTCCTGAACTGCACCACGCCCATCTTGTGACACAGTATTCATTTCAATCTCAACGGCACACCTGAAGAGTTTTCATGACTGCATCTTGGGTGGCTTTGACACTCTCACGTTGACAAAATCTGTCCACAGACATAAACATCTGGCAAAATGTTCAAAATTGCTTTTGCAGTAGTTCCAACTGTAATTAGTGTTTCCAGGATCACATGTTTGCCATAATGACACACACACACACACACTCTTGAAAACACAAACTAACCGCTGTTGTACAGTTGACACTGTGACTTTTTCTGTGTTGTTCTGGGGAAAAAAAATCTTTATTGTCCCCAGAACATAACATCATTTTTATTCAATGAAAGTATGTAAAGAAGTTTGTTTGCTTGAAAAGTTGATATATATGCAGTAAATATAAGTGAAGGCCGAGACTTTGTGGATTCATTGCGATCACCAACTGCATTCAGCTCAGTACAAAATGTGACTGCACATGACTCTATTTGGCTTTCAGCAAAATGTGGTTTAGAAATGGGGCCACTTACGCTACATATAGCTTTGGTGACTCATTGAGTCATCGTATTTTATAATTAACTGAAATTGGATTTTATCTCAGATGTGGAGATCTTTCACATTCTCATGCTAAAGTCCCTGCTAATCCCTACAAAGCTCAAAACTGACTTTGGCAGGGCAGTACTTTGAGATTGCGATAAAATCCCCTCTGCTAAAAGATCAGTAGTAAAATAAAAGAACAATTACTAATATGTGCTTTCCTGCACTTTATATGTGTATTTACATTTTATGCTACTTGCTCAGATACATTTTAAAGAACTGTCATTTTTCCTACATTTGCATGAAAGATTCTGACTACTTTGTACATTCTGAGTGTATACAAAACATAAGATTAGGTTATAAAATAGGTTGAATTCACAAATAAAATAGGAATATGATAGGTTGTTTAACCCATAGCACGTTAAAAAGTAGCTGAACTCAACTCCACCAATATTCTTCCAGTCATTTATTATTAACAATGCTCCAGTAATGTGACAGCTACAGAATATTTATGTAACAGTTAAAGACCAGTGAGCGATGAGCACTCCACTTTGGCTTTTTGTGTGATATTAATGTAGATTAATGCTGAAGAAAGAAATGAGTATACAATTACTTTGTTACCTAGTATTTTACATTGTGTTATTATTACTACCTCTATTAAAGGGACTTCCGTAACTTTAACTCACAACAATGTTCTGTAAATTTAAGGAAACTTTCCCACCGCATTTTTTGGTTGTTCCACTTTAATTTTTAGGTCCTGCGCACCGATTGGTCATAATGATATCTTGCACACCCTCCGCTGTCTCTGATTGGTTCGCTTCAACGTCACTCCATATTTTTATCCACCCGATGAACGTGTGGTCGTGACGTTTTTCCCAGTGCTGCGACCGCATTGAATTTATAGTCGCGAGTCGTTGCTGTGGATGCTGCCGGCGGACTTTTGAATTATCACACTGTTGCTGTGCCTTAGAAGTTTTTGTAACATTTTAGCTCATATTCACAGTAACACAAACCGCTGTGCGTGTTGTGGAGACGATGAAGTCTGAGTAACCCGCATTGAAACTGAGCTCAGCTTTCCATGTGCTGTCGTTTTATTGGTACACGGGTGGTTTTTGCGGTGCTGGTCGATGTGAAGGTGGTTGTTGACTCGCTATCGCCAGCACGAGTGTTGCTCCCACGCTACATTAGGAACATGTGCTCTTTGTTGTTTTAGTTTATATACAGTGTTGCATCGCACAACTTGGGTGACTTTTCGTGTTTTCTTACGTGACCATGCTCGGTGGAAGTATAAACCACACAGAGTTCAGCTTTTAGTGTTGGAAAGGGCTTCTCAAGTAGAATAATAAGGGTTATTTGGGGTGAAACGTGAACAAATATCGAATTGACGTCCACAGAAACATGCCTATTAGGCGTTGTGGGGGTCACAGGTCACTGGTCTCTTACTCTCCAAAGCTGTCGTATGGTTACACGAAAATGAATATTTCAAGAAATGGCTACCGTGTCTTTTCTGCCAACTCCTCCACCGCCTGCACCGAGTTAGCCAAGAGGATCACAGAGTAAGTGTGGTTTTACTATATACAACACGATCATGATTAATGTCATTTCATCTCTGCAGTGTTGAAGATCGATCTCATTGTTTGCACCCGGACCTGAAGGTCAAATCTGCAAGTTACCGATGCCAGCGTGTATTGTTTTGAGTTTGATGCATTTCAGTTAGGCTCAAAAGTTAGCATTCACAAATGCATCATATGTAGTATGAAAATCATAGGGTGATTCATGATTTTAACACCACGCGCTGTAAAGAGAATAATTTTGTGATGCATGTAAATACGTAACATAAAAAAAAAACAACAAATACAAATAATGAACCAGGTGGTACAGAATACATGGAGGCAGTCTGTTCAAGTTTATTTAAAACTTAAACTTGTACTCCTACGAACAGTAGTGACAGGGACTGTTAAAAGGGAAAAACATTTAGAGTTCAGTAATATTTGGAGAAAGACTCCCATTTGGGTGTTTGCGTATGTAATCTTGTTGCAAAACAGTTTTCATATTTATATTTGTCAGATCTCTTGCATGCATCATGCTTAGTCACCCACAGCTGAAAGCATCAATACTTCCCCATGAAGTGATCAATTTGTGTGACATAATTTCTTGGGTTATACTGATAAATTACTTTATATTGTATGAGAGACTATATAATCTCGAAAGCTCTTTTAGAGGGATTACATCTTTTTTTATCTAAAAGTCTTGTGTATAACATGCGCTCCTGATGTCCTCCCTAATGTTTTGACTTCTATTTCAGTTGCTTTTTCAACCTGAAAATCATCAAAATTTGCATATTTGTCGGTATGAATCCAACTTCAAAAAGCATTGCATGTTAGTGCAAAATACCAGCAAAATATTGAAAACTTAAATGCCCTAATTGATTCAACCCATTGTCCAGCATTTATTGTAAGGCTTAAATATAATATGAAGCTTATTTTCATCTGTCATTATACAGTTAAATGGATCATCACAGATTAGGAACACTGTATGCATACAAACCTAATAGTGTATGCATAAGATTTGTTTGATGATATTATGATTAATGTGGGTATTTTTCTTGGCATGGCAGATAAAGAGGATCTGTCAGTTAGAATAATAGTTATAACTTCGATCAAAGGAACGTAGTGTGCAGACACTGCTCTGAAAGCAGCAACCAGGGTCACCAGACTGTACTTGATGTTCCTGTTGCAGTCCGATATTATTTAATAGGCAATGAGTCATGGGGCAATTAAATGGGTATTGGCTTAGTAAAAAAACAAAAGAAACCAGGTCAGATCAATACAACATTGTAATAGTTAATGAGAAGTACATGTGATCGTAATGAAAACACTGACTTACTAACTGACTGACTCACTTCTCTTCAAACACAAAGATCTTCCCTTGTTGGTCTGCTGAAATGAGGGAGCAGCCCCGTTCTTCCCAGACCTGAAGATTTGTCAAACAGCCAAACAAATTTGCATTGTGCACAGTGAAAAACAGCTTAGCTTTCTCAGTTTTTCATTGTTTGGCAACATGGCCGAACATTATTAGGGCAATCACGTTGCTACGCTGAAGCCAAGTGGCCAAGTAGAGTTTCCTTGTGGAGCAAAGGTTAAATAACAGTAGCATATTAAATATTAATGAATACCATACTGAATATTTACTCTTAAGTGTACTAGGTGACTATACTGTATGTTTGTGTGTAAATGTCCCTAAAAAAGAACTCATCTTTATTCTTGTGATCTTATAATTTTTACACTGAATGTGACTAATAAAATAAAAAGTTTATGAGGCTGTAAACTGTGTTTTCCCTTGTTGGTAATGATAGATATATGAGCAGGAATATTACTTCTACTTGAAAGTAACGTAGTCATGACAGATGGTGGCATCATGTCAACTGTTGGAAGTGCTGACGATTGTAAACAGGGAAACAGGGCGAGGCTACAGAGGCGGAGAGGTCTGTCTCGCCTTGCGGGATTCCTGTTGACTGTTGGCAGAGCCTTCCACTCTCACCGAGACAAGCCTTCACTCATCTGCGGTGTGCTTTAGATACCAACCAAGTTCATTTTTGGTGATTGACGCTCTTTTGTGCAGTTCGGTTTTCAAATTAAAAGCATAATTTTCTGCCCAAGGCACAGCTGCATTCATAATGCCTGGGCTTGTTTGTGTTTGACTTGATGTAGCTTGACTATTCTGCACTAAACAGTGATGTCACTGCCAACTTCATGTTTGTGCCTTTTTTATGTGGATATTTTGACTTTTCCTCTCTGAATCTTGCAAATAGATTTACAGTCTTTTTGCAATTACACTAAAACACTAATAAAAAGCTTATGTTTATGGGCTCCCTCTATAGCTGCCATAGAGACCATATTACTCATGTGAATAAATTACCTTCACAGTCACTTTAGTTCACTCCTTTTTAAAGAGATGGGGATGTAATAGAGAATTTGTGGCCTGTCAAGTTTGCATGTCATAGCTTGCATGATGTGCAAAGCTATAAAATTATTTTTTTTATTTTCAATGAGTCTGACTTTTTTTTTCAGCTTTTCAATTTGTTGTTTGGTCCATAAAATGAGTGGAAAAAGTTTCTGTGGAAATTTCTCTCTCTCTTTCTCTCACTCTCTCTCTCTCACATAAAGATATGTGATTATGTTTTTAACACTTTGTGGCCTAATTTTTTTTCTTCTCCCAGACGTTTGGGTGTGGAGTTGGGCAAGTCAGTTGTTTATCAAGAGTCAAATAAGGGTAAGGCCAATGAAGATCCTTAAATCACTCATTCCACAATGAATGTCTGAGATTAATGAACTGTGGTTTAGTGTTGCCTCACTTGACTTTGCACTTCAACCCACACTGACTGTGTTTTTGTTGTTTTGTTGACAGAAACTAGAGTGGACGTGAAAGAGTCCGTCCGTGGACAAGATATCTTCATCATTCAAACCATTCCCAGGTGAGACATGTGGATGCTCTTGGTGACTTAATGTTTTAATAATTAAGTGTCATATCACTATGTAATATGATCAGAGAAGTGTCACCTGGCACTGTGATATATTTTTGAGTTTTTCAAACTCTTTTGCCTCATTATTGTTCACTTTACACACCACAAATTGAATATGTGTTTACCCTTCATCAGCTTTATTCCCTAGCCTAAGCCCAGATCAGAGACTCCGCCCACTCCCCTGAGTGGACTTGATTGTTTTGGTCTGGCATTGGCTGGCACCATGAAACTGTGATTTCTTCAATTTAAAAAATGATTATATCCAATGAGAGCTAGGGGTGGGGAGCCCAGGTGGGACTTATGCAACAGTCAAGCTCTTTGACAGAACTGAAGAGGAGTTGACACAATAATAACAGCAACAGCCACAGACAAGATAGACGCTGCTGTCGTGACGCCCTTTATTAACAAGTCTGTTTTACAGAAGCCACAAGTATTCTCAGTTCTGCTCAACATTGTGTTGTTTATTTCAGTTACTCAGAAAAGGCCAGGTAACACATACATCAATGTCGACTGAAAATGACGTCAGGTGCAGGCCGGCAAGTTGAACTCTAATGATTTGTGAGGAAAAATTTCTAATTCCCTCCCTCTAGAATCACCAAAGTTATACCTGCCACTGCAGTCTCAGTAGCAGCCAAATATATTATGTTTTTCATTACTGTGCAATTAATTAAAACAAGTCAAAACATGTCTGCTCTGTGTACTGTGATAGTGGTTAGTTTGCCTTTGTATTTTGCATTCAAGAACCTCATAGCATCCATTTGCCTGGAGGTTTATGGCCAAATCAAGTTTGCCTTTGCAGCAAGTTAAATGGGGAAGGCAGCACTGACCACAGCCTTTTCATTTGACCAGTCCGGTCTTGTGTTTGTCCCTGTTAATCTGTTATTTGCCATGACGAAGAGACATGCTGGGAAAGATAACCGGAGTTCACAAGAGGGGACATCACATTTTTGTAGCTTCCTGTATCAAGTGTGTGCAGATCCAGTAGGCCACTGACCTGCCAGCTGTCATGGCCAAAACAGCCACACACAAACTGAAACCGTCCTTGTTGTCCAAATGGCATCTGTCATGGTTGTGTATCAAAAATATCACCACAGTAACAGAGTTTTGATCTGTAGCCTGATGGAATAGTGATTTCCTGTCTGCAAATCCTTTCTTAGCTTCAAATGAAGTTTTTTAACAGAACCTCATATTTAGGTCGTTTTTAGTCATGCATTAATGGTTTTTTTTTGTTTGTGTGTTTGTTTTTTTCTGTTGCAACATGATGACATGTTTAAGTAATCATCATAATTTTTGGCTCTGGACTAAAAAAGAAAAACCAGTGAAGGTGTAGTCCAGTACCAGGCCACATGAAAAAAATAGGAATGAAAACAGGACACTGTTTAGCTTATTTACATTAGTTTATGAGCTAAAGATGATCTTGTGAACAAACATCGTACTGCTGACTCATCAGTCCTCATCAAAATATCCTTGTGTGCCTGTTTGGATTTTCTTTGGACCATAGGCTCAGACTATTTGCACAGTAAGATGACACTATTTTTGATCTTTTGATTGATGATATCTGATACAGTCTGTTGAATTAACAATGTTGTTCCTCAGAGATGTCAACACGGCCATCATGGAGCTGCTGATCATGGCTTATGCCCTGAAGACATCCTGTGCCAAGAACATCATCGGTGTCATTCCCTACTTTCCTTACAGCAAGCAATGCAAGATGAGGAGCAGAGGATCCATTGTTTGCAAGCTGCTAGCATCCATGTTAGCTAAAGCTGGTATGGACTGTGTGTTATAGTTTTCTTTGCCATTATTGGTTTTTTATTCATTTCCATGAAAGTAAAGCACAAATTTAAATTCTACAAAACAACTAACAAGCTCATCTTGACTGTCAAAGAGAAGGTGGAAATAGTCTTCTGGTTTGGTTGGTCTTCTTTTTTTTTCCTCAGCTTGAGCTTCACATTAAGTAATAATTAGCCACTTGCAGCTAAGTACGCATTATACAGTGTGCAAGTCTGATTGGTGCGTAAGGCACATGCCAGGGGAATTGAATTGTGCATCATGTCCCTTTTAACTATTGCACTGGATTTTTTTTTTTTTAAACTTATATTTTTTGCCTTTATATACAGCTGCATTTTGCTTGTGTCTTGCTTTAAAATGTCTCCTGATCTTAAGGAATTTGATCTGATCTATCAATCTATTAAAACTTGTATTATTCATTTTGGTATTTATTTGGACAGTGTATGTACATGTGCACAAATTTCCCATAATGTTGCAGAAGTTTGTTCTGAAGACACAGCAAATCATGTCTATGTGTGTGTGTGTGTGTTTGTGTCTTTGGTGTTGCAGGGCTAACTCACATCATTACCATGGACCTTCACCAGAAAGAAATCCAAGGCTTCTTCAGCTTCCCTGTTGACAACCTGAGAGCTTCCCCCTTCCTCATCCAGTACATCCGCGAGGAGGTGAGGCTGCATAGCTCTGTACAGGGAACAGGATTGTGTCACAGTGTCACTACAATGATGGTTGTTAAGAAAATAATTTGCAGTTAGATAGTATTTATTCCAATGTAAGCTCAAAGCTCATTTTTATATTCCCACACTCAAAAGAGCATTTTTCTTTCCTCAGATCCCAGACTACAGAAATGCCATCATTGTTGCAAAGTCCCCCTCAGCCGCCAAGAGGTAACAGCAAAGCCTTTTTTTTTTTTTTTAAATTTGTGCCTACATCTTTGCGTCATCAGATGCTTTGACTCTTATGTGTCTGTGTGTCATCTGTCTCAGAGCTCAATCCTACTCTGAAAGGCTGCGGCTTGGGCTGGCAGTAATGCACGGGGAGGCCCAGGCAGACATGCTCGATGGTCTGTACTCTCCTCCAGTGTCCCGCACCACCGTAGGACACACCGGTCTGGAACTGCCATGTAAGACAAAACACTGCCTTCATGTATGTTTACAAGTTTCCACTCTGTGTTTCCTCTTTTTCTGTAACCTCTGTAAGTCATGTACAGATGGTATGGCAACACTGATAATAAATCAGTTTTCTACTGATTCAGTGTTTTGTTACTGGTTGTTACACAAAAATCCTTTTCCTGTTTAATGGTGACCAGTTTCAGCCTAAAAATTTTTAAGTTTGTTTTATAATAAGATGCGCAAGATAGAAAAGCCACATACTCATCTTGATCTTTAACTGTATCATGGTGACTGTAAACTTGTGAGTGCAAAAAGAGAATAGTTGTTTGACTGTGCACATGCTTTAAGCTAGCATATGGACAGCCGTAGACTGCAATGCAACTGTATTATCTACAGGAATGTTATGAATTCTTGATGCATTTAAATTGATGGAGTGTTTTGCAGCAGGCAGATTTTTCCTGTGAAATAACCTGCATATTGTCAAGGCTCCTTGAAAATGTATCTGCTGGTCAGGCAAGCCCTTTTGTTGAGTGACGTGGAGAGCTCAATATCTAGCAAGAACTTCAGTTTTGATCTGTGTTGTCATCAGCCTACGAATGCTAATGTACATTACCATCTGCTGCCCATGTGTCTATAGCCACAGAGAAATCATAAACCAAAGTTTGGTTGGAAAATATTAAAACTCACAGATATCATAGGATCCTCTTTTGTTTTATTTTTTAAATAATAATTGTCTTGACCTCTATAAGATCCAAATATCTCTGGGTGAGAACCAGTAGCAGAGCTGACCTTTGCTCACAGTTTCAGTTTTCCCTTGCTGCCTAAAATGGACAGCTTAAGACAGGAGTAATGACCATGCTGACCCTGCAGTCACACACGCAAAAAAAAAAAACACACACACACACACACACACACAGTTATTCAGAGTGTTTCGGCTCAGCCCTGCCACAGGCAATGTTGTAATAAGTCGTGAGTTACTGCAGGCAGTGACTGTCATTGCCTCCCTTTTCTTCCTTAGCCAGATTTATTTCCCCTCCTGACCTCATTTGCCCCGTCTGCTCTCTTTTCAGATGAATTCACTTTATTCCTCTTTCCCCTCTTCACTCTGAATTGTGCTTATTATGTTAGCCAGCGAGAGCAGGCTCACACTCATTCCAGCTGTCTCTCCCTCTCTCTCTCTCTCTCTCACTCTCTCTCTCTCACTCTCTGCCTTTATACATGCATGGATTACATAAAATGTCAGTATGGTACAAAAAAAGGCTTCTCCCCACTGAACACAGCGGAAATATAAAACCTCCTCAGTCAAAAAAAGTTTGGACCTGGAAGTTTCAGATACTACTGAGTGCTCTGAAATATTTGTCGTATGTCCTAACTGTGCATTGATATTTTCTGTACCATCCTTTCTTTAGCCAACACAGGCGGCAGACCTCATGTCCCTTTCCCTGGGATAGAGCTCCCAAGTATGATCACAACACTTGTGCTTCCTGTTGATTGTTTATGTTTCACTGCATGGGAAAACAGAATGAGTCACTGGGGGCTTCCACTTCAATTAACATCCAACCATTCAAGAATGAAGTTATTAGAACAGAGCAGCAAATAAATTAAAATGCACTGAATGCAAATGCAATACAAAAAATATTGACTGTAATTTAATGAGGCTTCACATACATACAGGTGTTGGAGTGCAAATTTCTGTGGCATCTCCTTTAATATTTAAGAAAACTTAAGTCAATTTTTATAAAGAAGATTTCTATACACAAGTTTAAAAGTATCAAGAGAATATCAAAGAGTGTAATGGCAAATCAACATAAGTTATGGAGGTTTTCAGAGTGAATATCTAAATAAAAATTGTAAGAACAGTGCAGATAAATATTTACACTATGAACCCAGTTAGATAAATAAGTAGTAAATAGTAGTCTAAAAGTAGCTTTGAAAATCAGGATCAGTATGTAGATTTGTGCCAACCGTCTGATAATGAATAAGTAAATGATGTCAGTATGATATGAAAATTAGATCTGATCGGTCCCAACTCTAGATTAAAACCTGGTTAGTGTGTGATAAACTCTCATGGACATACAGTTAAAGCTTAAATAGTCCTGATGTGTTGGGCATTTTAAACTATTTTTCACTGGCCCTTTATCATCAGGTATTCCCATTGTTACATTGTAAATAGCTGTTCATGAAACCAGTTTCCATGCAGACAAAGAGTCCCACATCCCTCAGAATCTTTATATTGTTTACAGGTTTTTCAGTGTTTCACTACACCACACGATCAGATGTGTTAATGCCTCCTCCCAGTGCTACAAAACTGTACGATTATTTTATTTTTGGCTTCTGCTTTGACATAAATCAAAGCTGTCCTGAGCGTTGATGGCATTTTTACTGACTTGAGGCATTTCACACGCTGATCCCAGCTAAATACTGAGGTTATAAAGGAATTTAAAACATTTTTTACTTTAAACAGCTGTGTTCACTCAGCCAGCACTTTCTCTTTTCATTGAAGTTCAGTTTAAAAATAGAAAAACAAGTGGCTGTTCAGTTTTTTGTTTTTTCAGAAGCATCATGTGGAGACTTGCAAAGACATTAAAATGAATGTGGAAATGAAACGCAGGTGTGACCCAGGTGTGTCCACCCAACATAACAGTCTGTTGGCACAGCAGACGCGACTGTTAAAACCAGTCAGTAGTTCTGATGATTCACAGCATCTATCTGTTTAGACTTTACTTTTGGCAAATAAAAATACATTGTTTTAATAGCAGCAGGCTGCACCATCTTGATACATTACACTTTGATTATTAGATTTAAGTTGTTTTCCTCGATATTTTAGTGATATTTGCTGGAAGCCCTCAGTTTCACATCCTCTCAGTCTAAATGAATTGGGTTCTTGTCAAAGTGAGACTTATTACTAGGGTGAGAAACTGTGTGCTAGTGATATAACTTATGTTATCTCACTCACAACAGATGTGAATTCCTCAGGCTAATAAATATTAAAGTTTTTAGAGGTCAAAAAAGAGCGAAACGACCCAGTAGAGACATGAAACAGTGCGTGATTGAAAAGGATTATTCAATGACTCATGCTAATTAACCCTCCTACTAGCTTTAGGTAATGAAATTGAACATAAATTGGCATACGATTAATTAGAATGTGAGGGTTTGTAGTTCATTAATTGCATAACATGAACATAATCATGCCAAGTAATAATATCCTTGCCTGACATTCATGATATTTTTAAATCACACTTGTTTTCCATTTGCATCTTTGTGCTTGATATGTTTGGATTCAGGGGCTCAGAAGCTGCTTGATATTTTTTTTTGTTTCAGAAAACTAAATTTCGATTAAGTTTCTTGGCTTCCTTTTCGACCCAGAAATCCCTCTCTTAGCAAACATCTCGCTCAGAGGCCTTGTTGGATCATCTTGCGATGTGTTTGGGGACTTTGGATGTGCTTTGCTGTTGTTGGGAAGAAGGTTACGATGCTCAGGGCCTCAGTGTGGGGGTACAAGTCATATGTGGTAAACTTCAGACCTTGATCGATTATCACTCAAAATACCTTTAAGTACCTCCAGCAATTTAGTAAAATTATCCTGGAGCTTTTTAAAATTCCACTGAGTTATTTTTTTTACAACACCAATACTGTAATCAGCTAGAGATAGCGTTAAAATACCCAATAAATGATGATCGATCCTGGTCTGCGGCTTTAAAAGAGGTTCAGTTCTACTCTCACTAGTCCATCTACCAATGTACCAGCAGTCAAACGTTCACATGTAGTCACATGACATAAACCCATCGTAAGTCTCTTCTGATGGGTCCTCAACAGCCTGCTGTTTTAGAAATGGTGCTGCGGTAGCTGGAAGCTTGTTGGGGGTTGAACTGCTTTGCATGATGTTTGCAGGTTTTTTAACTGAACTCCTTTTCACCAAATCTTTGCTTCACCTCAGGAATCCTTTCTGTTAAAGGGTGGGCCTCGACTATTTCCTGCACAGTAATGTACAGCCATGTTCATCTGTGTCTTTCAGTAATGATGGCAAAGGAGAAGCCACCTATCACTGTTGTTGGAGATGTAGGAGGCAGAATCGCCATCATTGTTGTAAGACTTCAAGCTTTCATGTGATTTACTGATACTTTTGGCTTTGGGTAGTCATATGCAGCGCTCTTACATCTTAATTAATGGGACAGATTACTTCATGTGGCATTTGTTAGTTAATTTTCAGGTTTTGTGGGACTTAGTTAATTTATTGCTGATGTTTCTCATTGGGGAGATTACCACAGAAAATCACAACAAGTCCCTGAGCTTTTCCAGTGGTTTTTGTATTTAATCAAATTCATGTTAGTCATGCCACTTCTTTCTCAGAAATGTCCTTTGATCAGTATTGTTTACACCAGTCGTTCTCCAACTTTTTCTCTCAATCCCCACTTTGGACAAGGTGGTATTGTCAAGCCCCACCTGGCCTTTATTGCCCCAACAGAAT
>JAQMCX010000043.1:17983397-17999062 GCA_029814765.1 Acanthurus leucopareius | reverse complement strand
TTTACACCATAACACATTGACTCCGAAACTATAAACCTTAGTGTTAAATTCAGTTTTTTTTTTTTTAGCAAACTAACTCTGTTATTTGTTACTTTCCTCCTCTTCTGTCGTGTGGTTTCTAACCCTGTGGTCACTTTCTCAGGATGACATCATTGATGATGTGGCAGACTTTGTTGCAGCGGCAGAAATCCTGAAGGAGAGGGGAGCATATAAGGTCTACATCATGGCCACACATGGCCTGCTGTCTGCAGACGCACCCAGACTGTTAGAGGAGTCTGCTATCGATGAGGTACAGTTGTGTGAATGGCAGAGTTATCCATGTCATCCTCATCATCTGCATCTCATCACTGAAGCTAATATTCAAAGATGTTTGAAAAATATATGAAATCTGTTTTAATTTCAAAGAAAGCTGACCTATAACTGCTTTCAGTTAACAAATTGAATCGATTTATGTTGCTTTAATGGAAACTAATTCCAAGTACACATACAGACCCTGGATCAGATCATCAGCCTTCCTCCTCAAATGAATAAGATAACCACTTTGGGGAATATCTAATTTTTATATTTGTTTCACTTTCCTTAACTTATATTTCAGTTTTGTGACGTACGCCTCCATATTTATTTATTATTTTTAAGTGTATGCATCTTCTTCATTGAATTGACTCATATCTAAGAGAGATATGAAAAAAATAAATGTAAAATATAAAAAAATGACTTCACTCAGAATACAAAGGAAACTTTTTAATAGAATTCTTGCGAACAACGTACATAAAAAAACAAACAAACAGTGAAACTGGTTTGATTTTCCTTTTTACTTGAATTTTGACCTTTGACATTTTTTCTTGACTAATTAACCTTTTCAAAAGCTTTTGTTGACATTTTATTCCTGACTTCTTCCTCTCAGTAACAGTATTGGTTGATAAAATGTGAGGAATAGATTTAATTATATGGAAACCCTGCCATGAAATTTAAGTTTTAAAATGATTAAAAACTTCTCTCATTAACTTAGTTAGGCATTCATTTGTATCCATAGTTGATGTGATAATATAATTTTCATGTGGCATTGTCATGCATTGACTGTTCCTTGGGTGTGTACTAAACATGGATCTCAATCAAACGTGCCAATGTAGAGTTACCGATTTACAAAGTTACAGAAACTCAAGCTCACAAGAAGCCGTACTAGTTGGTCTTTTAATAGTTTTAGAGCCCAGACTGAGGGCAGCAAAGTCCTGTAGTCTTTAAAAAAAGGCTGAAAGAAACACACTAATCCTGCTAATTTAAACCCTCAGGTGGTGGTGACCAACACTGTGCCTCACGAGGTGCAGAAGCTGCAGTGTCCAAAAATCAAAACTGTGGACGTTAGCATGATCCTGGCCGAGGCCATCCGGCGCATCCACAACGGAGAGTCCATGGCCTATCTGTTCCGTAACATCGCTGTGGATGACTGAGGCTACACACTTAACGTTTACATTCCTGCACACACACAGAGCAAACATTACCAAGCACACATGCACAGACAACCATGAATCAAGTTTACTGCAGTCTGTGCTTTCACTTGTTCCTGTGGTTTTAATCAGAAACATTTAAACATGAAATAGCTTTATTTACTCTGTTACGCATGAAGTAAACTGAACTCTTCTTTGTTCCTCTGTTATATTACATAGCTGAACTGTGCAAACAATACAAACTGTTAAACTTAAAGGACGTGCTTTCTACAGTCTGAAATCATGAGTAACACAACACAGTGTATCATGTGCAGCGTCTCATTATGCTGCAGGTTTCTACTAATAAAAGTTTCTTCTTGGGTGGCTAAAGTTGTCATTTTTCTAATCATGTTGAGTAAATTATGTCCAGTAACATTACTGTTCAGGAACTGGATGCTTGTTGTGCGGCATCACACAGCTGGCATTCGTAGGTAGACTCATCATTTGCATTTTTTGAGTGTAAAGTACAGTGGCTTCACACTTCAACCCTAACTTTCAGTAGCAGTTTCAATCATTGCTGAGGCTGCTTGCCTTATGAAGCATGGAAAAGTATGAAAAGTCAAATGCAGAGTTGAGGTGCAGCTACATAAAAGTGCCAATTATACAGCTTTTCCAAAAAGCTTTGCAGTGCACAGGTGTCATTTTATGGTTGCATTATATTACATAGTACAGCACAGGACAGTACAGTGTAGGAAAAAGATTATTGTAACGTAGGCAGGGTGCTGGGATTTGATTGTTGAAATGTTCCTTTTTTTTTCTTTTTTTTCTTTTTTTAATTTTGCTGCATGTGTGTCATATCTAACACAAATGACAAAAACATTCTAAGCCTCCTAAAATAACAAGATGGTAGATACATTTGCCATTTCAAATGGCTTTTTAGGTGATAATTTCCAAGCGTATGTTCAGTTTTAAATATATTAAATGGCTTTCATGCCAATGATTTGAATAGGTGACTAATTCACAGGTGTTTCTGATACATTGACCCATGACCTATAAAGGTTCAGTCAGAATAAGTCTATGAATACAAAAGTTATTTTTACTCTACAAGTACAAAAGAAATGGCAGTGATCTGCATTGACTAAGTACATCTTATATCATATGACAGCAATACTATACAGTTTCCTTACACTAGTTTTAATAATATTGCTGCGTTCTGCCCAGGACCCTGAACTTGTTCTAAACGCCTCAGAGTCACTTTTATCTGCTGAGGAGCTTTGACCAAGTCCAGGGGCAAAGACGTCTGAGACAGTGAGTCCTGACCGTGTGACTGACTTCCCTTACTACAACTTAAATCTGACCATCGCATGCCAATAAAGGAACTACTGAAGTAAAGGTAGTGTCCGTAAAATGTCTTATTAGAAATGCTGAAACATTTTTGAGATAAATACATTTATATCTTCATCCCAGGTATAAATTAAAGCAGAACTCTTAGTTGTGAGATAACAAATCCACACACCTGCATGACTGAAGCTGCTAGGCCTCCCTCCCTCTGCAAATGAACATGAGCAGAGTGCGGAAGAATGTTTAAATGTGGACTGAAAGAGGAACTGCCTGCAAACGTTTACTCGGCCACTTCCTCAAATTAAAACAGGAAACTGGTTCAATCTAATCTGATGGAGTGTGTGGTTGGTGGGGGTGGTGGCGGTGGGGTCCTGGACCTGAGTACTTCAACTGTCTCTGCTCGGCAGGTTGCATTATGGGGAACAGTGCACAACTATTTCAGGAACTGCACAGTGATCCATTTTGTTAACCGGTTAAACAGGGGTTTAGTATTTAAATTTTGTCACGCTCAGGGGCAGCTCAGTTTATTTTGCTTAACTTTGCCTGTCGTTTCCTCGGGCCCCCAGTTGACAGAATTTACATGGCTTTGTTGTTAAGGATGTCACATTCTCTCTATTTTCCAAAGATGTGGTTCTGTTCAATATAGTGCTATAGTGCATTTTATTGGTAAAGCCAGCTCTGATTGAGGTGCACCTGCTGTCAGTCAATCCAGCTCACAATTCTTTGATTTTCAGAACACTGATGAAGCTAAACTGAGTAGAAACATGACGACGCAGAGATGATTGTGTCTGAATACATGAAGAGTTACAAACTAAAGCTGTAAAACTGATTGGAGTCAAACTCACTGAACTTCTGTATATCCTTTTTCAAAGTTTTAGGTTGACGCTGCATTTAGAGGAACTGTTGCACACACTAAGCATTTGGTCCATATGTCCTGTACAAGCAAAAAGGTCATGTCCTCACGGTTGACAGAGGAGTTATTATTAAAGGAATTAACTCTGATTGTTCCCCATTTTACTTTAGATTTTGAAGCTACATTCTCACTCATGCAGAACAAATCAGGTTTCCGATATGAATCAGGCAGTGACCGACACAAAGAGAGCACACACGCTGGGCTAGCACTTGTCTCATAAAGTGTAATGTGTGTTATTCATCAACAGGTGGCGACAGAGGTCTTAAAATACAGAAGGTTACTAACAGAGAGCAGAATATCAGGGAAACCTTTTTGTGGGCTTTTCTTTTGCCACGTTTTGGATGAAATGGAGCACCAGCTGTAAAAGCAAAATGGAATCACCCACCAAAAAAATCAGTATTCACCGTTCTGTAACAAATACATAAGAGCATCACTGTTTTATAGTTTTTCTGTTCCTTATCTTCCTATTCGTGCAGACATCAGAATATCAATGACATGCAAAATATAGGTGGCCTGTGCTCTGACAAGCCTTATGCTGAAAGGTGCAGACCGCAGTGCTGCCATCTTGAGCAAAGTCTCATGACCTAATGAGACACTTTTCCCTGAACTTTTTCATATCAAGGACCCTTGAAATATATGCACATTAAATTGCAGACCGCAATCTAAGATGATTATGTCTTAAAGAATCCCTTCTGACTATTTTACAATATTTTAAGGTTTGAAGATAAAAAAAATCTTCATAATCAATCATAGATCAAACTAGGATCAAGTACAACAAATCAAACCTGTAAACCTCAAAATGCCATGAAGAACGCAGCTCTCAAGGTCTGAGGGCCCTATTTAACCTTGGCGCAAAGTGGTGCACAACGCAGCACAAGTGTCATTGCTAGTTTCAGACCGACGCAGTTGCCTCTTTTACCTCCAGCGCCCAGGCTGTAAGTAGCAAGTGTAATGAGCCGCTCTGTGCGCCATAGGAGAATTGGTCTTTTTATAGGTGTGATCTGGCGCACCGCTGTCTTGAGGTCAACAAAAAGCTGACTTGAAATCATGAAATTTTTCTTGCTATTTAAAAAGGCGCATTATTCAATATAGTAAGATACAGGTCGACAATGCGCACAGATGATGAAAACCCGCTCATTTCAACCTCAACTGTTATCTAATTCTGCCACTGAAACCCCACACACCGTGTCCTGGTACACCTGGCTTTTGAAGGGAGTGGCATATGGCACTCTGTTTTCATTGATGTCGTGACCAAAACACACCTTTTACCAACCAAATGCTTAATCCCAGCACTTTTTCACTGTGCACTCTACTTTGCACCCACTATATCCGCTCTAAAACTAGCGAAATGGAACTGGACTCACCCTTAACGCACTTGCGCCATGAGCCATAGACCATGCGCCACAGATAAAATAGGACCTCAGATTTCCTATTTGACGAGGATATTAATCATAACCTCCCGAGCTTTAACTATATGGAAAATAAATCAAACTAAACTCAAAATGACAACAGTCCTCAAGTTTTATACTGTGTGTCATATATATAAAATTGTACTTTTCCACCATATTCCATGTACTTTGTGATGTGTTTGCTCATTTATGTTTTGTGTATTGTCACTGAATGGCTACTCGGATATGATTTTCCTTAATTAATTATTAAACTTGCTATAATTAATATTTGATTTATTGTTTGCTTTTAATAACTTAGGTCCCCTTCAGTCTAACAGCTTTTTTTCTTCTTGTTACTTGAGTTGACAATTTGAGCTTCTCTGTGCAGGCTGATGCATGTGCAGTGCTTGTCATAGAATACTCTTTTTCAACAATATTTGCTGAGAGAGGAGAGTTTCACTGTTTTTGAATCAGATTTTAAATATGCGAGTCTACAGGCTTGATTTGTGACGACACATAATTTGAAGCTAATTCAGGACGAATACATGTATTTAGTTTACACAGGTAGATGTGAAAACACCAAGAGAGGATTTTTCAGTGAGGTAGGACACGTTTAAACTTTTGTAGTGAAATATATTTGCATATCCTCATTTTTAAATAAGGGAGAAAGACAAGATGTAATTTAAATGATTTTTTAACAAGGTAATATATCCTTTGTTGTGGAAAAAACATCACATAGACAGTAAAAGAGTTTTATAGCCATCTTAAAACATGTCTGGGGGATCTAGTTAATACATAATCTATTAACATCACTTTCACATAACAAACATCACTTGTTTTGTGCTTCTTTTATTACACATTTAGATTCACATTCCACTTATATTTGTCAGACAGCAAAACGATAATATTTTTGAGAATATGACATGATAAAAAAATCTAATTTATAAAAAAAACAACCTAAAAACATCCTTTCAAATGGTATTTTCAAAATGAAAAGTGCATTTACAGTCTACATTTGCATTTCACTGCTTTTTTACGACAGAAGTATAATGACATGCTCAAAGGCAAAATAGCAATTTAATACAAAAAATGTAAACAAGATGCTACGGGTGAAATATTAAAATTTACATGAGACAAACGACTTTTGCACGTACCACAACATAGAAACACTTTTTCTCCCAGTCAGTAATCTGCAACTGTCTTAATATCTTAACGCCAGTGAACTGTAGAATTTGAAATCCCAAAATTATACATTGATCTAAATACCAGCAGCATGTCACCATATAAGCAGCAACAACGTTACATGGAGTAAACAACTGAGTAATTAATGCATCTCCTTTCTCTCCACTGGCAGTTTGTCCAAGTTAAATCTCACTAGAATTCAGTCTCTTTTGCTTTCAGCATGAACCTTGAAGAGTCAGTGAGTCCAGAATCACTTATCTCAATCAGACAGCTCTTCCTTTCAAACCCCTCTGACTCTTTACTTTCTCTCTGTCTGGCAGCACTGAGTTCAGCACTGAGCAGACCCTCCATGCTCTCTCATCACTTGTTGCCTCATAAAAACAAAACATTACTCCTCTTCCTCTAACTTCCATTATGACAGAATACAGCTGTTGGTCTTGTTCATGGGTGGCCGGAAGTTGGTGTCTTTTGGGAAGGTCTCCCTGCGTCTGCGCAGCGCTGGGCTGAGCCGGCTGGGGAGGTTCGCCTGCTGCAGGAGCTCTTTAAACACCTCCACCACATTAGCGTTCTCCTTTGCAGAAGCTTCCAGGTAACTGTTGTTCCAGTCCATTTCTACAGTTGACAGCACGTCCTCGTTGGACACCTGCCGCTCCTGCTCCCGGTCCACCTTGTTCCCCACCACCACGATCGGTGTGTACTTGTCCTCCTTGATCTCCAGAATTTCATCTCGCAGGCTCTTGACTGCCTCCAGTGACTCTGGGTCGTCCACTGCGTACACCAGCGCAAAGGCGTCACTGTTCTGGATGGAGAGCTTGCGCATGGCTGGGAAAGAGTAGCTACCACTGGTGTCCAGAATCTCTACTGTGATCTTCACCCCACCAATGTCATACTCCTTGCTGTGCAGCTCCTCCACTGTGCGTCGGTGTTTGGGTTCAAATGTGTCTTGGAGGAAACGTTGGATCAGGGCTGTCTTTCCCACTCCTGCTGCCCCCAGAAACACCAGACGCACCTGTGTCTTCTCCTTCACCTCCAGAGACATGCTGAGTTTGTTTTGTCTTTGGCCAAAATGAGCAAAGAAGGAAAACCTGCCTCAGTTGCTTTAAAACTGCCTGCAAATTTCACCTCTCACTTACTTTTACTTTTCTAAATAGTTTTCTTGACAGTCTTTTCCTTTGGCAGTTTCTTCTTCTAAAGCTTTAATCCTTGCTTCTTTTTCCACTTCCAGTTTTGTTGAGCTGGAGGCTGCTCTCAGTCAAAGCTCCTTAAACTTGCTCATTTGATGCTCCACTGTGCCTGATCCCACACACACACTGCCTTTTATGCCTGTTTTGGTGAGAGAGTCTCCATGCCCTCATGCCCTAACAACCAATCAGCAGAAGGCAGCTTGGTAAAGTGTAAGATCCAGGCAACCAATGGAGGCGGAGCATGTAAATCAGGGTACTGGAAGAAAGGAGGAGACATGTGAAAGTGAATAACCGGCAAGCGGAGCGTGGAAAATGTTTGAGCAGGGATCTGATAATTACAGAGGACTTTAGAGAGAAGACAGAACAACATCAGCCAACAGAATCAAATCCAACCTGCTCATGTGGTTGATTGATCAACTCTGTGGTTCCTCTTCAGTTGATAGGATGATCCTATAAATAAACAAACCAGATGATTAAATTCATTAGCATGCAGTAAAGAATCTGAAAGTGATAGGAATAACAACCAGCATGTCAGGCGAGCAATGAAGATATAGAAATTGTATTTATTTGTATATTTGTATTTAATTTGCATTCACTTCCTGGATCCTATTTTTTGTGCCATGCATTACATGCATATATTTATCCCTGGTCTAATTTGTGAAGAGAAAAACTGTGATGTTCTAGGAGATGCAGTGACAACATGATCCTGTATTGAAAAATGCTTCAGAGATTTTCATCATCTTGTTTATATTTCATAATTAACTGTACACAGCATGATGACAAAAAACAATGGCCCTATAAATCATTTTTGACACATGAATTTACATAGCACCTTGCAACAACTAGTGCTTCACATAAGACACATACAGGCACATATGCTCACACAGCAATGGAAAAGCCATGTTGAGCATATTGGGGTTTTGTCAAAGTAAGCTTGAATAAACTACCACTTTCTGATAAGCATACAACCTGCTCTACCTCCTGAGCCACAGCCACCCTGTTTAAACTGAAGTAAAAAATAAGCTTTAATTAAATAAAACAGAATAAAATCAATATAACAACACAGGAAAATATATGATTTCATTTAATCTTAACAAAAAAAAGAAATAAACAAAAAAATTACACGGAAGCCCTGATTTTAAATAAATAAGAGTCGGTACAGCCAGGAGATATCTGGAAGTTTTGTCCAGATATGTGGTGAATAAAAACTGAACTCCATGTTTTGTTCCTGATGATTTTAGAGATTTGAACAGTCGTCATGCAGTCAAAAGTGTGTGGGCCCAGTGTGGACTCCTGCAGCAGCACATTGATATATTTGCAGAGTTAACTTTTGGCAACCTGAACCTGCAGTGCATGTAGCAACAAAGATGTCAGAACTGTGATAATCAGAGAGAAGCTGCTCAGCAGGGGCTGAATGCCATGCAGTCACACTGGTGTTTCTTCACTATCAATTTGTTGTTTTATTTCCCCAGTAATAAAAGGAAATCCACATAAGATCTAAAGCCTGAGCTGAAACCATATGATTCACTCCCTGTGATTTTTTATTTCAAATAATTTTTAAAATTTAAAAAAATGCTTATCTGCCCTTAAGCTAGTGACAGTTTACTTACTCAAATTGTAGGGGGAGCAGCTTAGATCCACTCAGTCACACATGACAACACATGACTGTGTGTGAATCACCTTCAGCTGTCCTTGGTATCCAATTAGATATGATGCATTGCCAGTAACTGTTTGAGGATTAATCCTGCCTGCCTCCAGTTTGTCAGAGTTTGTTCTAGAGGAGGGAGTCTGACTCGTGATCCTCCCAAATTTCCCCTGAGACTAGTGTTGTCTCACAGACTGTGGCTCTCCTTGCCTCGTTAGGTTAGGTAACAGCGTGGAACCATGACTGCAGGGAACACTAACCTCTTTCCCACCGTCGTACATTTTTAATATGCACCCATACACTGTCTCCCTAGGGGGCTGCTATACCTGATGGGCAGTGGAGTGGAGCTAAGCATGGGGGGAATATTAGCTGTGGACTAATGCTCTGACAGTGTGAGAACTGCTAATGGCTGCAATTACTGCAGACGTTTTCATATCAGGATTTCTGAAACAGTTACCGGCCCTGGTGAGTAAACACATCACCCAAGGCTCTAAAATGACTGAGTTGGTGAGAACGCCTCTCAGTACAGTTAAAGTTGAAGTCTCTGAAACTGAGTGTATTAATTTTAAAGTTACTGGTGCTCTATTTTACAATATGTGACTGTATACTTTTACTTCACCACAGTTAACAGTGGAGGATTGTTCCTTTACTGCACTACATTTATCTCACATTCATAGTCAAAGATCTCCTCCAGACATATTTTAGATATACAGCTTTAATAACCTTTTCATTTCTCTAAGAGGCTTTTTTAGGGAATTTATGATTTAATAAAGTTGGCATACATCAGAGAGTTCAGAGGAAAGTTGATTCACCAGGAAAATAATGACAGTAGTTAAATAAAACTCTTCGAATACAATAAATAGTGAAGATACTGACTGAACTTTTCCATTTCTTTATCATTCATTTCAGTTCTGCATGGGGTCTTTGTCATTTTGCCGTGTCATAATGGGAAAAACACAGGGGTCAATAGTTCAATAAAGATAGACGCATTCCATTTAATATCTGTGTAGTAAAAATGTAAACTGTATGTTTCAGTGACATTATGCATGCTGGCCCTTTTCTTGTACTTCTATTTAAGGCCATGCTGCCCTATGGTGATGTTAATGACCAGATGGCATTGCTTCTTGGACTGAAACAAATGTTCAACTCTTGTGTTAAGAAAAGACTCTGTTGCAAACTATCTTGTATTATAAGAATTTCATAGTCAGTCATTTCAATGCAGTGTTTCCCAAATGAAAAATATCTGTATGTATTTTGTTCTCCCCCCCATTTATCTGTTAAAATTTTTCCCACCTGTTCAGTTTCTGCTCAGTGCCTTTTCAACAGGTTGGCTCGTCTACCTGACATTATTAACACATTTATGAATGTGTCACTGTGCTTTTCTTTGAGTCCTTTTGTATGTGCCTGGAACCTATTTTTTGTGATTGTACTTTTATGTTAGTGTTGCTGGTGTGTCCTCTTTCTGTTTGCTCCTATATTCATTTCTTCTCTACAGACAAAATCACACATCACCTCAACAGTTTGCTGCTGTTTTAAATAAGAAAAATTTAAACATCTCAAAGGAAATGATTTCTTTTCACACAGTAGTCCAACATTTATCTTTCAAAGAGAGAAAGTCAAATATTATTAGTGTTCCGTGTGTCTTTATTTGAAGTAGATTTCCTTGTGGCTATAAGCCCCTTGTGTTTTATGTAGAAGGAATGACCTTAGCTCTGTATATTGATGGAAAGTGGCCTGTGCCTTGGCCTGAATGTCTGCATCTACACTCCCGTGGGGGAACGTGCATCACACTGTCATCCTGTCAAGATGATGCCACAAGATGATGGTGCTGAAATCTGACATGTGCCAAATATAAATGTTCCCCTAAATGTGAATTAACCTTCACTGCTACTGGAGTACTATTTCCTACATCTGATCTTACAAGAAACGGGCAGAAGAGGGTTGTTCATGGTTTGATGTGGGTCCTAAGGGACATTTCAATATAATGTAAGCATGACAAAATCAGCAATGCTTTAGTCATTATCACATAACTTAATGACTATCCTCTCCTGCTGGGATCTTGGGTACAGCATCTACCAGGTACACAGGAGCTTGTTGTTATGTCAAACACTGAGACAGAATTTATTTAATTTATTAAAGGGTGGTTCTGGCATTTTTAAACTTAATATTTACATGCTTTGTTGTGTGAGTGACTGGTACTTACCAAAAGTGTTCAAATTGTTTCAGTATATCGCCTCAGGAGGGAGCTATAACATGGCTGCAATGGCTGCAATGTAATCCTTTGGGGCAACTATCATGTCTTTGGTGTGTCTATCTATCTATCTATCTATCTATCTATCTATCTATCTATCTATCTATCTATCTATCTATCTATCTATCTATCTATGTTACAGTAATTGTGTTTATCATAAACATTTTTTTTCCTTTTGAGCAAAAATGATACTCAAACAAGAATAAACAGAATCAAAAAGTGTGTTTTTCGGGGGAGTGATTCAGCAGAATAATGGATGTTTCATGCTCCAAAATGTTCAGCAGGTGGTGAGGACTGTGTGGGATTGTCTCACAATGAACTACAGTTCCCATATCCAAAATCACTGATGTTCTCTAATTTTTTTTTAACAACAAAGTTCTTTAACACTGGGCTTTGCATTACACAGCCTAAACTTTTATAGTTGGGTCAATTCATTCTTGGTTTTGAAGAGACATTTATACTCCACAATGTCAGGCATCAGAGAGAGTCTTATGTTGCAAACACTGACTCCATGAATGGTGCTTGTGCTGTTAATTCAGCCCAGGTGCTGCCCTGTTGCCTGCCAGCTGGCATTCAGTAACTGATAGCTTGATGCTTACACTACCTGATATCATTGTGCATTATGACAATCACAATTTATGCTCACATAATAAACCCAAGCTTTGCTTTTTGGGACTGGCAATGTGGTGGTGCTGTTTTAATGAGCAAAAGTGACTGATCAGGTGTAATTTTGTGTCAGCAAACATCCAAAATAAACTTACCGGTGCTGAGCAGGTGTTAAAAAGGCCGTAAATATAACATTTGTTAACCAGCATCTACTGACCATAATTACTATAAAGACTGGGTATGTAAATAAATGTTGCACCTGTGTTCTTCCCATCAATTAGAAAACAGCAAAGCTTCTCAAAGGTTAGTCAGACCTAAAACTAAAACAGTGCAGTTTGTGCACGGTGATCGGTTTAAATGCAATGTCTTTCATGTTCTTCCACATCTTCTAATTTCCAGTTTTGTTATTTCATAACAGCTCTTTGTCCCCACAATAAAATCTTTCTGGCTTCAACGCTGAATTTTCCAAACAGCCCCCCCAGTCTGCTAACCTCGGTTCACAGTCTCACTTTGTTGAAGCAAACTGAGTCGTTCGTGTGCAGAAGGTCAGTAAATAGTGAGTAGTAAATGATAACGGGAGAAATTATACCATTTTTATGGCAGTGTTTCGACTTTATGGCCGCACAGCTGGCTTTTGTGGCCTCACTCATGACTAAGGTAAATGAATCACTCTTTTTTCTTTTCACATGAAGACAAATGCTTTACCTAGAAAGTTAAGTCTTGAGCACAGGTAGCTGGGTAAACAAACATCTTTGCTTTCATCGTTTGGTGGCTTGTTTTAACATACTTAAGTGTAATTCTTACTGATGGACTGGCAGGATGCCTGTCAGGATATTGTATGTCAACAGTCAAGTTTGACTTGGCAACCGCTATCAGTGCCCTCGTTGTCAGTGTGTAGATAAACATGCAGCGATAATGGGTATCAAACACTAGGTCAAGGGATTTCCTGTCAAATACGTTACTACTGCAAATTATATTCATGTGCTCAGTTTTCTCATTTTCTTACCTTTTATACTTTGGATCAACTACAGTTTCTTCCCTGTAATCTTTATTTTAATGGACCGTGTGTAGCTTGTTCTTCTGTGCCACGCAGAGCTCCTTTGTTGTTTAAAAAAAATTAAAATACATCAGTGATCCGTACAGTTGCACTGGGTGACATGTTTGTTTATTATGTAAAACATGGTAACTGTATTTTATCATTATATTTTTGGGTTAGTTGCACATAAACATTAATGATGTCCTAAATACTCACAGGAGCACTAATGTGTATTAATCTACAGCTGAAAAAATGTCCGCACTGTTTCCTTCAGTTTGAGTGACGTTCACTAAAATAAATAGTCCCCTGGTGTTTTAGGAATGTTGCTTAATCATTTAAAAAATCAAAGTTTACACTGAACATATCCAAGTGAAGTTCAGCTCCTTTGTGTGATCGTGAAGAGAGTTTATTGATGATAACTTGTGTGTTCTTTTTGTTTAAGGGTAATTCAAAATTTAAAGTCAGCAGCATGTGAAGAAACTGGACAACATCAGCCTTTGCTTAAACATATTTTTACCTTAGGAGGTCTACAATGAAATGGAGAAACACTAGGAAGGGTTTCCCCTCCTTACAGCATGGCGAAGAGGTGAAATGTTCATTCAAACATCGCAAGGAGAGCCTGGAGGATGCCCCCCCGTCACTGAAGGCAGGTCACTGTCACCACACAGGAGACCACTGACAAGTTACATGACACGATCCTGACAGATCAATGAATAACACACCAGCACATTACCACAGAGCTTACCTGGACTCAGGGTGGTTTATACTTCCCCCATCCGCTTCTTCCCTCCTTGTGTGACTGAATCACATCAATTCAAGATACAGAAGAGAAAACAGTAGAAAGATCTCTATTCTTATTCATTGTTTGTCCTGCAGGTTGCACAGATGCCGTCTTCTGTCTATTTATAGGCCTCCATGTTGCCTGTTTCTTAACTGCATTGTGATTCAGGGCAGTGAAGCACAATAACACCTGATTTTTTCAGAAGCTCTTTTTTTCCTGAGGCCACACTTCTTCAGCTTCAGTTGCTCTGTTATATTAATTGGACATTAAAACGGTGTGTGCCAAAACTACTTTTTTTCAGCATTGTACAACTGTCGTAATGTTCTGTGTCTTAACAATCCTTGCTTCAGCAGGCACAGTGAGATGGAAAAAGAACATGTTGAACATGTGATTTGTAATTTTAGTGTTTTTTTTTTTTTTTTTAAACTCAAAACAAAACCAACTTTGCAAAATCAGATCTTGAGGAAAATTTTTAGAGCATTTTGAACATTAGCACAGAGATTTTTCAGAACACAGTGATCCCACATCTGCTTTAAAAAAAAAAATCAGCACAAGCCATGCAGTGAGACTCAAAGCCATGCAATTATGATTAACTGGCTTCTTTGGATCAGAATCTAAGTAGAGAGGTTAAGGAGGCTGACAACAAATCGCACTGAGGTTTGTTAGACAAACATCCATATGTGGTGCAAGTATTTCAACTGCCTCTCAACATTACATGTATCTCTTGGGTCTAATAACCATCATGCACCACACAGGAACAGCATCCTCTCCATCAGCTAGAAAATCCTCAAATTACTGTGCCTAAATTATGCACCAATGGACATGAGCTGCACGTGTGGATGTGCCTGGAAAAATTACTCATGGGTATTATGTTAATATCTGGTCTTCTCAAAAGCTACTTGCTCAGAATATTGATTCCCAGTGAAACGTGCTCAGGTGATAAATGGATGCTCACTTTAGAGGATGGAGGTTCAAACAGAAAAAGGAAACGCTGTGTGGATGGATCACTGATATAAACTGCTGAATTACTCAAAACCATCTGCACTCCTCAAATTACTAATTGAACTGGTATATTTTTGTTGATATGAGACTCGTCAGGGCAGAACTATCAAACGTTTTGAGTGACACCGTTTGGAGGCACTTAAAATTAATACTATAATTCAATTAATAAGCAACTCATTAGTCAGGTGGGTCAAGGCTAATTAAGACGTCGCTGAAAAGAAAATTTGCCCACAAATCATTTTAATACTTTGCAGGGCAAATGAGGCTCATGGGAATTAAAATGGATCATAGCAATGCACATGTTCATAGATGAGCAGTTTACACTCCACATTAGGGTGAAATACTTCTATGATCTTTTTCTTGCAAATGAAATGAACTTTCTTCTTGTCCTTATTTACCCAGGTAATTAATTTTTACTTCGTCTTTTTGTTCTAACATCTGGAAGAGTCAGATTCACAACTATTTAATGTAACTGCTGTGAGGTCCTGTTACTACAGAGAGCTTTCTGTAAATGACACTTTAATTTTATTAGCTCATTGTCAGTCAAACCACATCATCATTTCTCCGTTCAAACCATGAAAACCTTGAATCCTGAGCTGTAATCAAATATTTGAGCACATTTATCTCTCATCTTCATTTAAAATGTAGACACGAACAGGAAGTTATTGAGTGAAAAGCACTCCAGCAGGCAGTTAAACCTCATGACTCACTTCCAAAAGTCTGGATTAATTTATCCGGCTCTATAATCAATCTGTTGGCATTAACTGTGACTCAGTGCTGAGATGTTTCTGGAAATGAGACAAGCAAAGTCTGGGCAACATCAGGACAAACTTGCTTCGTGTGTGTGTGTGTGTGTGTGTGTGTGTGTGTGTGTGTGTGTGTGTGTGTGTGTGTGTGCCTGTCGGAGAGAAA